>VZRZ01002437.1:391267-446808 GCA_013398175.1 Climacteris rufus
TTTTTTTTTTTTGTTTGGCTTTTGGGGAGGTTGTTTGTTTGTTTGTTTGTGGTTTTTTTGGGGTGGCTGTTTCCTTTGTTTTTCCCTTCAGCTTCGTTCTCCCTCAGAACAAAGTTGTACCCATTCTTAAGATGTAAAGCTATGTCCTATTGTGTTCCCTTCAGGAAGAACATTCTTTCTACTGGTTTCTAATACTTTACCTGTACTATTGTATGAATGGAAGTACTGCAAGGGTTTATGTTAGAATGCATTTCTCTTCATAGTAAGAGCAAGTTTGAATTAAAAAGGCCTGAAGTGGATAAACAAATGGGTTTTTTACTAGTCTTTATTTTAGTTTATTTTCGTATACTTCAGGTGTGTTTTAGCTGCTGTATATTAATTTGGATCTTTTTTCCCCTGTGTCTTTGAGAGGTCAGATTGTGGTTGCAGTTGTAGTGGATCATCAGTCAACACTAAAATATTTTGCCTAGGTTTTGAACTCTTAATTTCAGGGTTAAAGGACATTTGGATTAGGTTTGGTTTGATTTATTCCTTCCTCCTGTTTGAGGGAAATACAATTAAGGCTGAAACAAGATCTCTTTTACTTAACACAGAGAGAACAGTGCATCCAATACATGTATCTTTATTCTCAAAGTCTCAGAAGAGAATTCATTACAAGGGAAGCTAAACTAGTGATTTGGTGATAAGGCAGGATACTTCCACATGGGAGATTTAAGTTCAAATTTACAGTTTTCCTTCATGCTTTGGAGTAGCTGCTATTAAGTATGCTATAATTTCTTAACCATTTCCCCCATGCCATACACTGAATTGCTGTAATTGAAAATAGGTGCAGAACCTCTGGTCAAAGGATGAAACCTATTCGGGAGTTCCTGCACTGAACACCTCCTGTCCCATGGCAAGGGACCATGATAATAAAATGCTAAAGAAGTGCAGGATGAAACTATTTCTGAACGCATGTCCGAAGTTAGTTGTGTGAGACATTTTTATGGTTGGATTTGGGGTTTGTTTTTATTGTATTTTCCTTGAAAAGAGATCTTAACTGTAGCTGAGCAGTAATACTTCACCAGGCTTTGCTTGCTATAGCCTGCTAGGCATAGTTCTCCTGGGAACTGCATACTCCCCTCAGATGCCTCTGCACAGCCAAGGTTTCTTTGCCTTGACCTATGGATTTAATCCCAATCTAGAGGAATCCTGGAGTGCATCTGAATGCATTTCATGTCGCTATACAGCTGGTGGGCTTAGACAATGTATATACATAAAAGGCTCAAATAAAAATCACTAACCTTGTTTGCTTATTCTAGCATATTTTTTTAATCCATTATGAAACTGAGATCAAATGTGCCCCTGGTAAAAAGTGTGAGCCTTCATAACTCGGAGCCTTCAGCAGCGGTCTTGTGACCTGAGAAAAGCAACTCGGCTTCACCCAGTCTCTGAACAGAGTCGAGCTTGCATCAGAGCTCCTGCAGAATCTTGGCTTAGTTCACGCACAGTGGTTTAATTTAAGCAGGGAAATAAAGAGACAAGGAGGGGTTATTTTCCGCTTATTGCCAGCAGGTTTTTATTTCTGGAGCCATGGAGCATGCGGATAAAGACAAAAAGGGCTGTCGAGGCTGTCTGTTATAGCACGGAAGTGAGGGGAGAGCAGTCGGGAGAGAGCCAATGGCTGCGGAGGATTACAATGACTGACAGGGGTGCTGGCCAGCCAGTCGGCTGTCCGCATTGGCACAGGAACCAATGAGCTGCCCTTGCGGGCGGGGACCACCCCTGCTGCCGTGGCTGGGGAGCCCCCGCAGTGGCCTGGGCCGTGCAAACCCCAGCTGTATCCATGTTGGGGGGAGAGACCCCAGTCCCCGCGGCTCCGGCATGGCGGGGCCGGGCCGGGCCGGGCCGGGCCGGGCCGTCAGCTACCCCCACTGGCACTGCAACACTAATGCACAGTAGTGCTGAAAACAAAAGGCCTTTCATGGACAACCAAGGAAATGTGTGTCCAGTGATAAGGATCATTAGAGGAGTTGCATCTGACTAATGTGATGCAGAGTTAAATATGCCTCAAACTCCCATAAATTTGAGTGACAAAGAAGCCTGGTTACTATTTGTGAGCTTCATCCTTTATGAATTGGTATACTTTTCACAGCATAGTACTTTCTTTCTGTATTCCCAATGCCAGTGTAAATTTTGTGTCGAACCCCTTGGATTCTATCCATGTGTCTAAAATGCATCCCATAAGCTCAGCAACAGCTTACATTCAGTATTTTGAATAAGCAAGAAGGATTTCTTGAATAGTGCTTCATTTGTAAGAGTTTCCATGCACAGTGCTGTGGCCAAAACTTTGTTGATAGTCTGTAAATTTTTGAAGAGAAAAAAGATTATGTGTTCATGATTTACCCAGAAAAAATATTCTTTTTTCTCCTGATATTTGCTTGTGGGTTGGGTTTTTTGTTTGCTTTCCAATAAAAGAAGTTGTGTATTTAAAGATGGATGTAAGTACGTGTATTTTTAATCTTACAATAGATATAGTGATGTGCCACTCAAAAATGATATGCTGTGATAAAGCACTGAGCTGAGATCTGGTGTTCAGTCTCTTAACTTTCTTTAAAGATTTTGAATAACCCTTGGTAGCTCACTTATCTCTGTAATTAATTTCACATCTGAGAAGTAAAAGAGATTCTTACTTTTTGTCTTCCTTACATATTTCACTATTAAATAGATGAGAGAAAGTTTTTTTTTTTTTTAAAGCATATTTCTATTAAATAAATTGAGCTAGCTGTATCTTATCTGGGTTTTCAGTTAATCCTCTAATTTACTCAAATGAGATTATTAAAAGTAAGAAAGTCCTTTTTCACTGCTGTAAAACAGTAAGGAGAAACAGAGTCTTTGTAAGTATAATAAAAGTAGGAATCATGATTTTTTTTTTTTTAAAACAGAGAGCTTTAGATTTGCATCAGGATAAGGACAAATCTTTTTCTTTTCTCTTTCCAAAGTCAAATTCACTTTTCCATTTGTATCCCATTGAAGAGTTTGGGCTTTGCATGTAAAAACATAGTGCTTGCTAAGGTTAATGTGTATTTGCATTATATAGAGGAACATATACATTTCTAATGCCTTGCATTCAAATTATAGCTTAGACTATTTTTATAGCTCTCCTTACTGTGAAACTCATGCCATTTCATCCAGTGAGTGCTTCAATCTCTAAAGTCTGGCAAAGAAAATAAACATCTAACACCACAGTGAACAACGTTGTACCTTTCAGAACAGCAGTATTACCTTTAAATTGCTAATTTGTCTTCACAAGGCTTGATATAGAATAGTGCATTGTATTCAGTCTTGGTGCATATTGTTTCTAGAATGAGTATTCAGGCAGTTTAGTAATGAGTAAGAGAAAAGCAAAGTTCTAGTGTGTTGTCCCAAAAAACTAGTAGGTAAGTCTCTAAATAATCAAATATTGGGTTAGATCTGGGAACAACTAATGATTTCTAAAGTGAAGGTTCTGCCACAGCTGTCTAAAGTGGACACTTTCAGGGTTTGACAGCATCTGGGAAGACATTTTAAAAATTATAGTTTTGTACCAGGACACCTACTTTTTACCATAAGAAAAGTAATTATTTTACTTATGAAAGTGTAAAAACCACTTCAGCTTCCAGTATAGCCACAAATATACACTTAATTTTCAACATTCTTTTGCCTCTGAATGTGAACAAAAGTGGTTTCAATGACTGTAAATAATGGAAATACCCCAAAGTAGGATTTTTATTATTACATAAATTCTTGATATTAATTTGAGAGCCAAATAAAAATACCAGAGCAAAAATTCCAAAGAACTTCCATCTCATTTGACAATACCATATGTATATGCCTCAGTTTCTAAGTTTAGGGGCATGCAAAATTGGGGCTTGATTATCTTGTGACGAGCACCTATTCTGTGTGCTCAATGATCAATTTTATTAATGTTGTGTCTGCAGTAATGGCTATTAAGGCTACTATTATTCTAAAATAAACAGAACAGTATAGTTCACTTCAGAGGGACCCACAAGGATGATCTAATCTACCTGCCTGTTGGACTCAGCTCTCTGAATAACTTTGGCTGATCCTTAGAGAACTGGGTAAATACTTAAAATGAGTAAAATATTTATCTAAGAGATGAATATTCATAAAATGATAGAGGTCATATATCTACAGATAGTATTTACAAGAGATGAATTTCATACTAACTCAAAATTCAGGCTATCTACCTGCTGGCAAGGCCAAATTGCAGAAACAATTTCAAGCTAATTGGACAAGAGGAACAAATCCAACAGTAAACTGTTTACCTTACACAAATCACAAAGTTACTCAGCTAAAGGCACTGAAATACTGTTTTGGTACATGCTGATATAAAGTTTTCCTAAAATCAGACAAGATTTTGAAAACTAGAGCTATATTTGTCATTTTGAACTTTTGGTGAGTCTTAGTTGTGTGAATAACAGCTTATAAAAATTCCTATTGTTCGTTACAGAAGATCAATTCTCAACTTGCATTAGAGAAACTATTTTGATTTTCATGCAAGTCACAACCTTCCAAATCATTGCTGCAGTAAAAGCAGCCTTACTCTTTTATCTCCTCTCTCACTTTTGTTCCTAAAAACGTTTAATTTTTATCTTTGTTACCATGCACATGTTGAGAGTTTCTTCTTTCACCTACAGGAATTTCTGTGATTCTTGGTGCTACTGGAAGACAGTAAGCTTAGATTGGTTGTTAGGAAGAAATTATTTATTGAGGGGGTGGTGAGGCATTGGAACTGTTTGCCCAGAGAAGCTATGGATGCCCGATCCCTGAAAGTGTTCAAGGCCAGGTTGCATGGTCCAGTGGGAGGTGTCCCTGCCCACAGCTGCAGGATTGGAAATAGATGATCTTTAAGGTTCCTTCCAACCCAAACCAGTTTGTGATTCCATAGAACAAAACCAGAAACTTTAATTTAAAAGATCAGTGGAGGTGTTTTGAAAGATTTTCTTTATAAATTGATAAAGAAGTATTCAGACAGTCTCTTTCTGTCTAATGCTGAAATATTAAGCTATTGAAGCTGTTAAGAAAGTGTTTGTGACTATACTTATGCAATGAAAAAAAGCTTAAAATATAAGGAAAGCATAATGATGTGAGGGCTTTTTTAAGCTTTGTTGCTATTTATAACGATGATTTTAATTTCTTTTGTACTGATTTTATGTTATGTTTTCATGTAAGTATATGCTGGTAGCTGATTTTAGGTTCTGCTTCAGTGGTATACACTTTTATGTAAAAGAAGAATAACTAGTATTTAGAATTTGGAAAAATCTACCTTTCATGTGATATTTGAATCAGTCTTACTAAAATATGAATTGTTTTCTATTTTTAAATTTTTCTTCTGGAACAAGACAAAACTAGAGCCTGGCTTTGGAATCAGCTAAGTCTTAGTATGGTTTTACTTTTCATGGTGAGTAAAAATAGAAGGAATATCTTAGTAATTTATTTTGTTTTCTTCAGGAAAACAATTTGGAATGGAATAGAAGATTTAAGGAGATGCTTAGAAAACAAGTATTACTGTAAGTCAAGAGATTTTCAGCAGACTATTTGCTTGTAGAGCCTTTCAAGACTGTACGCTGAGACAGTGTGAATAGACAGTGTCTCACCTGAGTAGCATCTTTCTGGAGTAAATAATCTGAGCCATTTTTCTTAGTGATGCTTAAGGCATGTTTTTTTGTGCAGGTAGAGAAATAGCGTATCTTTGCTGCTTTACAGAAAGCTGAAGTCAATTGTGTTGCATACATTTTTGGAAAGACAATTGTATATGAGTCCAGTATCACCTTCATTCAAAGTCAGACACCTTTTGCCTTTCAATTCCTCTCCCTTATGATAACTTCTATGTATTTGAGTACTGAGTCTTTTATCTCTGTCAGCTTTTGAGATAGCATAATATTGTGAGGAAAGCAAGTGGGAAATTTTGAGATGTGCCTCCAAGTGCTGGTCTGCCAAGTGTGTAAGTCAGTCTCTGTGTGCAGTACAGACAGCTGGAGATGTGGCTATGGCCATGAAGAAGAGGCCTGTTGGTGCATACTGAGAACACATATGACTATATAGAAGTTTTAATACCTATTATTCCTTAGACAAGACGAGAAGTACTGTTGCTGTATAACTATATGTTGCACTTTTTGTTTTGTGTTGTTTCATTCTGTTTTGAGAATTAATTACACAAATATTTCAGTTAAGTGTTTTTTTCAGCATCAGTGATCTCCCACACATGGAAAACCTTAAAATAGCTATTAGACTGGTTTGATGGACAGGAACATGATAGGAAAACTTAGATTAGCTTGGAATTTCCAATTAAATAGTATGACAGTTAACTTTTAAGGCCACTGACATTAACCCAGTGGTGTATTAACAGGAGTGACTTCAAAGAATATGTGACATCTCATTTTAAAATAATCTCCCCAATGTCCAAGAATATAATCTTCTCTGTGTTTGCATATGTTGAGTAAAATTGAATCCCTAGATAGTTTGTCATTATTCATTCTTGTAGAAACTATTGAAACTGCTCTTACTCTTCAAATTTGGCACAAGCTCTTATGCAGTTTGACAGTGCTCTGATTTCATCACTTGTATGTTTTTGTTTATCAATACTTTATTCTGTTCTTACGTTACTCTATAAAGGATGGGTTTCAGAAAGGTTTTGAAAAATGAAAACACTGTTCTTTGGAGGATTAATTCCTTCTGTCCCTCTGTCCTCTCTACCATGCACAGTCTGAGATTTATTTTTGAAATACAGCACTTGAAAGTGTTGCTGTGAGGCTTATAACATGCTGCCTGTTCCTCCTCTCTCTGTGGGAAGCCCTGGTTAGGCCTCAGGCTTGTCTCACACATGCACCAAATTGTCGTTCAGAACAAGAGTACAATGAGCTGCTATTGCTCAGAGTGTTAGCTTACATTTTGGCATCCTTCAGTTGGAAGTGCTTTAATTCCTACTAACTCAGTGGGTATTTTTCATAGAATCATAGAAATTAGGATTCCTAAAAGCCAACTGGACTGTGCAGCATTACCTTCAGCTATAACAGGAATTTTCTAGACTGATTTGAAAAAGTGAAATCTCGAATCAAGCAGCTTTTGCTTTTCATCTTAATAGACTGTGGGGGGGTTTTGTGTGTGAAATCTGTTTTTCTCTAACTTTTCTATCTTTGATTTCCTTGATTCTTATATTTAGTCTTCAAACAGCTTTTGTTATATGTTTTAACTGGTTTTAACAGTTTTAAGCCTTTAAGTGTTTTAAGCCTTCATCTTATAGGTTGATATTGCAAAAGAACACTTTATCAAGAGCTGAAAATATTATTAGACATTAAAATGCTTGGAACAGGGATAAGATATAGTTTTCCTACTTCAAGGGAATTTACAGTTATTATTACAAACTAAATTAGTGTGCATGTGTTTTTTAATGCATAAAATGTTTTATTTTAAAAAGATGTGCTTTCACACATGTGCATGAAGTGGTATACACAACTATCAGCTATTAGTGGATATTTTAAAGATGTCATATATTTTGAATTTTCTGCTGCTGACGAAATGAGATAATTTGCGAGGCAATTTGCAGTACAGCATAAATATATAGCATTCATCAGATAAAAATCGTTGCTGAGGAATTATACCATATTTAGTAGCATTAACTTTTTTGCCCTTTACCTAATGGCATAAAAATGCTTCTGGAATGAAAATAGGTTTTTCCTTGAAATGTATCCTCCATTAATATTGCTTGTAATTTCTTTTATGTATCACCAATTATATCTTGGCACTTTGCCTATCATAGTGGATATGCTGTTAGAGTTGCAAACCCATTTAATCTAGAAGACCTGGTGGCCTGGAACAGTGCATTACATTTACAGCAGGGAGAGAGAATTTAGGGAGAAATGCAATTTTCCAGAAACTCTTGCTAATGGAGATTGGATGCCTACCAGAAATGATGCTAAGGAGATCTGAGGTATGGGAGTGACAGAGAGAGAGAGACCTTCTGCTCAGTTGCCATTCAAGCTGTAACCTGCTATGACAGTTGTCAACATTGCCCTTTCTGATTTCTCCCAGTTGTATTCCATTTATTATAAGCACATCAAAGAGCCGCCTGCTGGGGAATCCAGAGGAGAGTCACTGCAGGAGGCTGGCTAACAGATTTAGTCAAAAGTATCCTTGCCCCCTGCTATGAGCAATAATTTAATGAGCACTTCATGACAACAGTATCAAAATAGGTATGCCCCTTGTTTTCAGCAGAAGGAAGAGGTGAGAAGAGTGGGCTTCCAAAGTGCATTGCGTGGGTTTTTTTTGGAGCTGGAATCTGGGCCCCTGTCTTTTTGTCTTGTTACAGTGAACAGAATGCAGAATTAAGTTAAAAGCTTGATCTGTTATACAGGATGCATGATGTTTGAAAGCAAACACTGCAAGGTTTTCTTACTGACTCTTCTTACTGAATTTTTTTTCTTCCTCTTTGAAAATAAGAGCAGTAAGAAGGCTTGTATCTAAGCAGGGTTTTTTTATTTTCTGGGGGGTGGGTTTTTGGGGTGGGGTTGGGGTGTTTTTTTTTTTTGTTTCATTGGGTTTTTTAATTTAAAGGGAAGATAGATATTACTAAAGCAATAGACAAAGTACAAATAGACAGTGTACAAATCTCAGACTGTTTGGTGGAATGTAAGACAAAAATTAGTGTAATAAGCCAATATAAAACCTGCAGTGGATGGGACAGATCTTTAATAAAGGTAGTAATTCTATATACAAGATATCTGAGTGGCTTTCTCTTGCTGGTTTAGAGAAGGGATCGTTGTGCCCTCTACCAGTACAACCTCTTGCAACTCCAATTTACTAGAGTGGAAAAAAATATATAGCCAAAGAAGAACAAACCATTCTTTAGAATAAAGCAGTTTGTTGTCTGAAAGCAGCTGGTCAGAGCTGTGGTACTTACGTTGGGGGAACAACTAAAAGGACACTTCTGAAAAGTACATTTTAGCCTCAGTTGAAGCAAGGGGCTTCATGATGAAGTAATTTTCCAAATATCATGCAATAGTTGGTCAATGGTATTTCCTCCAAACTCAGGTTAAGTAACTAAATGACTACTAAAAGAACAGCAAAAATGCACAGCAGAACCATCCACTGAAGTAACAAGAAAATAGCATTACCTGGTGAAGGGCTGTGTAGTTTTGTAATACTTTGCAACTCCAGTTAACTGTCTACAATATAAACACGTTAGTACCTAGCACACATTTCACAGGCACAGACTTTAATTCTTTAACTTCTGAGACACAAAGTTATTCTTGTATTAATGACCTATAGGCTTCTTGTAGATCAGTGCCAGTCTTTTAGATTATTCACCATGGTTTACAAAATCTGTTGTTCTATAATCCTAGTTTAGTTTCTTTTTCAAAGAGAAACTGTAGGAGGCCATCACCAGTACACTAATATGGAGCAAGCTGTTACTAATATCCAATCAGAACTCATTAAAACATAATGTTGGAGATATCAATCCTTTATTAACATCAGGTTATGCCATTGCATTTCTGTCAATGAAGAAGGTGAATAGTTCACTCAGGATTGCTAGTGCAGTTGCTCATGATTAGCCAACAGGATGCTGAATGTCAGTTTGTTATGTACTTAGACTATTTATGCCCCAGGGGTCTGCAAATTTAGTTTAACGTATCATATAATGGACCTTCCCATTATATCCTGCCTTGTTTCCACTTTTTCCTTTGCTTCTAGTGAATAATGAGATCTCTTTAATACTTCCTTACCAGAAAGCCTCTTTTTATGCAAACCAGCATTATTGAAATGAACGTGATCAATCTAATTTTCTCACTTTTTCTGGGTCCTACTATGACTTTTAAGCTGCAGAGAAAACAGACAGCTGGCATTGTAGCTTGTAGGAGTGTGGATATCACTGAAGTCTAGATAACATTACTGTGACTGAGAGTTAATTTGCTTGTCTACGTGCTCTGCATTGTGGGGTGCATCTTTAGGTAAAACAGTTGTGCTGGAAAAGCAGTCTGCCTTCAGAGCTGGGTAGTATGAATAAGAGGAGATAAGAGGATTCACAGCTAGAATAATTTCTAACTGATGCTGTTAAACATTGATTTAGGATATTTCTGCACAGCTTGGTCTATGCTCACAAAATGAAACTGGTGGACTGTGCTGAGATCATAGGCAGTGATTAAACATTTATAGTTAACGTAGTATGCTATGGTATTGCTGCTGCCCAGAGGCAAAGCATTGTAATGCAGATTCAGTATCGATGCTGCAAGAACTCTAAAACAAAAGGGGACTTAGAGTCTTCTTTGGTACTGGCTCCTGGCTGTTCTCAAAACTACATGCATTTCTCTTCTATTCTTTATTTTAGTAGAGGATTGGGGGAAAAGTAAGTGAAGGCTGCTAATAATGCTTCAAAACTGCAGTTTCCATCTTTTGTCTGTCCTTTGGGTCTGTCCTCTGCTACAAGTTTACTCTCATGTATATTAGGTTACTCTGTTGTTGTAAACTGGTTCATGCAATTAAATTCTGTAACCCTGATGAAAGTATGTGGCTGTGCTAGTGGTGGTGGCCTGGTTGCAAGATAGGTAGATTATTTAGAACATCTGCTGTTAGAAGGCCAGAAATTGTCGTAGATATTTGGATTTTAAAAACATTCCTGTCATATATGCGAACACTTTAGGTGTATATATGACAATCATGTTTAAAAAGGGTGTGTGTGTCTTGTTTATTTTCAAGTGATTATAAGAAATGATTTCTTAACTGCTAGCAGCAGCTGGTATTATTCAAGACTCCCGTGTTTTGCTTTGTTTGTATTTATTTGCATACTAGAGACTTCTTTTTGCATAATAAGACCACTTCTAGTTTAAGTCCCTGTATGGCTGGTTGCATACACATCTCAATGTGGTACTTTTTTTGTGCTATGCTGAGACCCAGTTCAGCTTTCACTCTTGCAAAGTGTTTACTTGTTAATGTTCATTGTATCTGAAGAAAATAGTAGGGTCATAGCAACATGTTTTTTATGCTGTCATAATTGTCATGTTTGAATTTCCTGATGCTGGCAGGTTGGTGGAAGAGGAAGTGAGGAAGGGACTTAAAGACAGAGATTGTCACATCTTCATTATGCCCATATAACAGTTATGATAAGCAAGCACTAGTTTGCTGTAATAAATGGCATTGAGCAAAGAAAAATCATTTATTGCTAAAGTCTCTCAGAGGAGGAAATTCTAAGATGAGTTCCCATGGAACACACAGAAAATACTTGAACTTGTTTTAGTCTGCACTTACTGCTACAACATTGGAACTACACTTTTAAAATCACTTTGTAAGGATGTATATCATGTTCTTAGAGAGGACTTTTATGATAGAATTACATAACCTGTGATATGATTAGCTAGTGCCATACTTGGGCCTAATAATTAATGTGATTTAAAAAGAAGTACCTGCTGGGAAGACACCTATTGCAGGGGTAATTATGCATTGGTAAGTTCTTTATTCACATGGGCTGAATATAAGCATATCTGAAAGCTGAACATGACCTTTTCTCTGAAAAGGATTGGGTATTTCATCTGGTTTCTTGGAAAAACCATGGTCCAATTGGTCCCTGTATGAGATGTGGCATCATCTCATTACAGAAGTACTGCTGCTTTCTGAACTGTATATTTTTTATGCTATTTAGCTACCCTAAGAATTCCTTGAGTGGCAACTGTTTCACAGCCACTCGACTCATGTCAGCGTTTGAAAAAGGGAAGAACACAGCTGTTAGCCAGAAAATGAAAATTAAAGGCAACATCTTGTTTTAATGCAGAGTTTTGAAAACAGGGATGACCTTTAAAAGTTGTATTGTCTTTTGGCTAGTTTATGACAGAATCTATACAAGCCTGATTTGTCACAGCACAGCATCATCAGTTGAGAAGATTTGTGTAACTTCTTGCTTTTGCTTATATTGCTCTTTTTCATCTTGCTTATTTCTTTCTGCTTTTGTGTTTTTCCTATCACTCAACATAAAGACAACTTGAAATTCACCCACTGCGAGGAAAAGGGAAACCCACATCTACATGAACATCAGCATGTCAGAAAAAAAAGGCATTAGTGTGAGAGGAGGATTAATGGGTCCTTTCTATGGCCTGTGGAAAAGGAGAGATGGAGGAACCATAATACATAGAAAATGGAACGAGGGCCTTTATGGATAATGCCATTACAAAGTGTTGGTGTGGTGTAAGGGTTAGGGCAGGAAATTCGAAACAAGATCTGTTGGAGACATACGAGTTTTTTCAGGTGACTTATCCTTGACCTTAGGGAACTTTTTTTGTGGCTTGCTTTGCTTGACTATATCCTAATATAAGGTGTTTTGTTTGTTTTGTGTGGAGGGAATTGGTTGTTTGGAAAATGCTTTGAAATTCTTGGATGGAGCCAAGTGACTTACTGCAGGCAGTTGGCATCATTTTTGTCCTTGTGTTCTGCTGTGAAACAGTGAAGGACAGGTAAAAAGTGATGCCTTTCAAGCCTGACTTTCACTGTCTTGCAATGTGTGTAATCATTTACCGTGGTGTAATGTGAGTGTAAAAATGCTACTGAAGTAGAAGAAAACAGCATTTTATGCTTATTTTTTCCAGGTACAGATCACTACACAATGATCAAGATAGTAGCAAGTCAGGCTTTCCTAGTAGATACAGGGTACTCATACTAGACAGAGTGTGCTACTATGCTCACAAATTTCCTTGAAAAACCCTCTTTTTCCTTGAAGACAACGTTTCTTGTGGGAAGTTTCTAAGCAATCACACACAACTTTCCTCTGTCCGTATAGTCTACCTCAGCGATGGCTAGAGATTTCATTTTGAACATGGAGCAGGAGAATGTGGGATAATTGCTGAGATAATAATGCCTGAATTAGCACTGGTTGTTCGTCTGATTTATTGCCTCCTTCTCCTGGGTGTGTGCCATACCTGGTGGGGGTAAGGGTTAGATTACTATCTCTGCTATCTTGTGTTGAACAGTGAACGTGAACTTTCTGCTGCTTGCAGAGCTCAAGATCTTTTGTCTAAGTGGTATGCCTCTAAAAACGTGGCCTGATGGAAGAGGCAGTGCTTTCCTGCATCTCCTTCACTGCACATAACATTGCATAGTGGTGTAGGAGTAAACTATTATCGTTCTCTTGTAAGCTAAAATAATTTAGTCGAGGTGGACTCTATGTAAAGTGACTGGAAACAGGTCCAGAGAGGTGGAATCCTACTGAGTTAGTAGAGTCCAGAAAACAAAATAGTTTTCATTAGTCCATGTTTTCCATGGGAGGGTTGATTGGGGTTTTTTTTTTGTTTGTTTGTTTTGTGTTGTTAGGGTTTGGGTTTTGTTGTTTTTGTTGTTTGGTTGGGGTTTTTTTTGTTTCGTTGTGTGGCTAGGTTTTTTTGTTGTTGTTATTTGGGTTTGATTTGAGGTTTTTATCCCTGATTATAACACATTGTCTATGTGTAGACAAAAAATGTAGACTATAAACTGTGAAGGAATTGCTCCAGATATGTGGGAAATAGCCTATGACATGAAGTTTGAACTCTTCAGAAACATTATCATTAGCATCTGTATTTTGAAAAATAAGATGGACTAATTCCCATTAAGCTTCTTCAGTATAAGATCTTGTTAAAGTCAAAATGTATCTCAGCCTAAAGTCATAGGGCATTTTTTAGGTAATGCAAATTTCTAAAGCTTACCCAGCTGTATTTCAACCCAATGACCAATATATAGAGCAGTTGCCTATTCTGGAATTGATCCTAGTTTTATTTTAGTGACAAGTAGTAGATCTGTGTTGGGAGAATGGCAGATGATGGACACTGTTGATCAAAGCACTGCTATTTACATGTGTCTTCTCTGTAAAGAACCCTTTGAAGTTAAGTCCTCTTGCTAATTCATTCACCCTTTTCCTTAGAAGGCAGCTTTGAAAGTGGCAATGATTAACTTGTGAGTGAACAATATTTTGGTTCTGTCTGGTTCTCAAACATGATAGGACCCCAGCCCTGGAGGTCAGATTTCTTTGGCCGATAGCAGATTCTGGTTGACTGCTTTCTGCTGTGATTCTGTGAACCGTATCATTATCGATCAGAATAGAACTGCTTTCATGTCTCTGATGTCTGACTGCTGTAGAATAACTTTTGTTTTAGCCAAGTTGTGCATGGGTAGTTTGCCAAAATTTTTTCCTTCTTTCTTTTTTTTTTTTTTTTTTTTTAATCTTGATTTGTATTACATCTGGCTATATAGCATGTTACTTGCATAAATGGCCAGGCTTAGTTATATTAGGCTCTCTTAAGAAGCATAGTAAGAATTTCTGCTTTTCCTTAAGAGTCATCGGATTAGGTCTGGCTGAGACTGAGTGTCTTATTTTTTCCCCTCATCCTGTTGAGGAGCAGAGAGATAGAACATTTGGATGGGTAACTGGTGTTCAGCCAGGGTTAACCCACCACAGCCATCAATGCCCAGTTGTACACACTTTGTAAACATGTTTTTGAAAATTCTGTCGAAAGAAAAGAGTTGCAGTTGCAGGCAAGTTTTTTTAGTATCTTTGTAAAGATACATGTGCTGAAATAAACTGTTGTGAATGTTGGCATGGAGAGAAAGGAAAAAAGTTTGCTACAAAATGCAATGTTAGAGGGGTACAATGCAATGTTTAAGGAGATGTTTTGTGTAACAACTCACTCTCTGGGATAATGGTAAAACTCCAGTGAAAGCTGGAGTCAGATTTTGTTGGAGTCAGATCAATTAAACTTGCTTCCTGCGTATGAGAGGAGCGTATTTTCACTTACCTGTGCCCCAGTATAGTATTACTGGCTGGTTTGGAACTGTATGTTTTTTTAGTGGCAGACAGTGAGATGGCAAATTTAAATAGGGATGTGAGGGTTGATTATGAAAATGTGCTCCTGAGGAAAGTGAAAATTTGTATAGTGAGAAGTCCTCAAATGGGAGATGGTTGTCAGTAGCTACAGGGATGTTTTAGAAATCACCTGTGCCATGTTTGCTGAATCTCTCCAAGCTCTTGGTCTGGGAAGATCAGACCTGAAAAAAGAGAATGACTTAAAACAGGAGGAAGAAGAGAGAGGGAAAAGCTATTCTGCCTGTTCAGATAAAGCTTTGTGGCTAATTTATTTTATTTCTTCAACAGCTGTAAAGGAACAGTTTGAGAATCTGCTAGACCGATTAAGATCCATGTGTGTACACATTCAATTTGTATTCTAGCGTTGTATGTTTAACTGTGTTAGACTGATATGGGAGTAAATTCGTTACCTATTTCAAACAAGCAGCATGTCTGTATAAAACAATAACCAACTTAAAAGAGGAAATGAAGTCATTTATTTAAAGGTGAGATAATCTATAAATAGATACTGGAATTGCTATCGAAATAGTAAAGCTAAACAAAACAATGTCCTTACTCAAGCATCAGCAATCTCTAATCAAATTGTAAATTTCTCTTGCGTCCGTATTGAAATATATAGTTTTTTCTAAGCAGTGTGCTTCAACTCACAGGTAATAGCAACATCCTTCTTGCTGTAGAGCAGAATTCTGGTTTTTACAGCTCTAAGTAAAGCAAATAGCAACTATAGACAGCAGTAAAACAGGCAAGGGTGGTAATTTTTTCCAAGAATGACTTTTTAACTTTATATTGATAAAAAATACACTTTTGTGTAATACCACTGCTGAAAGGAGTTTTTGCCAATAGATGGAAGTGGATTATAAATAAATATCAGTGAAACTATTAGAGGCAGTTATTAACATCTACGTGACAAAATATGTGTTAGTATAACTGTACTATATATGTGCTGGGCTTTTTTAAAAACCTTCTTTGGCTGCAAGGTGTAATGGTCTTTGCATTGTGGTAGTGGAGAATCTTACCCTTAGGCATGCAGTTTATTTATAAAGAAGTGAAATAGTCAGTTGTGTACGGATGTGACATGAGTATTTTTTTTCCTATATGGGGTTCTCTAATGAGACATAGAAAATGTTGCTGTTTTATTCTTTCCTGCTTTGAAAGTGACTGGGAGGAGATCTTGACTCCTGTGACTTCACTATTTATTTATTTTGTTTTCTTCTAAGTGTGGTAAGCTAAGAGATGCATATTGCGTATCATGCTGTGTTTTCAGTTGTCATTTTGAGATGATCTCCAGACAGTAAGGTCAGACAAAAAGTATATGCCAAATGGGCCAGACAGAAAGAAGATGGTCAAATGAATTAAAAATAGAATAAGAAGATAAATATTCTGGGCTTTAATGTCTCAACCTTCTTCATTGCTTTTCTTATCCTCACATTCAGAGTTCCTTTTGAACAAACAGGTATACTGCACAGTATAAGAACTTTTCATTAAGATGTCAGTTAAGATTTATTCCTAAATCTTAAAAATATCAGTATATTCATAACTTTATAATCTTAGGCACTAAAAATGATCTTTCATTAGATTTTGTCTCTAAAACAAATCTACACTGTTTTGTATGTAATGATTGTCACAAATATTTTTGAATTTTAGCAAAACCTATTATTTCACTTGTAGTCTACATCTCTTGAGCAAGCAGTGTTTAGATTAAACTTAAATTTGAAATGCAACCACACATCTACCAAAGCAGCTTCAACTATTACTGAATTTGCAAAATTGCAGCATCTACTGTCACCCAAGCCTCCCACAAGTGCTACCTTATACAGTAGTGTGAGAATTTTGCTGCACAAAGACCATCCCTGGTCATTCTCTTGTGTCATAGATCTGAACATGCTGGCAGAATTTCTGCCCAAGGAGATAAATTAAGCACCTGGATTCTGAAAGTATACAGGGTTCAGCATCCCATCAGAGAAAATTACCTAATTACAATATTTTCACATGGTCTACATAAATGAACCATCTGCAGCAGTATAACCTATAATCTACAGTAGCTAAGGGTTAAACACATCTAGACAAGAAGATTATCCTATCTTTTTGCAAGCAATCTCCCATTTCTGATTCTCCTGAGTCTGCTCCTCGTATTTCAATGACCCCTTCTGCTATTGGTTTTTTTTTTTTTTAGTAGGTAGATTATCTCAAGTGCTGGTTGTAAGGAAATTTTTATATTTTTAAGACATGTAGTTCATCAGTACTATTCAGTACTGTAAAGTACTGAATAGTTCAAGAAGCTATTATTGTTGTTTTGTTTTTGTTTTTTTCCTTTAAATATATCTGACCTTATTTCTTAGAGGATAAATTAAATTCTCTACTATGGAAGTGCAGAAGAAAACATATGTGTTGTTTACAACCCTTACAAGTGTGGTGCCTCTATCTTGACAAACAGAAATTTTCTTTAAAAAACAGGATAGTGTACCTACTCCATTCCTTATTAAATTCTACTTTGACACGTTTATTCTCCCTTCTGGATCAGAGTTACATTTTACATAAAATAAAACAGATTTATATTATAGGTTAAATAAAGATACAGCTATCTGGAGATTCAAATTCTAAAACTAGTCAGGCTGAATGTCCAGCAGAACCTGCTTCTCTTTTATTCTAGATGTGCTACAAAAGACAGTAACAATTCAGTTTTAAACTGCAGCATCAAAGTATCTTTAAAGTTATTTTTTATTTGATTTGACAAATGTAGGAGACTGCTTTGCTTGCAAGCTCATGTCAGCTTCTGTTTTCTCTTAAAGAGTGGAAACCTAAGTGGTTAAACATCACTAGTTGCCACTCTTTGTTGCTTTTAATGAACAATGAGATCTACAGCACTGAATGGTGGAATGAAACGCTCTCATCTGCCTTAAATGTAGGATGTTAATACTCTATGCTATAGTTCTTAGACCAGCAGCGTTCAAACATACTGTAATTAACTGACTGATATTGTTATTAGATTATGAGTCTACCATGAGATTTATGAAGACACAGGAGTATGGCAAAACTCTTAAATTGTTCAGTTTTCTTGGGTGAAAGGAGGATGAACTTCAAGGCTCTCATCTCCCCACCATACAGTCTAAATGATGTTTATTTTAGATTAAACTGATATAATTAATTGCTTTGTCATTATAATGTAGTCACTTTTTGTAACCGCGCCTGTGACCGCGCCTTGCCGAGGGCTGGGGACTGGCCCGAGGGCGCACGGCGTCCCGCACTGGCTTGCCCCTGGTGGTGCGGGGGGAAGGCGGTGAAGCGGCAGCTCCTTTCCCCCCGAAGCAGGGTCCCAGCCGTGCCTGGCTGGACAAATGCCGGCTCCTCTGAGTAGAGGGTAGCCCGCAGCCCGGTGGTATCTTCGGCAACGCGGCGAGAGTAAAGACTCCGGAGGGGTCTCTGTCCAGAGATTTCAGCTCTTTTATTCAAGGGAGCGAGGGTCCAGGGAAAGGCAGACAGGAACGGGGTCCGGGAGACCTGAAGGGATCCGGAGCAGAGGACCCCAACTGCCCAGAAACGGGGTGTTTTATAAGGTGGGGAAGGGTGGCAACAACCAATCGGGGTACAGAAAATTCAAAGTAACCAACGGGGTACAGAGAAACTTAGAACTTGCTGGAACATAACCATAAAAGGGGCATTACATAACTGGGGTACAAACCAATTGTAACAACATATGCAAACTATTACCGAATGGAATCCTGGAATGGGCTGCTTTGTCACCCTAACCAAAAAGGCTGTTTCAGAGGGCAGTGTGCCTAGCCTTTCTCCACCAGCGCCGAGGTCTCCTTGCTGAGGCTCTAGCTTCACACACTGCCACAACTTTTAAAGAAGATATTTTTATCTGAAGAGATTAGTATTCAGAACACTTTTCTCATGTTTTAAGTTTTTAGAGATGGGTGTTCCACTTTGGAATTGCATGTGAAGAAAATTGATGTGTGTATTTGCTTGGTTTTACTGGAATCCACCACGTCTCACAAAATCCACCCATTGTGCTATTCCACAGTTGTGTAAGCATGAGTGCTTAGTGTGTGGTTTGGGGACTTCCTGGAGTGTACTGAAAATTATTTTCTCTCCGATCATGCTTTTTTCAATTTGTCCCTTGGCGTTTCAGCAAGTTTTTGAAGAAGATGGAAAATGTAGGAGAACAAAACTTTATGTAAGATAGAACATATAGAAGCCACAAGAAGTGAAACTGATAGAACATATTAGGAATGTTTTAATCATTATATTCTCTCTCTTTTACAGCTTTCCTGTAAGCAGCTCTCAATGTGTGAAAACTTGGGAATGTTCATTCATTAGCTTGTTCGTATTCGTAATGGGACACAGATGCAGTGTCTCGAAATCAAAAGTCATAAAGACTTGAATAATTTTCTGCTGTTACTGGTAGCAGAAACTCCAGTGAGGTAGAAAATAGGGGTTATGACTGTTGCTATCTAAATGCAATAAATGCACCAGTATGACAGGGCCTTATGCTTTCAATGCATACTTGAATTTCTTCTTGACAAATTTATCTCTTCTTTAGGCACAATAACTTTTAAAACTTCTCAGTTTGTAACTTGCTCAAAGTACATTTCAAAACACATCTCTAAAGATAGAGATGTTTTAGTTGTCTGAGGAAGTACTGAATATTAAATAGCAAATATAGTGTGATTCTGAGGTATGAAGGCTAGAAATCTTACTTTAGTCTTGTTTAGGAAAGCTTAGTAATGTGAAATTAGTATGTTAGTAATCTACTGTATTTTTCTTTCCAAAATGCATCTTGCACTGTCCAAGTTCCTTTTAAAGTGCTAGTTGGTGTTTCATTTATTATGATTTAAAATCAAACAAAACAAAACAAATACCAAACAAACAAAAAAACCCCAACCAAAAATAGCAATAATAAAAGCCAGCAACAGCAAGAATGAAAAACCACAAACCAACCAAAAAACCTAATCAACCAACAAAAAATACCCCAAACCAAACAAACCAAAAACCAAGCAAACCCCAACCAACCAACCAAAAAAATATCCCCAACCCTCACAGCTTTCTTCCTTGTCTGGAGTCCTTTTCCTGATTTAACAATCCAGTGACAATAAGAGGTGATATTAAATATTAATGTAAATTATTTCACAGGAAAAGGACTACTATGAAAACTTGGCAAAAAAGGAGGAGTCCAAGCAACAATGGGTAGAAAAGCCATAAATTCTGTTAATAAAAAGTGAGGAAACTTTTTATATTCCAGTGTTACCTCATCTGTTACTCTCTACCCTTCTTAGGGCAGGATGTCAGAACAATTTATTTCTAGAAATTTATGGCTAGTAGATTGAGAGGATTCAATACAGAAGAAGATTCGTTTTGGAACAGCTACACTTAAACTATAGCACTGTAATCAAATTCAGATAGATGGGAGCTGTAGCAAATATCTCTTAAGCATTTTTTTTAGATGGTGGAATAGGGTTACTCTCTCTAAAAAAAACCCCTCAGGATTGTTAACATATTCCTTAGCAAAACTGCATGCTTTTGTTCAGAAGCTGCAAATAGTAACCTCAATTCCTTGCAGAGCAAAAAGTTAGCTGTGTGACTGAGATATTGTTGTTGCGGTAGAGTCTTAGCTCCAACTCCTGGAGATGAACTGTATGTTCTTATGAATCTTTATCTAAAATATATTTTTCCCTCTTTAGATGCTAGCTGTTTTCTGAGGAATTCATCTGCTTTTGTTTTTTTGGACTGAAAGACTCATTTGGTGTTAACTACAAAGATCTTTCACACAAATATTTATTGCAGTAAATACTATAAAAATAATTATTTTCTTTCTGTAAGGGGAAACACTATCTTATGTATAACCTCTGTAAGTTATTTACAAAGAATAAACTGTTATACATTAGAAATTCATTACTCCAAGAATTTTCCACTTTTTTTTTTTCTGCTGCAGATAATTAGAATTCATGTAACAAGACCTACTGTGAAAACAGTGTAAGGTCTGAATAACACAAATCTACTTTTACAGTAACGACAATATTGTTGCATATATAAAATCTGAGGTCTTCATTTTAGTATTAAAAAGCAGAAAATAGCCACCAGGTATTAATGTTCCCAAAGGACTGTCAGTAATGTTCTCTAATAAAAGAAATGACTGTGTCTATAAACCCATACATTCTGTTTGCACATTAAGTAGTGAATGGAAATTGTTAGCAAGAAAAGATTTACTGCTCACATGGTAAACACAGGTAAAGATGTGGTAAGATGATGTTTCTTAAAAGACAGTGACTTCCCTAGCCCTTCTGCACGGTTTTCTGAAAGACTATGCATTATAGCTGCAAAAAGATTGCTCCTGACAGCAGTGTTTTTCATATTAGAGCATTGTCTAAACAGGTGTGTAGAGATCCATATATATATATAGATAGATATATATATGTGTGTGTGTATAAGGACAAGAAACAGCTGAAATACAGTACTTGCTGAACATATTTGCTGAGCACGCTCAATCTGGCTATGCAATTGCATAGCAAAGTTTAAGACACTAACACAACAGATGTAGTGACTTTGGGCAGTGAACCTGTGCTGTTGGAATTATTATTTTTTAATAATTGTTAGTGAGGCTTGAAATGCACTGTTCATGTTTTGGGTAAGGAGGAGAAATTAATCTTCCTGATCACATGAATTCATGTTAAACTTTTGTATTTTGACCAACATTCACTCTGTACATGCTAAAGGATGGTGGAAGGTATTAAAAAAAAACTTCTAAGAAGAGAAAGAAACCTTTCTTGCCTTCATTTTCTTATGTGATTTCATAACTTGTCATTGTAGTCATTGAGGCACATATTTACTGCTTGAGGAGTTGTATACATTATCATGCTGATGAGATGACAAAGAGGCAACACTGAGTTCGCATAACTGTCTTATACCATCCAGGTATTTTCTCTTCCTTATTCAAGTGAGGATAGAAATCTATTTTTTGTCCATAATGGGAGGGACTTGTTTTAGAGTTCTCACTGAACCATTTCTGAAGGGCTGTTTTCACTGACTGGAAATCTGTGCTGTGTGTACATTCATTCTCTTCATCTCACAGAACTTGACGTTGTCGCTTGAGTATGTTGTCTTTAACTGCTGCTCCAGGAAAAACATCCTAACATTTTTATGGTCAGGTTTAATAACCAGCAGAGAGATAAAATTCCAAGACTAACTCATCTTGGCGGAAACTTTTGAACATTTGCTAGACATATTTGGATTAGGAGGCCAGTTCTTTTATTTCTAGGAGTGTTATAATAAATAACAATATATAGAAAGATGGAAAGGGCTTTGACATCGTATGCTTTTGCAGGGCCTCCAATTTAAAAGATGTCTAATTTAGAAATATTTTATATTGCACCTGAGAAGGCCTAAGAAATGTAGGTCCTTGTCTCATATCTGTGGATACACATTTGTGAACATTAAGTGTTTGGATTTTTAAATGCCCAAAATGCTTTTCCAATCTGTGCTTTGATCTTTTTGTGATTCGATTTATGGGTGTGTGGTATCAATAACAACTCTGGGTTGCTCTGAAGCATAGTTAAGGGACAGATTCTCTGAGGGAGGCACAGAAATAATAGATTACTCATTAATATACAAGATCTGTGTGCCCTACTTAAGTTGTAAAAAAAACAACTTGTGTTTACCCTTGGTCCTGATTGAGTTCTGTGATTCTAGTTGGGAACTGCAACAGCAAAAATAGTAGACATTCTGTCCTAAGTGATGCTGTTCCTATCTCTCCAGTGCAGACCCTTCTCTATTGCAGACCCTGATTCCCATTTCCCTTTTCACCTCCATCATATCCAGGCAAAAAAACTTGAGCCACCTGGTGCAGTGTATCTGCAGGAATCAATTTTCATTTCCCACTGGCACGTGAGCATCCACTTGCAAGGTGAGTCAGTGAGCTGGCTGCTCCTCTGTTGGAAGCAGTGTATGAATTACAAAGCATTACCAAAGTGTTGTAGAGTGTGAGAAGGGGGCTCCTATAAGTGTAAAATGTCTCGTTTGCAAGCAGTGCTACTGCAGAAAGCAAAAAGTCACATCAGAATACAAATGAGGGATTTGTATCACAGACCTCTCAGCCAGCGATGTGCATTGTGCTTTACTCTCTGTAAGAATGGAGAGTGTGGTACAGCCACCTGTCAACAGCCTGCTCCTCCACGCAAGAGTAGTTGGTAGAGTCAGTGTTAATCTGTGAAAACATCTGTGTAATTAAGCTGAATGCCGAAGAACATGAGAGTTCAGAAGGTACTAGAAAGTTTAAAATATATCCTTAAATAGAGGGATTTGATTATCACATTGTTTTCCTACACTTGGCTACATAACTCAATAGACATTGATCAATTGACAGGTGTGTATGCCAATAGCATTAAGAACTGTTACACTGAAGCAAGGATAGAAAGGGAAAAAGGTAATCTCTTTAAAAGATATTTTCTTGTAAATACACATCATCTAGACCTTCTGTTCAAATGAGAATTATGCGGCTTTCTACTTTTTGTTCCCAGTTGCAGTTAAAAAAAATATGATTGGTACAAAATAAGGATTTAGCTAAAATAATCCTATTTCTTCTTACAAATAAAAGTGTTTTCAAGTAACAAATGTATCCTAATCACAATAATAACTTGTAGGTGGTGCATTATAACAGTATTAGATGAAGTATGGGTATGATAGGCATAAGATGAGAATACCAACTTGTATGATGTGTAATTGCAATATGTTGTTTGTTTCAGAATGTAA
Source organism: Climacteris rufus (assembly GCA_013398175.1). Classification (NCBI taxonomy): domain Eukaryota; kingdom Metazoa; phylum Chordata; class Aves; order Passeriformes; family Climacteridae; genus Climacteris; species Climacteris rufus. The sequence goes on from VZRZ01002437.1 coordinate 414,867, forward strand.
TTTTCTATAAAATACCTACAGATGTTTTAAAAACAAACAGGATTCTCAGAACACATGCTTTTCTGAAGATTAAAAGTGCATACAGCTGTTGGGTCTTGGGTATTTTAGGTTTTTTTTTGTTGTTTTTTTTTTTTCCTTTTGAATCACATTTTTATTTTAAGGGATTGCGAATGTCTTACATCAAGGATTAAATTAGGGTTGGCATTAACTGAGAGTTTTTTCCCTGTTAAAAAAGAAACACAAGACTTTTTTTCTAAAATAATGAATTCTAACTTTCTCTTATAATGTATTGGATTCAGCTGGGAAGCCAGTGAATGTGCACAGATGTGCAATAAGTTTTGTTCTACCCTGAAGTTTTGTTGGGAACTTTCAATAGGACCCCATTTAGGAGAAAGGCTGCATAATTATTCATTTATTGCTTTTTTTCCTATTATATTGCAATGATACTATTCATGTCACAATTCAGTGTCTACTATTTACATTTTAACCTGTGAATATAGTCAATTTTCTGCTAAAGAAAGAACTGCATAGTGTTCCAGTAACTCATCTGCTAACATAGTCAGCTGGCTTTGATGAATGGACTCAGTCTAAAGGATGATGTGTGATACCTCAAACAAATAGAAATGTGTTTTTCATAAATACAGTGGAAGGAATAATTTATATTGTCACATATGAATGACTTGTTCTGATTGTTCTGTTTCCTCTGTCATACTGAGCTGTTCATTTAAAGTGTGCAAGAAGTACTTACTGAATAAGAACTTGTTCAATGAAATAACAATATCCCAAAATATTTTATACAGACCAATCCAGTGTGACTTTGTGTTGTTTTGGTTATTTTTTTTAATAGAAGTGCATGTCTGGTTTTACTAACATGCTGAGAATGTCCAATACTTGAGAATAGTGGCCAGTTTTAACATAAAATGTTAAACTGGTATTAAAACTTAGATATTTTGAAATGCACAATAGGCAAAAAACCAGTAGTTTCTAGCTTAAATATCTGATCATCACTCAGAAATGCTTATTAATTTGCTACATTGAGGAACTTTTGTTTTTTAATATATGTATATAAATACTCAGCCTGGCATAAGGAGAAGATTTGCAATGTAAAAATGTTTCTGTCTGTATTTGTTTTGTCAGTGGAAGAAAAGCCTGGTGTATGCACACAGTATTTCTTATGCAATTAATTAATTTCCTATTCTTTGTGTGGGGAAGAATTTCTTAAAAACATACACACACACTTGTCTGCTTTGCTTCTCATTTTAATACTTGCATAAAGATACTCTAGGCTTTCTGATGTTCTCTTTTACATATTTAATTTTCCTCAGATTCTGAGAAGGCATTGTATGGAGAGAGTCAACTGGCACAGTGCCCGCAATTAATGATAAGCCCTTCCTTGTCATTCTTTCTCTGCCTCATTGTAGACATTTACAAGAAAAGTAAAAGAGCACAGTGTATCTGTACTTCTGAATGCAAAAGCCATCACTTCACCTTTTCTTCCAGCGGGAAGACGTATGGTTGAAGAGGCAGACCAGGACAACCAGTGTCACTCAGAAATGCATAGAAAGCTTGATTCTTTCTTTTTCTGTCTTATACTTACTTATTTTTACTGTTTGTTTGCTTTTTCTTTTTTTAATTTTTATTTTATTTTAATTTTATCTGTCATATTTACTCATAATTAGGAAAAAAATCCCAAACCTTTGTAATACTGTAGTTTTCCACTTGTAGAATTTTTTTAATGGGACTGTGTAAATGAGCCTTCACAGGAATTTGGATACAACAAACTGATATATACAGGGTATTGCAGTAGATTTAGCTTAATAATACTATATTCAGGATCAAAATCTCTGGGAAAGTTGTTAAATATTTGCTTGAAGATCCTGTACAATAAGCTGGTGTATTTCCTCAACTTCTCTTATAAACATGAACAATATTCTTAAAAATGTATCTAATTGTTCTTATTGTGGTATATCACAGAAAGGCTTGGAATATGCAGAGAAAGGTTTTGAGTAATACAGTCTTTAGTGCTTTGTGTAATGCCACTTCCATTGGTCTTGTACCAGTCTTCAAGGCCCAGAGTCAAACTCCAGTGAAGTCAGTACAATGATTTTTTCTTCATTCAACAGACTTTTTAATTGGTATGCTCTGATTTTACTGCTTCTTCTAGGGTTAATTTTTAAAGTCTCTATAGTCAGATTTCAAAAATATCTAGAGACCCCTTAACCTGACAAGAGATTTCTTGCAGGCTAGCAGCTATCACAGTTTACAGTTAATTAGCATCAACCTTCAGATTTTCAATTAGGAGGAAAAAAAATCTTCTGATCCAGGTTAAAGAGTGCATGGACATAATATATGCTTATTTCAATTCTTTGCTGTAAATTGTAGCTTTGGCCAATAAAGGACCTTTCCCCACTACACAGTGTGTTTTTTTTCCAACATGACTTTGTTTAGAATTGAATCAATAGCATATAGTCTTCTACTAGGAAAGGGTTTTATTTATCACTTTTCTTACCCTTTAAAAATCAGGGACTGTGTCTTAATGATTTTGCAATTGTGTGATGGTGCTAAGAGACCTATTATGACAAAAGAGTAGAACTGTTACTAGGACTATAGCATGATGTGTCAAATGAATCAATTTACAGTAGATTAATAGATTTCTTCACTGAAATCTTGGATGATGCTGGGTCTATAAAATTACTAATGTAACCTAGTTGTGTTACTAATGTAACCTGGGTCTGCTACACAGGGTGTGAGGCAAAAAAATATGTCAAAAAGATGCCTATAAGAAAATAAAACTACTATGTCTTATCTTCCCTGGAAAAAAATAGTACATTTTTTGAAAAAATATGTTGCAACAGTAGGTAGCTTTCACAAAGAACCAACACATATTCAATATAGAGAGATGACAAAGTGGTAAAAGCCAATGATTCAGTCTTCGCCGCATAGTGACAGTTCACAGTGGCCCTTGCAAAGTAAAACTCCAGGGAGTTACTGGAATGTAACATTTTTAAATAATTTGCTTCTAAACATTTTATAAAATCTAGAATATTATGAGCCAAATTCAGATTGCCTGCTACACATGTCTAAATTTTATATTTGTTGGATACTTACATAGGGACCATAATGGATAATAATTTCAGTGGCTTGCTCTGTTGAACTCAATACCCGAGTACCGTACTTAGGACTTCAGTGTATTGTCTTACCATATAATCCCGTTAGAAAATTAAGTAAATAGATTTAAAAGATGCACTTACACCATAGAGGCTTTGTGCATTATTTTAGAAAAACTACAGAAACCTGTTTTTATCTGTATTAAACTCTTGTATTTTTCCAATGGAGCATTGTTTGCCAGTTGGTTACTACCACAGATTTGATAGAACTATCAATCAAAATCATTGTAAAAGAGAAAATAAAAAGCAGACGAAACAACACAGCAGGACTGGCTGTGAACAAAACTTTTGGACTTTTTTGTATTGTGGAAAGGACACTCATCAGAATGCCCTCATTTGTTTGAATGCAATTGAGCTTCAAAAGGGCAAGACAGGTGTGCTGTTTTCAGGAATCTTAATTTATTTTGTGACACAGTTCATAAACCTGCAGCTAAATGTGAGAACAAAACATGTTTTGGGGGCAGCTCAATGTATCTGTACTTTCTCCAGAAACAAAAATATTTCATAATTTTTTCATACTATTAACCGTCCATACCTGAGTTGCCATGGCATTACAGCAGAGTGGAGAGCCTTCTCTGAGAGATGTGCCAGGATGCTGTCTGCTTGTCTGGGGTAGCTTAGCACTTCAAAAACCTGGACAGATGGGGTGCCATCTCATGAGAGACAGCATTCTGCTGGGCTTCAGAGGAGCTAAAATTTGAAGGTGGGGCACTGTATCCAGCTGACATACCAGTTCTGCTGCTAGCTTATGTTACAGCAAATGAGCAGACTATTTAAAAAAAAAAAAAAAAAAGGCTAGAGAGCAAAGCTAGGTCCATGAAAGATAAGTATGCCTGTTTTGTTACAACTGTCAAATCTTTAAACTGACAGTTTTTAAAGAAAGGAAAACTCTTTGAATAGACCTTTATTTTCATTGTCCTACTCTCTGTGTTCGGTCCTGCACTTTCCATGTGTAAATGTCCTAACCACTACAGAAAGAACTTTCTCAGGCCTCTGAAAGTCTGAGAATCTCTTCCATTTTTGTGTTTTTGTTACTATTTCTAGAAAAATCACAATGTACTTTCCTGGTTTTGTGGTCTTTACTGAAACATGAGCTGTGCTTCCTACACTTAGTTTGTTCTTTCTGTAATATTCACCAGCACAGATACTTCTCCTATTTTTGAAGCATTTGTAGAGAAACAAATCAGCTGCATACAAATGGATCTGCACTGATGTGCCTTCAGCTTGCAAACAGCATAAGGCAGCCAAATTTCTACAAGAGATCAAAGAGTTAGCTTACGTGAGTAAAGGTGTGCATTGGAGACAGAACAGCTGCTCCAGCATCTTTTGAACTTTCATTTACCACTTCCCCATTCCCAAGCATGGTGTCATGGCAGCAGTTTTTCACAGCTGTCGGAGACTACATTCTTTCTCAACCTGTTACCAGACCTCTTGTGTAAGACTTCTGGCATGTGCTTCTGCTGTGTAATTGCAATTGAGTGCGGTTGAGGCTTACGCAGGCTGACATAATTTATGTTGAGAACTGAGTTTAGCTCTTAGGAAGTGAAATCACTGAAACTGGGTAGTGTTCCTGTACGTGGGAAGGGATCACTATCCATTTGCTTATCTATAAAGGAATCACTTCTATTCATACCCTCGTAGAATAGTTCTGAGCTGTTCAACAGAAGTGATATTAAAAAATACCACTTTGTATTTTAAGAATTATTCCATTTTCTTGCCCTGTTTGCAATTTGGAAAAAAATGGAAGGCTGTTTCCTCTTTCTTGAGTGACTTGCACCCACAGCACAGGCCTGGGTCTCTATGCTGATGTGGGCCTGTGCACAGAGCTGATTGTGACTGGAAATGAAGATGACTCTTTGTCTCTTCTGTCACGCAGAATTCTAGGACTGGCATTTAAGAAACTCGTTTGAATGAGTAGCTTCAAATTGATCCAGTTTGTTGAAAAGCTTGAGGCCCACTGAATTGAAAAATAGCATTTAGATTGGAAAAAAATTATGTATTTCAAGTCACTGTGCAAGCTTTGTGAGACTGGATTTTGCATTGCAGCAGTCATTTAGAATGTGTAACTGCTTGTTTCAGCATTCTTTTAGTTCAGTGACTTTTATCCCACTAAACTTAGAACAGGAAATTATTTCTGTATATGTGTGCGTGTATACGTGTCTCTGTGTGTGCATGTATTAGTAAAAGCTAATATATAAGAAATGATTATTTGAAATACCTCCTAAGGTTTAAAAATGTTTAGAAGCTATTCAGCTATATTTTTCTGAGCATGCTGCAGTTGTGAATACCATGTGTTAGGCAGGACTTTAAGCAGATCTGTAGGACTTGCAATATGGAGTTAAAATCCATGGCTACAAACCTAAAGGCTGAATTATAAGATTTGTGGATAATCAATTACTATGGATTAGAAATTTATTAAGATATTATTATTTTATCAGCTATTAATAAATACATGAATTGTTAATAGTGTCACGTAAAAACACAACATGATAATTTCTAAGCTTTGCCGTTTTTCCCTTTCAGGAGGTCTTACGACTAGAATTTTGGAGTTTTTTTTAATCATAACGTCATGAATCTGCAATTAGCGTTCTGTTTGCAGAAAAACTTAATGCTGTGTACTTCAAAATTAGATGTTGATGTTTTTAGTAAAGTTGCACTATACGTTTATTCTGTGTTTTAAAAATGAGCTAGGCATTATGAGGATAGTTAATGCTCACTGCTTAAACATTGATTTAAAGCGCATATTTCCATGTGTTTCTCATTTCTCTAGAAGAGGGTGATTTTGTTTAGAGGTTATTAAAAGGACCTGTAAAATTCCGTTCTTCAAATGTCATAGCACTGATCACAGCCATCCATTTATTGTCCACCTTCACTGGCCGTCTGCTCTCCACTCTCAGAAAAGGCTGCCTGCCCAGGAGAGCAGTCTCAGACCGTTCAGACAGCTTGAACCATGTTAAGGGTAGGAAGTTCTCGCAGTCCAAAGAGTGGACAGTTTACAGGTGGGTGAACAATTTGACCATGCTGATACATGTGCAAGAGGTTAAGGCTGTGACCTGCTGCTGTTCAGATTACTAGGACAAACGTAGCTGCTGGGACCAAGATTAGCAATTTAATTAGAACACTGTGTAAAATTCATATTCTATGTAATTTGCTGAACAGGACCTATGTCATTATACATCTATTATATCACAGTTAAGGGAAAGTTAAATTCAGGTAATATTTATGTAAACAATATAATTAGAATGATAGTTTTTAGGGTGTCACATCATAATCATCAGGTTTTATAATTTGCAAGTACTGCCTGTGTTTCCTCGTAGTAACACGCTCCAAGGTGACATGCTCTTATGGAAAATAGCAACAATTTGGCACTGTCACGTATTACAGCTTGACACAGTAAAAAACCCACCATAAACTCCTAGAAAGTTTGTTGCTGTGGAAAACATTCAGCGCAGGTAGCTCGGGGTGCAGCTGCAGTGGGAGCTGCAGGTTGAGGGGTATCCCAGAGGGGTGGGAGCCCAAGACAAGCAGCTGTGACACAAGGACATGTGGAGACAGCCAAGTTCCTGAACACTCAGTGACACAGCAGGAGCCAAGGACTAGGTAGGAAGAGTGAGATTTTTGTGCACTTGGACTATGATAAAGGCCCAGGGGAGGTTGGGATCCACCTCCTCAGCACCAGGTCAGGCTGTTCCTATGTTACCATGCCGTGAATAAATGTCTTTATGGAACGAGGCATCTGAGACTCTGCTGTGGGAAACCTGGGGTCTAACCGGTGAGGAAACCTGGTCTGACTCTGTGAATGGGGAGTGTGGGGAGCCAAGAGCTGCCCACTATGGAAGGGCTTCAGTCCCAGTAGGGTCTCTGGTGGTGAGAGTCTGACTGAGAAGTTTTCCTTAACATTGTAAACATTTAAGTGAAGATCAAGGATATCAATCATTATGATAACTAATGCTAGGTAGAATAATATAATAAATAATAAATTTCCCATGTAAAGGTTTAAAATAATTCCCCACTATTAAAAATTAGGATGAAAATGTGACAGAGATGACCTGATCTCAAAGTTTCCTGTTTGGTACAGTGGGTTTATTCTGCAAGATACTGGTAATGGATGGAAACAGGGTGCTTGGTTTAAATAAAAAAGTCATTTGCCAGACATTTTCTTGCTGGTTTTTAAATTCCAGAATGGATCTGTATTCTCTTTTCCAAGGTGTGCCAGTAAGTTTTATAAGATACAAAATGGCTTCCTCTGTTATTTACCAAAGCCAGTCAGATGTTGCAGTGAGTTTTGCAGTTCTTTGATCTTTTCATTCTTCTGTAACAGTTTATCACACATTTTCTGTAAACATAGCCATGTTTTTGTAACTGTATTCTATTGTTTGCATTCCTTTCTCCTGGGCGGAGATATTTGATGGATGATTCCTTTGACCAGTGTGATTGGGGGGTGGCGATTTCTCCCTCCAATCCATGGTAGTTTCTAGAGGACATATAAATAAAATTCGGGGTCTCTGACCCCCCAGTTTTTGGCCCGCAGTCCGGACTCCTTTCTTCAATGTGTCTGAGTCTTTCTTTTGTGTCGGAGTGTGACAGTCAGACTTCCAGCTGCTAATAGATGGTGAAGTTTTGTCTGTCCTGAGAGTGCAGTGACACTTGTTCCAGAATGAGGCTTGCACAGAAGGGAGATACACAGCAGGGCCATGGAGGAGAAAATGGAATAAATGCATTAAAGTGGTAGTTTACTAGGGCTGCAGAAGTTGTACTCTTACAAAAACTGTAATGTAGTGGCTTACACTTTTTGCATTTATAGATGCAATATGCCTGAGAAGCTGATCAAGGCAGTGACTTGCAATCTTGTGCTTAGTTTATGGGAAAACTCAGAGCTGACATTTGGTGGCTATACATAAATAGAATAATTTGCTCCTAAGAAAAAGCGTCATACTTTAAATTTGATATTTTTCTTTTCAAAATGAAAGAAGCCTTTGGCATAAAATTTATTCAGGGTCACATTTCACCTATAACCTTTTTTTTTCCCTTCTTTTTCAAACCTGTGCCTAGTTACAGTTTAATATTTGCAGTCTCTAGATTGTCAACATCATTGTATAATAACCAACTTATTATAGAAAGCAGCAAATGCCATGCTGCCAATCACTTGTCCATCACACTAACAGGTGCACTGCCATTGTCAGTGTCAGGCTGAATACTGGGGATCAGTTAGACAGGTGGAGTAATTTACTCATCTTATAGTGGCAGAAGGAGACACCTTATCAAGGAAAAAAGAGAAGTGGCTTCCCTTGATGCATTTGGTATGTGGCTGTATAACTTGGATATATAGTCTGTGTAGAAACTGATGTGCAGACTAAATTTTACTCTACAGTGGGGGAGGAAGTTCTTTTAGGTATTATGCAAGAGTATTTCTTTTTCCTTTCTCTTCACCTTATCTACTGTCATTCTCACCCTCTCGCCCCACACCTCCATCCTCAAGCTTTCACTATTGCCAACTTAACAGACTGCGAGATGCTAAATCCTTGAAATATCTGTCAGTCTATTGGAGTAAAATAAATAAGAAAAAAGAGACAAATTTCAGTGAGAATGAGAAATTATATGCATTAAATTTTTTCCCACTGCCATTTTTTTTAACTCTGTTTGGAAGAGAGGGATCCAGAGCATGGTTTACCATTTCAGCCAAAGAATAAATGTAGAAGTTATTACAGCAAGTATCAATGCCAGTCTTCACCTGTCCTAATCTCTGTATCTATGACAGCTGCTGCTTAACACCCAGAAAGTTTCTGGAGGTGTCAGAGAAAAAAGTTGCATTATTCACTTGCCTTTCTCTCTTACTATCAGTGTGCCGGACAAATTCTCAGGCATCGTCTGTGATCAGACTATGAGCTTTAAGCAGGAGAGCTTTAAGCAGGAGAGCTAAGTCTGCTGTTTTTGTACTTGTAGTTTCTGACTAAAGTTGTCTGTGGTCAGGTACAACCAGTAATTGCCTGGTCCAGTAAACAGAGTTATTAGAGCAGTCTGTGAGTCTTTGAAGTCAGAATGGTAGAGGCAACCTCAGACTAAACAGTGGGAAGGAATGGTAACGGTTTTGGTACCTCACTTTTATTGAAGCTCAGAGAGCAATGGCAGGTTGGTACATGAAATACAGTGGAAGTTAATTCAAGTTTCTTCACAGAAGCATTCCTAGGAGTACCTATACCCCCACACTAGGAAATTTGGGGATTAAATAAACTTTAGATTGGTAATGTGTCAATTTTCTTTAGGATACTGCTAATAATAGGCTTCACATGTGGGTTGACAGAGGGGTTTGTGATGCATTGACTGTCGTGTTTATGAAATGGCTCCCATAATCTCCAATTTCGTCCTCTAGATATGTAGTTCAGCAATTCTTGTAAAGAGCTGAGCTTTCCCTTCTCTTCTCTGTCTACCAAAATGTAATGGGCAGCACTAACACTTCAGAGGGCCTTGGGCATAGTATCACATTATACCTAATCTGATGTAATTACAGGCTGCTGCCAACAAGGACTCCAAGGATGTCCTTGTACTTACTGTTTCTTATCTTGTATCCCTTAAAAGGAAAAGTAAAAAATGTTACTTTCCACTAATCGGTAAGAACCAACTATCTCTTAGCTACACGAGTGCTGGGGAATGAAGAGGACTAGGATTAGCTTTTTCAATGGCAGGCAGCAGTTAGGTGGAGGGTAAAAACTGTGAAAACTGCACCTCTGTGGTCCTTTCCTATTCAGCATTCAACCCACCCTTGTGGATAGGCACTTGAACTATTCCCTCTGTTTACTTTGCTGTTATTCCCTGCATAACACTACAAGCCCACTGCTATCATGCATTAACTTCTGAGATTTTTTTTGACAGTGCTGTTAACTCTGTTTAACCAGTACTATGTTTACTGGTATTGAAAAGCATTATCCCACCTGCACATTCTGTTTACCAGAACAGCATTCAACCCTAAAGTCTGTGATTGAAAAAGAGAATTTTTTTTCCTCTTATTTCTTTCTGATGTAATTTATGAAGTTCAGAGCCATTGGAAAGTTTGAAGGTTTTGATCCAGAGCATTTTGTTTTAGGTTACTATTTTGAAATTTAAGCTGGTAAACAAGAAAAGCAGAAGAGTATTTTGCATACATGGAAAAATGAAACAAAAGCAAACAGTGCTGAAAATAGCTGTCTATACTGGACACTTCAGAAAATATTTTGGTTTATCTTAAATCTATTGGTTTTTAAATTGACATTCTTGCGCTGTGTTAGAAAACTGGGCTCAGAAACCACAGATCAAGGTCAGGTCCTGGAAATAAGCCTGAGGCTTTAGCTACACAAAACCTTAGGGCTGGACACACATGTCGGCTGGTCTTACTCTGATGCTCCAACTAACACAGGACCTTCATATTCCAGGCTTTCCCTGTTTCTAACTCCTTTCTTCCTAGCAAAAAGAAATGTGGATGTATACCCTGACTGCATGCTAATTTGCATGCTAATTTGGTAAATCAGACCCCTAAGGAATGACTAAATGCATGCAGACACAAAAATTTCCATCACCATTGAGACTTTTGTCTCTGTATCAAGAAAACCAGAAGCCAGGTGATCCCCTGGCTCCAGGTGGTTTGCATGACAGGGCTGCCAGTATGGAACTGAAGTTCAGTAGAACACAAGGCTTAGAAACAGGGGAAACCTGGTTTTGGTTAAATACCATTTTGGCAAAATAGATGCTTTGGCAAATGCCACTGCCACTTCTGTTTTAGAAAGTACTTGATGTTTGTGAACCAAAACATTAAGAGCACCCTTTAGAGGTATAGATCAGGAAATACATTTATTGCTGTTTTTTTCTTAATAAAATGTTCAGCAACAAAATGACTGCAAATATTTCAATTAGATAAAAAATAGCCACAATGTCTGAGATTTAAGATTTAGATTTGGAGTCCTCTATACATTATTTTTCTCTCTCACCTGAATGGAGATTGGAACAATTAGTTCAGTTATTGGTTCAGCTATATTAACTTCCTTTTCACTTTCAGGGGTACTTTTTAAGGAAAATTATGCTATTCACTGACAATAAGCATGCTAGTGTTCTCTGCTACTTTCAATTCTCTCTATAAATGAAAACTGTGTCTTACACAGGTAGTCCAGCTCTTTGCATGACAGCTAAATTCCTTTTTTTCTCTCTTAATCTTACAATTCTGTTTCTCAAAAAAAAACCACACCATACCACATCTCTTTCAATGCCTTTTGAATAATTCTTCTTTTTCTGCTATGTAGTACAATCTAAAGAGAACACAGTCTTTCACCAGTTCTGATATTATGCTTTCCCACCCAGTGGTACAATTTTGTCTGAACTCTAACCAATGCTTTCAGATCTAGCATGTAAAGCTAAGTGTCTGCACCCACAGTGAACTGAATAAAAATTGCAGTTAAATATACCACACGTGGGTTCAGGAGCTGAGCCGTTAAGTGTCAGGCCTGGAAGTGTTGGTCTTTGTATTCCGTAGCAATGAAGGGAAGAAGGAAAGGATAACAACCAAGGAAAAATAGCAAGGACTTTTTTTTTTTTTTTTTTTAATCACAATACATTTATAATTTTGTCATCAAAGTGTGCATATGAAAGCATCTCTGTAGAAAACTCAATTCTTTAACTACATGGTACTGCTTCAGTAGCAAAGCTGCACTGTAAAATGCTAGGAAGTTCTTCGTCACCAGATTGCTTTCATGTGTTCATAAAAGCTCTACTAATTACTTCATTTTTTGAACTCTGTACACACTGAAAAATTCAGGTAGTGCTTACTGCAGTTCAGAGCAGCTGTATACAATGTGACATGTTCAGACACTGTTTTGTGTGCATTTTTTTATTTGTTTGATAGAGCAGTGAATAGAGACACCAGATTTTAAAGGGTTTCTGGTTTAAAGAATGAATACCTTTATCTGCCTGAAAATTTATGTTCATAAATCTTGTTGTCATGATCTCATTGGGAAAATAAAACACAGGATATGTAACTGTCCTGATGAAAATATGCAGACCGCCTCAAAACTAAATCTGTTTCTCAGAGTCCACAAAGCAGAAATCTTACTTATGTAGCTAAGATTGTTACATGATTAAAACCCCAAAAACCAGCTTGAGAGATGGACCATGTCCTCAGCTCATATATGTGAGATTCATTTTTCAACAATTTTTTCAACAACTTGCCATTTAAATGTTATCACATAAAAGCACAGGGGATTTCTCATCTTCTCTTATTAACCTGAGGTACCATACTGGCAACTGCTTATAGAAAAATACTTTTTTTAAAATTTATTTTTCTTTTTTATAAAAAAGCTGAACTCCCTGTTCTTAGAGTGTGTTTTAAAAGAGATGTCTTAGTTGCAGCTTTTTGGAGGAATACTTGTATTGCTGCCAGCTTACATGTCCCACTGGGAGCCACTGGAACAGGGATTACCTCAAATAGGTTTTAGCAGATTAAACAAGCCACCAAAAAAAGCTAGTCTTTATTTTTCCTTCCTCTCTCTACAAATAACACAGTGGACAGAAGGGGATGAATTGCAATTTAGTATGTCAACCATAACATCCTGTATCTCAGGAGGTTTTGCTTCAGCTTTAATACCATATGAGTAAGGTATCATCTGAAAACTTCTAAAGATAATAGCAAATGCATATGACATCACATTTGTAGGAACATGTAGCTTTTGCTGTGTTACTGCACTGTTGCTACATTGTAATTTTACATTTCGGTTTTCAATCAAATGTTGTCTCTTGTTTTGCTGCTGCTTTCAGAGACTGAAAGGCATTTAAATTCTGAAGCAGTGTATACTGATACAAACTAGTTATACTACACAAGATTCTTGCTAAACAACAAATTTTGCTTGCTTTTGCACTGAATGAAAGATTTTTTCTTTTTGTTTCATTGGGAAAAAAAAGAGTAAAGCTTATGCCTGCATATATGATCTGTGGTTTTCTACCTGCGGTTGCGATTCTTGCTTGTTGGTCTCTGAGGGCTGTTGAAGTAAATGGATAGTTTTGTGTTTAAGCTGATCTTTGAATTTCTCACGGACAAAATGTTGTGCATTTATACTCAGAGCCCACACTTTGCGTGGTGTAGAGAAATGCAATCCACGTAGTGGTTCCTGGTGTACAGCTACAGATTACTGCTGAGTTTCTGTCCATAAATGTTGCTCTGTGTGAATAAAGCAGAAGAAGCAGAGCATCTTCGAAATTCTACTTGGACAGTAAAAGTAAAATTCTATCTTTCAGATAGTAGTGCACATTCAAAAGATTTTAACTTGTTAAATTGTTGCCTCATGCCCTATCTGAACGTAACTGCAGGCATTTTTCCATGTCATAATATTACCTTCACTGTTGTAGCTGATTCCCTGTTAGAATCTGTAATCAGTTTCACATTTGTCTCCAACCAAAACCTCTTTTTCAGTAACTCCAGCTATTAAAGGTTATGTGGCTTGCTTCATTGACAGATGATTACATATTAATTAGACAATACAAATTCACTCTGTTGAAGGCATTTTATAGGATTGCTTGTTTTTCCCCTCTAAATCTTTTGTTTCTTCTTCAAGCTTTATGAACAAATTGTTCAAAAAGTAATTGCTAAGCCTTTCAGAAAAAAAAAATCATGTTATTGGACTATTAAAAATGCTTCCTGTTTCCAAAGAAGTAAAATGTTTAAAGTGTATGCTTAAGGTCTACTTATACATCCTTACAATATTTTTGCAAGGGTAAAGCAATCACTTTATGCTTTCCAGTCCTGAATTACTGTAACAGGTGTCAAGCAGGCAATAGCCATTCCTCTCAACCTTTGTATTTGTGCAATCCACATATTCTACATCATCATTCTTTATGTTTGTGGTGATATTTTATACTTTAATAAGAAGTGAAAAACAGTCAATTTCCCCCTAAACTTGGCCTAAGCTTCTGCAAAATTTATTTATAAAAAGCTTCCTCATATTAATTGAAGCAAAATTAATTTCTACAGTAGTACAGTTTATTGTGGGTGAATGATATTTGGATTAATTCTCATATACAGGAAACATGTTACTGTAAATAATGTAAGTCTTGAAATGTGGTTACAGTCAAAAAGGTAACTTAGTGAAAGTGACAGTGTGGAGTTCCCTATTTCTTCTTTCTCAATGATTTCCATAATAAATGTGTTTAGCTTGCAGTTCTAAAAATCATTTTTCTAACTTCCAGCTGTTCAAACTGAACTTGAGATCTTAAATATTTTTCTAATATCTTACCCACAGAATAGTTTACTTACTGAAACTTAGACGCCAGTCCTTTTTGGTGATGGATGAGGCAGAATAGGACCCATCTCATTCTTCCAACTGGAACCTGGAGTGACATTATGACTAATTTGCAACTATTATGAAAACATTGCTAGATGAGGAAACAGATGTAACTCTGTAAATAGAAACTGTTCTGTGGACGGGAAATACGTCATTTTTACCTTTTACATTTTGTCTGTGCACATTACAGCAAGATAGAACAAATGCAGGTGTGATTATCTTTCTTTTACATGGAGAGAAAATATAGATGGGACTTTGGAAGATGCCTTATTCAAAGCTACAAAGTCTGTTTTTCATAGTCTAATGTGTATCACTTTAAAGCTGATTTGCTTATCTCTATGGCTAGTAATCAACAAACATTTTACCTTCCTGAGTAGTTGCCTTACAAGATAATGGGGATGTAAATTGAAGAGTTGTCAAATGATATTTGCTTGTCTGGCAAGCATTTCTTTAAACTTATTTTTGTATGCACAGAGGTTTTTTTCTATCACTTTTCCTTTCCATTCCTTAATAGTTTTCCCCAAAAACAGAAATCATGAACATCTTGATCTCTTCCACCTATTTTCCCAAGAGAAGCCAAAGTCTCTAGGTCTGAGTGTGATCAGAATTAAGGAACTGTGTAATCTCAATCACCTGATTGAGTCCATCATGTCTGTAGGCTTTTTCTCCCTGTCACCTATCTTTTTTTGTGTAGTATGACTTGGCCAGTATATGATTCAGTAAAACACAAATATTTAAACGATAATTTTCAGTCCCCACTTTTACTAAATGTTTTGCTTGGCAGAAGCTTCATTACACATTAAATGAGTCTTTTGGAAAGAGCCAAATGCTTTATATAAAACAAACTCCTGTTCCTTTATTGCTTTAGGGGGAGAACAATGAAAATTCACTGCTACTGGCCACATCAACCTGAATGAAAGCCAAGTAGGAAAATTGAAAATGATTGTCAAGTTCATCACATCTAATACAATAGAGGCAAATTAGAGTTATCTGCAGCAGCAGAAGTAGCAGCAGATTGCATTATAAATCATCATATCATTGACAGTCAATTACATTCAAAACTTTTCAAGCATGAGGCAGCAGCAGTGTTTATCTACTAACAAACTTATTCAAGCCAGAAAACACAGTGTGGGTGCATGAGGAGAATTTCTTGGGGGTCTGAAGGGTTTACATTAAAAAGAGAGAATTTTATAAGAAAATATATTCCATGAAAGGTTAGAAAGCATGAAGCCTGGTTTGTTGTGAAATTCCATTTTTAAACTTAATCTGCCTTTCTTCTTTCACTGCAGTAAATGCACATTTGATTGTTTTCTGGAAGAGCCCTCCAGTAATGTCAACTTCTCTCCAGTCGTCTCTGCTTCATTACCACTTCTACTTTCACAATATTTTTAGCTCCCTTCTGAGTTCCCAGCATTTTCCTCCTTTCCTTGTTCTTTTTTTTGTTTGCTTGCTTTTAATTTGAAGTGCATTTTTAGTTTCTCTTCAGGAGCAAAGAGCTTTCTGTAAATTATTTAAAGTAAGTAACCTTGCATTTTAGGAAATCAGTGACTCATCTAATAGATATTTAATTAAATAAATTAAATAAATTCAAATAGATTGTATACAACTTAATATAAATTGAGAGTAAAGTCTAGACAAAATTCTACTAGTCAGTTTATTTTATGAACTCTTGGAATTGAACTGAGCCCTCAGAATTAAATGCAATTTTTCCTTTACTGAAAGATACAATGAGTGTACTTTCTGGCTGTTCCCATGGGCACCAGGGAATACACAGAAGAGGAGCAAAAACTTCTGGTCCTAACATGAGGGTCTGTAATTTTGCTCTACTGCAAAAGATGGGGAGAGTGCTCCATATGATGGTCCATCTACTTTTTTGATACACACAGAAAGCCCTGAAGCTGCAACAGAATGTAATGCAGGGTTGGTATTGATCTTATATCCACATGCCTGTATTGAGTAGGAGAGATTGTTGGGTTTTTAGGGAGAAGGTCCTAAATTTATTTTTTGTGTAATCAAAACTGGGTAATCTCCAGAGGTTTTCTAGCACGAGGTCTCTTCATATTTTCAGATTGACTTGAGAAAACTATTGCAATGTGGTAATGAATTACTCTAATATTAAATTTGGTATAGAGTCAAGACTAAGAACTGTGCTGCTGTTTTTCAGAATAAAAAAATTATTTTGACTAAGAAATAAGAGACTTCAGGCCTAAGTCTTCCTCCTGCAAGAGGTCTCCTTTGTGCTCTGACTGCCACTGTCTCCATCGCCTTCCCGTCAGTTGAGTCCAGATGTACTGTAAAGAGACCTGCTTGTGATTCATCCTAAGATTCAGTCCTAAACCACCGAGTAATTTTTGTCATTAGCCACCCAACCCTCTGTTTATCTGATATAAGAAAAGCATGAGGGTGAACAGCCAGCATGTTACATATCTGCTGAATTTTGCTACACCTGGGAAGAGATCTGTGTGTCCCTCCAAAATTAAGCAGCCAGCTGAAGTAGTGAACTTAGCACTTCTTGGATAATTAAAAGGAAAATAGAGGTAATCACAGAAAGTGCTTCAGATATTAGGTGCGGTAATCATGCCATGAATCTAGAACAAAAACTGAGTTAATGTAGATACCATAGTTGCCTGAAGATAGGTAGAATTAACCTATTAAGTCTAAGATCAAAATGAACGTGAGCAATATTGTTACACTGACATAATTTGAAAGCGCTATTAAATCAACTGAACAGGTAGAAAAGAAAGGCTTGTGCATAATGGTGAAATCAGAAGTGGGTGTGCAATTTTACATTTCTGGAAACAATTAAAAATTCCCCTAGCTAATGTTTGTATCAGGGAAATAAGAAATAAAAATGTGGATACTTTGTGTGGAATTCAGACACACTGGTTATGCTGCTTTTCTTGAACTGTGCAGTTGACCTCTGTTCTGTCTACCCTATGGTAGGGTCTGTCATGTGAGGGAGTCTCTGGGGCATTAGCTATCTTTTTAAGGAAACTGAAACTCATCCACTCTTTCGATGATTCTCACATGATGAAATTCCAACTACAAAATAGAAGACAATTATGCATTCAGTGCAATTGTTTGCTTTTGGTCAGATGTTTCACTGAATCTGGGCTAAAACTTGTTTCTGTGATTAGCCAAAGTTTAGCATATTTTCAAAGATTTTCAGCTTTACTAAAATCTTCATAGAAATCTGTTGGTAAATCATATCTTTATTTATCCATCTCCTTTGCCTCTTTTAGTTTTATATGAAACACTCTTGCATGCACTATTGAATTAGTGAATAGTAAATTTAGTATGTAAGTAGTTTTATAGAGGATTATGTTCCATATCCGTACCATATTAAGAAACTGAAGTTTGGTTGACTTGTTTGATTCTAAAGCTTCTTGACAGCTGGGGTATGACAAAAAAAGCTTTCCTGTATGCTTGTTTTGAAATATTTTGGACATGGATTATCAAGGAGCCATAAATAAGCCTTATTGACCCAGCTTATTATTTTACCTTCACTTTCACACATTTCACATACTGAGTTATGTTGTGTGCTTTTTTTCCAAAGGATTAGGTCAGGGTTGGTAACTCTGTGGATGATATTCTGAGAATGACTTAAGCCAGAAGGACTTGATTGTTTACAAGCATGTATTTTGGTAACCATCATGAAAAAAATACTGGATTTCAAATTATGGTTTTGATTATTTCAAAGTTACTACAACTGTGTTATCATACAATAGAAGCAAGCTTGTGATAGCAAAATTAGTAAAGACCAAGAGTAGTGATTTGTTCTCAATAACAAAAATCTGTTCAAGCCACAGGTTTGTGTTTTGGGCTTTTATTTTCCTTTTCAATACATTATTCAGCTTAAATCATCTTTTGAAACAGTTTTCCAGAGGTTTTCTTTTTAGCTGTGCTCATAAAAAAATAAATAGCTCCTTTTTTTTTTCTCTTGTACTGCATGATCTTGCTAGTATTGACTGAAAACAGTATGACCTATCTTGCTTTGTTCTGTGTATGATCCTTTATTTTAAATACTGGAATTGGTCTTGGAAATCAAATTTTATGCTCCCTAGCTTTAAATATTTGGTTTGGTTTAATGTTCTGAGCACACATGAACAGAACTTTTATAAAGCCACAGTTCTGACATATTGTTAAGTAGTCTTTGCATTGTAGTAATTCATTTGATACTTTGTTCTTGCTCTCTTACTGAAGTGTATGCATTGCCAATTAATATATGAGACTATGTTCAAACTCTTGAACAAATCAAATCCTCAAAACCATTCCTTTCCTTGTTAATGTATCTGAATGTCAGCCTATCATAAAACTTTGTATTATAACAGTAACTTTCCTACAGTTGAAGGCTCTTGAGGTCCATCTTTACTGAATGCAATGTGACCCAATTCCTGTACTTCCAAGGAAAAGTTTTAAAAAAATTTTCTGTTTCACAAGTGATGCCATTTTTTTGCATTATTTTGGATTTCTTGGTGGATTTGGGTCATATTGGTGTGGGGACAACTGTCTGTCTTATTTTTAAGTGCTTCCCAGTGGGAAACATCTTATCTCTAAAAAGCCCAATTAAAAGCTACAGAAATGCATATGTTCTCAGAATTCTGTATTGGATAGACAACATGCATAATTTATGTAAAAGTTTTGGGATTTACACCTTCTATTATTTTGTAGGAAGAAAAATGATGGATTGTCAAATCATTCTACATGTTTAAATTTTTGGTAGAAGAAGCAAATATGTTTATACAAGGTCACTCAACTCCTGTAAGAAAGGTTATTAATGTGAGAAATTATTTGCTGAGGTAAACCACCTCTGTTAGAGAGCAAAATTAATCACTTCAGTCTTCAGTCATGTACAAAATACACTGTAAATATAAAAAATTCAAGGGAATTAATGCCATAGCTGAAGTATTTTCAGGCTATCCTAGTAGCAATGCTGAGGATTGAAGATAAATAGTTTTGGTGATGTCGACACAGTTTCTCTGACATGATCCAATGTTTAGGTTGCCACATGTGGGCTACAGTTTGTTGACGTGTGGTTGACTTTACTGTGACTCTGCAGAACGTGTTTACCCTCCTCCTGTTTGCAAGGCAGTAGGACTAGACATGCAGGTAGTTGTTAAGTAGATAATGATGTAAATTTTGGCAAGTAAAATGGTGACTTATCAGACAAATTATATGTCTCCTAATAATGCAAGATTTCTATCATACCTTCTGCTTGTTTTCCTTTAAATAAGTTCAGTTTTCGTGTTGTGGTTACATATTAAAACATTTCATACTTTGTCTAGTCAGTCTTCTGGAGTCCCATTACAATAGTATTCATTCTGTTCTGTATATCTAGTCTTTATAGTTTTCTGGAAAGCAATTTGATTTTGTCCTAGTTGTGAGCGAGTATTAAAAAGTATGCTTCCCAGGACTCCTGAATTCAAATTGGAAGTCAGGCTTCTTCAAAATGGTGTTCACAGAAGAGAATGCTAGCTTTCTATTCATCAAATATCCTTCCCTCTAGATAACAGTGTCAGTATTTATAGTAACTGTGTTTTTGAATGGTCAGACATTAGTAGTTAAAGGGGAGAAGAACTCTGACATACATGGGATTTCCTGAAAAAGTACAAAAGATTTGCAAGTAAAAAAGATTTGTGGGATAAAGTGTGAGGTATCATTTTGACATTCTGAAGACCTGAGATTATTAGTCTGAGCATGACAGACTTTGTTTGTGACCCTGTTCAAATATATAAGTTCCAAATTATGAATGTTAGAACAACATGTTTGAATATACACTTTAACCTACCTTTCACTTTTCTTCCTCTCAGAAAGAAAAATGCCCAACAGTAGAATGAGGATAATGGCCTTTGACAAGTTTAGGGAGCAAATAAGTAGGTTCCTGAAGGTCCTAACCCTTTTGAGAGGTGGCAAAAAGGGGACAAGTAACTCTGTTAAATACCATTATGACTACATCAGAAGCTTTTTGATAACCTGAACCAGAATGAAATAATTTTTAAAAATGAAGACAGGTATACATGACTAGGCATAAGAATAAAGAAAATAGCCTGGAAATAAAGATAACGTAAAGTAGTGCAACATGGAAACTGTATGTTAGTTAGAAATTGCTAAGAAAAAAAAATTAAATGTTAAATTAATTTAATTCACATATAAAAATTAGAAAATGTTATCTTTCCATTGTAAAATCATAGTCCTTGACTGTTAAGGGGTTGGAAGGGACTTTGAAGATCTTCTAGTCTCAACCTGCCCTGCTATGGACAGGGAAACTTCCCACTAGACCAGATTGCTTAGGGCTTTAAATATAAAGAAGAGAGAAAATAGATGATGTAGAGAAAGCCAAAGAATTCAGTGTTGTTTTTTACTTCAGTCTTCATGCACATCATACAGATATAGTTGACCAATACCCAATAGAAGTATTTTAATGTACACGTAGGGTACATGAGAAAAATGAGGACATAGGGCTGAGGTGTATGCTGAAGTATGGCTGCCTAAAAGAAAGACCTTAAAAATAAAATGAATTATTAAAATTAAAAATTAATGACTGAGAGTTTGCTCTGAATCATTTACATTTTGAAAACTCATGGAGGAGGGTACAAGGAATGTAAATATATTTCTGGCCTTCAAAATAAGAAAAAGAGAACCACGGTGTTGTAACAAGTCTGAGCTGCATCCTTGGAAATAATCTAGAACAAGCATTTAATATCTACAAGAAGTGAATTTACCTCTAGAATACTTTTGACAGGGTGACCCACAAGTATCTTCTTCTCTGGAGTTTTTTCTAAATTTGCCAAATGTCTGACAAATGAGTCAAGTATAACTGCTTTTCTGCATTTTATGTAGCTGAAGTAGATGTTATTTGAGATCTTATTTCCCATTCATTAATATGAATCCATAACATTTATGTTTATTGGATCAGGTTTATTTAGCATTTTTGTGCCTTGGTTCTTTGTGCTTAAAATACGATACTTTTTCTACATTTGGTAGCCGTGGTGAGAGTATACCTACGTGAAATATTTAGATTGCTTGGGTACTGTGACAATGGAAGCCATATACATTTACACTGTAGAGTGACAGACAGCTACTCTATGCAAAGGCATTCTGAAAATGACATTTCTTTGTCTTGAATTCTTGTTTTCTATTTCTGGGAGATCGGAAGATACAGTGGCTTCACGGAGTTGTAAAGGAAGTATCTAACCTCAGTTGTGCCTCTTGGGACCCCTTGGACAATTTTTGGAGAAGTGTTATTTGCATATCTCAAATCAACTCTTTGGCAAGTATGGGAAAAGTTCCCAGCTGCCAGTTTTGACAGCCACAATTCTGGCAGCTGTTAGTCTTGAAGAGGAAGGAGGCAAAAGAAAAAGAAAAAGTAATGGCATTGGTATTTTTGTAGAGCTTGGGTGACATTTAATATTACCTGCTGAAAATAATAAAAATAAAAAGGCACAAATGTGAAGGAGAGAAAAGGGTTCCAACTCATGGAGCAGATAATAGTAATTTAGTATTTTAAAGCAACTCAATGACTATTTCATCTCTGAACAGTTCCTCTAGCAGCTTGTTGAATTGAAAGTAGAAATAAGAAATTATAGGCTGAAGGAATGGGGTTAAAAATAAATCCTCAAGTGGGCCGGCAAACTGCATCTTCTTGGGGAAAAGTAGTTTAGCAAATGCCAGTTTTCTGTTTTTATTTTCACAAGCAAAGGTCTGATACTGCTAAGCGTTTCACAGAAGGAAGGTTACTTTAATATAAAAGTAAAGATACATAGTAGTGATTGTATAGAATAAATAGTTTTTAGGTGTTTGAAGGATTTAGAAGGAAAACTTTACAAAGAAGAGAGATGCTATTTTATGCATTTTATTTGTACTTGCAATATTTTGATTGTACTTCTAAGCAATAAAACACAATAATTTCCAAGGACTGAGGCAATTCTGAGAAGACATTATGATGTGGCTTGACACTGCTTGCTGTCCATTTTAGTGAGATTTGTATTTTCATTCTCTAAGAGACTATAGTCTTCTGAATGAAAAACTGATGTTACAAGAAATGTTGCTTGATTAGGAACCACATAATTTGACCTGAAGGTCCCATTATATTTTCTCTTGTATTGAAGTATTATGGATATTATTAATCTGTATTTGTCTTTTGTTTTCTGCTATACATTATCATGTTACATTGCCATTACAATAGCAAATAGCCTGTCAACAAATTTACTGGACCATAACCCTCTTGGGATAATCATTGAATTTTCATCAAGAGTGCAATGATTAGTGTTTCTGATTATGATAATTAAATAACTAATTAGCTATCATGTTTCAGAAAAGACATAAAATTAAAAAAGTTTTCAAAATATGTTAAGTTTTTAGATACTTGCACTTTTTTTTCCTTTTTTTTATTTTCAGAAAGCTTAGAACATGTAAGATGAAATGGAAGTTGCTAATTTTTACTTAAAAGGACATGAGTTGTTTCTCACTCTGTCCTGTACTTCTGTTCCTTCCCTGTAATTTTGAGCATAGCTGATTAAAAATTACTGTGAAATTACTACTGGACTGTGTAGCAAAAGGCAAACCATGTTGTTTTGGGGCTTTGTATATTTCTTTACCCTTTTCTTTTTATTTTGTGCCCTCTTTTTCAGATTTTCAGAAGTGTTAAAGTCTGATTAGATGTCAGTGTATAGGCAGAGGTAGGTCTCATCTTCACAGATTGTCTCACAGCGGTGTTGCATTGTGGCACTGAGATGGTGTTCTTCTCACCTTTATGTCTATTTTCTTTTTGTAGTTGAACATGATGAAAGCTTGTGATGGTGTTTCATTCAGATTTTCTGCCTTCAGAAGTGAGTGCCTGACTAGAATTTCTGGGCACTGGTGGTTTTGTTTGTGGGGGTTTAATTTGTTTTTTTAGGGGTTTTTTTAGGTTTTAAAAATGTATTTATTTGTTTATTGATGTTTAAACATCATTAATGTTTAATGATGAGAGAAAGAAGGCAACACAAGGAATGCTGGAGTTTGTTAAAGGATTCATTACAGGCAATTCCAGTTCCTTGTTCTTTTTCAGAACTACTGTTGGATCCAGATAGTTGTAATTGCATTGTTTCCTACGCTGTCCTTCATCTGTGCTCATTTTAAATGTCACAGAGAGAGGTGGTGACATTATGCTAATTTGTAATGGATTCCAGTGTTACATTGCCCCATTTCTTTGACCTCAGCAAAGAGCACTTGCTGAGAAGAACAGAGGATGATTACCTCCCCTCTGAGCATGAACTAGCTGCTATGGCTACATGACCTTGGATTTAAAGAATAAACTCTAAAATTGCTGTGCAGAGGTTGTACAGGTTTTGTGCCTAAAACAAAGAAAGGATTTCAAAGAGAATATTTTCTCCTCTGTGGCTTTTATAGATTCTTCCCCCTACAATGTATCTCTTATTCAGAAATTCCCCTGTCTAAGCTTGTGAGATTGGTTTTCAGTAAATGTGAAAAGAAATGTGGCTTACATATATTTAGTATATTCTCTTTAAGAGATATGAAGCTTTTATAGGAGAATTAGATGGAAGACAAAGTGTTGGAGTTTATTATGACTTCATGGCTGGAATTAGACTGTACCTGTATCAAGATAAGGATCTTGCCTGATAGATTACTGTAGTTTGATCCTCCTGCAGCCTAAATGCAGGAATTATTGAGCTCCCAACTACAAAAAGACTCTCAAAGCAGCCCCTGAAACTATATCTATTCTAAACTGCTAGAATATAAAAAAATGGTGACAGGATCAAAGGCATAGTCCAGCCATTACTGCTCTTTTTAAGAGAGAACTGAACAGGGTCATGTGAGAGGACATATGAATGGTGGAATTGAAGGAAGATTTCAATCTCCCTTTGAAAATACACTGGCATTAATATGATTTTGGAGAGCATGAATAAGAAGCTCTATAGTCAAAGGACTGCTGCAGGAGCAGGATTTTGGCCTTTTTAAAGTCAGTTACAATTACACCGGAGCTCCAAATAAGAGGTGAGTAAAGCCTGAGGACATGATTCTGAATTCATTCCTCACCCAAAACTCCCCCTCATGCTCCATGGGAGGATAAAAAGGGGAGCTTTGTGTTATGCAACGATGTTTCAGTTCTTGATTCTGGTTCACAGTGAAAGAGAAATTCATTGTGGAACTTCCTTATTTCTTCTGAATCAAACAAAGCACAACAAAAAAGAAAAACTCAGTGAACAGATTGGAATTCCTTTTGGGAGAAATAATCTGGTTTCTCCAGATGTGTTCTGGTACTTTGATTTTGAAAGATTAGGTGTCTCACATTTGGAGAAAGTCAAAGGCTATTGATCCCTGCCCATGGAATAACTAATATTTTCATATAATACTTTTGATTTTGAATCTGAACACTCATTTTCTTTTTCTCTTGATGGTTATCAGATCATTAATGGTACTGAGATGAACTCTCTAAGACTATCAATGGTTTGATGGATTTGCTTTTCTTCCATAAGCAGATTAGGAAAAGTTAAATTGTGTTCTGAACAGATGCGGAGTGAATGTCAATTGTAGGTTACTGTAGCATTTCCCCCTCCATCTTATAAACCTATTTTATTTGTTCTTGAAGGAATAAACCTTAGCTTTGATATCCCTTTGGGCTTCATATATTTTAAAATTTCAAAGAGGGCTAGATTTGTGTGGATTTAAAATGAGGGAAAGAACACTGATCTTAGTTTAAAAAATCCCAACCTTTTCAGTTATTCTCAATGTCTTCCTGTATTTAATATCTTTCCCCCCTTGAAGCTTGCAATTGTTTGTGCTGCAAAGTTGATAGACAACAAAGCTTAAGACAGTATAGAAAGATTATTTTAATGTTCATTATATTCTTATCTTACATAGTGCAGGTTTGTGAATCAACTTCCGTCAAAATGTAACCTTTACTCTGGTCACATGCACTGTCCCAAGGTCCCAATAAAGTATGTTCTGTGTCTAAAATGAACATTTGTGTGGGTGTGCACCTGCGTTTGTGCAGATAATGAACAGGGGATTTTTTTTGCATGTGTGTTCTCAGAATATCCCTAATTTTAAGACCCTAATACATTATTAAAATATAGAAAAATAAATAATCTTTCTATTAGCTTTCTTTTTCCCTAAATTTCTAAACATATCCAAAGCAAAAATTGAGCTGTTTGCTTACATGTCCAATCACATCTGTAACATGCTGAAATTCATCTGCTTGTGGATTGTGTGGGGTGCTTAGAAAGGCATCTTCCTTTAAAATTGTATTACAGTTTTATATAGCAAGAGGTAAATTTGAACTCTGAGCTAAAATACAGCTAGTTTCCATATTTAGGCTGGCAATCACTTGTTTTAATCAGATCTCACTATTACAGTGTCACACCTGTTTCAGAAATAAATTTCTGTGAGAATATGCTGCACAGGAGGTTGTGTTTTTTTAGCACTGTAGTAAGGTTGTATTTCATATTAAATATGTAAAAGGAGTTAATTCTGTGATGTAAAACAAAGTTCATAAAATTGTATAATACAAATAGTATGTTCACTACAATGCTTCAGTTCTTTGGTAGAGTCGGTCTACTTAGCAGCAAATGGAATGAAATCCTTTAGCTATCAGTTAAAATATCTGATGTATTCTTCCTAAGGCAGTCTTTGGGCCAAAATGACATTTGCATTCATCTGGTTGTAAAGTTACTGATGCCTATATTTCTTGTCTTAATTTATTTTCAGCATAATGTTGAAGAAATCACAGTGATCTGTAATGCAGATTTGTAGAGCTGTTATTCTATTGCCATTTGAAACCTTTCATTGCATTTTCCTTTTATGAAATAAATTTTTGGCAAAGCAGTAACTGTAGGTGAGGAAGTAGCAAGGCAGATCCCATTACTGTTCAAAGTATATTTCAATGAGAATTTTTTTAAATGCATACCCATGGCAACTTGGCCAGACTGGGGGTATAAAATTCAAATACAATGGTCATGAACCACTGAAACCTGAGAAACAGGAACAGAAGGTCTGAAAAATGTGATCCATACCAAAATATTTATACATTCCTTCTGCTTTGTGAATAGTGACTTAAAATTGTGTCTGGTTTGGATATTATAAGATGGAAAGATGGACAGTAATTGAATGTGAATAATCTCTGCAGTTGGACTTTGAAATACAAGATTGATTTTCCTAAATGTGAGGTTTTGCTTACCTTTCTCCAATTGCTTGTTTTTTCTTCATTTTTTTTTCCTTGGCATGCTTAATGCTTTGTTGGATTTTAGCTCAACTAGTCTGGCTTGTATATCACTTACTAGGAACTTGCTGGGTTACTTTCAAAAAGGGTGTCATTCTTCAGTTCTTAAATAAATCACCAACAATTCTGTTGTAATTGTACATTTAATGTATTATTTGCAAACCCTTATTTTCAATGGGTAATTGAAATAGTGGTTTATTTTATGTTTCTGCAATATGTTGGTTGTTACATGTGCAACAAATACACTGTTAAACTTCAGTTCTAATTTAAGTATTGTCAAGGAATACTAGTTTATTTTTTCACGTTCATTATTCACTTTTAAACAAGACATTTAAAAATAGATCTTGTTTAAATTAATTTTCCCTGATATTTTTAGGTGTGTTTAATTATGAACATATGCCATGGAGCTGAGTGTTCTAAATGTACTCTAATTGGAATAAGACATGCAGTGGAAAAAAATGTTATCATTATTTGATATCTGTATGTCTCAATTAAGTTTTAGTAGCATAGTTTCAGAGTTAAAGGAAGCGATCTATTCTTAATATGACATATATCCCTGACTGGATCCTTATCTGTTGCTGGTTGTTGCTTTCCCCTGTGAAGACCATCCCTCTTCACAGAGATCTGGAAGCCCTCGTCAGTGAAGACTCAGGCAAAGAAAGCATTCACCTCACCCTTGCTTGTGCCTGCTGTCACTAAGATACCTGCACTATTCAGTAACAGTAGGATATTTTCATTGTTTACCGTTTCACTACCCTCATGGTAATAGAACTTCTTATGTCCATTACAAGTGTGAGCTTTAGGTGGGTTTTTGCTCTCCTACCACCAGCCCTCTATGCCCTAGAAGTGCTTCTAAATTGCTCCTTTTATAACTTGTTCTTCTTTCATCTCTTGTAAAATGCCTTTTTTTTACATTGGAACAATGTACAGTATTGTACAACTACATATAATTTTGCACCAGCAGGGTGAGGGAGGTGATTCTGCCCCTCTACTGGGGTCCCCAGAACAAGAAGGATGTCAACCTGTTGCAGCAGGTCCAGAGGAGGGCCACCAAGAAGAGGGATGGAGCACCTCTCCTATAAGGAAAGGCTGAGAGTTGGGGTTGTTCAGCCTGGAGAAGACTTTGAGGTGACCTAATTACAGCCTTCCAGTACCTGAAAGGAGCCTACAAGAAAGATGGAGAGAGACTTTTTCCTAGAGTGTGTAGTGACAAGACAAAGGGCAATGGCTTTAAACTGGAAAAGAATAGGTTTAGATTAGATATTAGGAAGAAATTCTTTACTGTGAGGGTGGTGAAACATTGCAACAGGTTGCCCCAAGAAACTATGCATGCCCCATCCCTGGAGGTGTTGAAGACCACAATGGAAGAGACTGTAAGGAATCTGGTGTAGTGGAAGGTGTCCCTGCTCATGGCAGGGAAGTTGGAACTACATGAGCTTTAAGGTCCCTTCCAACCCAAGCCATTCTATGATTTTGTGATATGTAACATAACTAGTATATGATATAAAAAGAAATTACAGCTTTGTAAATATTCTGCTTCTTGGTATATTATTATTCTGTGATATTTGCAATGATACAAGTCAGTGCATATTTACTTGTATTTATTTATTTATTTGATGTTACAGTCCAACAGTCTTTCATGGTATTGTTCAGTCTTTTTATGAGTAATTAAGTGCTAATTCAAATTGGTTGGGATATATTTCAGTAGTGTTTAAAATGTACGAAGTCTTTCTGACTGTGCATCAGGTAGAGTGGATAAGAGTCAACATTCTTTTTCAGATAAATACATAATTTAAGAGCACTGTAAGAATTGCTACTGCCACAAGTTGTTGATTAAGCAAAATGGAAATCACAGTTTTCCATCTTAAGGTTTCAACCCTACAAAAATGTAAAGGTCAGGTAAGTGCCTTGCAGGAATAAAATGGCTACTGATGGTAGTAAGATCTTTCTCAGGTGTAAAAATATATAAATATGTGTGTATGGGATGTGTGTATGTGCATTTTTATCTAATCATAAGCAAATGGTTGTTTGATTACCTTCCTCCTCCCACAATGCCCCTATTTTGATCACTATTTAGTTTTGAAGAAATTTCCCACTTTGTTTTCTAAGGAACTTGGAATATAGTCCTTACCTATTCCTTCCACTGCATGTTCTTTAAACTCTCTTTCCTCACTAAAGGAAGTGAAAGAATATATTTCCTGCAGGGCTTTTAAATTTGGAGCATGGGGTTCTTAATGAGGGAGTAGAAATTGAAGCAAATAAATAAATAAAACATAGTTTATTGAGGAATAACTGGTGTAGCTTAGAGAGTGCTAACTCAGTCCTGATGTCTGTTGGTATTTTAATGCATCCTGCAGCATAAATATAAGACTCCTGCCTCCTTAATTATAGCAAACACATTTTGTAATGGTTCTATTGATCTTTTGTGAACAATGTTGATCATGTAGGAAGGGTGGATGGAGCAACTAAATAACAATGTACACTGGTATTGCTTTCCAGCAGGGTACTGGCACTGAGTGCTTCTTAAACAAAAATATTCAATTATTTGTGCAATTTATGTAGCATATATTTTCAATATTCTAAAAAGCAAGTGAATATCATTCTCAATTTCATGGCTGGGATTGTTATCAGCTTCTGTCATTCATAGGAAATTACATCCTAAAATCTCAATAGATAGTGTGTAGCTGCTGTAAAAGCTAGTGAGATGAGGTAATGCTATGTAGGCAGTACAGATTGTCCCTGATTGAATACAGATTGAATATAGTGTTTGGAAGAACTTTTGCCAATCACTGAAAATAGTCATTATGTGATTAAAATTAAAGAAATGCCTTCCTGGATTTAGTGACTTTTTTATAAGGAAACTAATTAGTGATCTTAAAATAACAATGATATTTCAAGCTGAATAAGCCTTGCAGAAAAGTGGTAACAAGGATCATAAAGTATAATCAAGTTCAAGCTATTCTACCTTTTTTCAGTCACTTATCAACACCTTTTTTGCCCAGAAGTGCCAAGTTCTGGTACTGAGAAGGAAATCTCTGAACTTGTCTAGAGAAGCTGTTCTTTGTATTAAGCTATTTTTAATTACTGGTTAGATATAATAGCTAATCCTGAGATACAAAAATATAGAACTGTGTAATTTTTTTCCTGGTCTTGAACTGTTTTTTTTAATCTAATCTTTTCTTACTCAAGTAGAGTTTGGAAACACAAGCTGACTACATAAACTCTGTCAAATATCTCATTCCAGGAGACAGACAAAATCCTTCTACTATTACTCAAAAGGGATAGTTTTGCATAATTCAGTGCAATTGGAAAGGGTATTTGATAATAAGAATAAAGGTCAGAAACATGGGAGGAAATTATTCTTTTTACAAACAAAAAGCATAAGTATATGATGTGCCAAATATCATGCGTCATTGGATGGGGGAATGAATTGTGTGGGATCTGACAAGTTCCCAGTACTATCTAATGGCATTTTATTGTGACTTTTCAGAAATACTGTTTGTTACAAGTTAGCAGAACCTTTCAAAGAAATTACATGCTCTTCAGGAAAATGAGCTGCTATACCAGGCAAGCATGCTCACTTGTACAATTGAGACCTCTGAGTTCATTCTCTTTCACAAGATTGAAAAGCAGCAGCATTTCAAAATAAAACATTTAGATTTTTATAATAGTGCTGCAAAATTACACTATCTGCTGTCAAGAAAGTAGAACCTAGGGGTCCTATTCCGTGACCTTTGATGCAAACTAATACCGGACTGAAGTTCATAAAAAAATTTTTAGCACATTTGTCATAATGGAATTTTCTTTCCCTATCATAAGATAAAATGTTGAAAAACCCATAAAGACTTTTAATAAGTAGGTGGACTGTGGGTCAAGATACCATTTTAGGAGAAGTTTGATCTGAGTTTGGCAAGGATTCGTTCATTCATTCTGAAGGAGCAAGGATTTTTATGGTGGCCTTTCTTTTGGTCTCCAGATTCCTTGCTGCAGTTGTTAGCTCAGAAGAGGAAATGTTTATAAAATGTGGGAAGGATGTAAGTCCTACTGTTCTCTGCAACGCTGAGTCACATTTCTGTTAATGCATGCTGAGTTCTGGTCTGTCAATAGTTTGGACCACTCTAAGGTCAAAACTGCAGCTCCCATCTCGGCCTTGTGTCCTGCTTGTGGCCTTTTTGTCCATGACCCAAATATATATTATCTCTTTTTATAATTCGTATTTTTTGTGGGATTTAAGACTGCTGCCATCTGAAGAGGAGACAGTAACTGATGTAAATAGGTCATGATATGTTGATAGTCTTTGGATGGGGAACAAAACCTTGTCTTTCCATCAACAGAGAAATAGGAAGGAACAGAATATGTGAGATAATTGTGTTTATGTATTCACTTATTCTCTTGGGCAGTCACATTTGTATTAGCTTAAGAATTGTAACATATAGCAGTGTATATGGTAAACAACAGTAATCTGGTTTGATTAGGCACACAATTTCCTAGTCAGCTGGCAATGAAGATTTTGTATATAGTCAGTGTATAGTAATGCAGAGTTCTAACAGAGATCCGTAGTCTGGAGCTTAGTTTTTATGAACCATTCACTTTTCCCATGTAACATTATCGGACTTTTAGACTTACAGATATTTTCAGGGATTTCTGTGACTTGCTATGTCTGGAGCACTTGATGTTATCTTTTTCTGCAGTGAAGCTCATTATGGGTAATCACCTTGAGCTGTGAGTAGCTGACTAGTTTTTCACAATCATTTGGCAGTCAAATTCAGTGCAAGTCAGCCTAGCAAAGTTGACAGTATTCTTCTCATAACTGTGCATGAAATCCGTATGTGATAATTTCTCATTTGCAGAACACTGGAAAAAGACATTATGAGGTATGTTTCTAAGGAGTCTTGTTTGTGTCACTGACTTTCTCCTTGATCACTTCAAGGGTTCTCTTTTATGCTGCTGATTCCTCATTAATTTGATTGCCATTTTCAACGTATTTTTCAATCTGGTTTTTTGTGTATTATTTCATTATGCCTTCTATAGGCCATTAATTTATTAATATTAGTTATATAAAACTAGACAAGGGAAAAATATTTTACGTTAATGCTTGGAGTTAAAATGGTCCTGAAAAGATGCTGCAGAAATACTGCTTTTTAGTCAAGCAGTTCAAAGCACTGCTTAAACTTGGCAAATCTCATTGGACTGTGGTGCTGGAAATTTCTTCCAGAGGATTCTTAGTGTTTTTCTGTTTCTATTTTATTCAGTTTTTGGTG
>VZRZ01002437.1:446830-539135 GCA_013398175.1 Climacteris rufus
TTTTGTTTTTTTTTTTTTTTTTTTTAGCTCAGTAATCTGATTTTCAGAATGCTCTAACAAAAAAAAAAAACGAGCATGTCCAGGTCAGATCTACATTACATAATAAATAGTGTGTCACAAGAATATGGGGTCAGAGAAATGTCATTGTTGGGGTGGGATGGTCTTCATTTACACAATAATTTAGAATGTTTAGGGTATGCAGTTTATTGACAAGTGCAACAAAGGTCTTTTGTAAGACCTACCAACATTAGCAGATTTGCTAATAGTATCCAACTCAGGCATCTCATAAAATACTGTGATTACCTTTCTTTGACATTCTCATCTAATTTGGTTAAAGACTTGTCCTTGAATTTTAAGTGCTTCCCAACTGTAGTCAGAAATTTCTTATTTAACACAAGGTGAGGGTATCTCAACTTAGCTTTTTTTCTTATGAGAGAAGCTACTTATTAAATGGGTTACTTAATACATAAAGGTGAAAAAGACATTCTAACTTATTATTTCCTCAGCTTTAAAATTATTGTATCAAATGTCTTAAATTTAAATTTAGCATAGCAAGCATCAGTGTCAAACACCACTGTCCAATCGTAAATTGAATTGGTTTCAGCAGGTGTGGGATTTCAGAGGTTACCTAGAAACAGATGAATTAAACTTACCTTTTTGTTTTTTGCTTGATTTAATTTGAGTAGTTTAGCCTTAGTTTATCATTCAGCATTTTTTTAATGATATTATGTTTTATGCTCATAGTCATGTCATATGACAAATGATGTTTTACTTCCCCTGTGTATTTACCTTGGTCTACAATAGTTATTTAAATACAAAAGACTGGAAACATGGAGATGTGAGATTCCAGCAAAAACATGAGAGTTGGAATGTATCTTCTGACTTCCCTGGACTAACTTAATCTCTTGGATTTTATCTACCCATAGAAGTCCAAAAATATTTTATCTCTGAGTTTAGGATTTTCTGGGAATGTTTAACTATGCACTGTAAGACTAAACAGATCTTCCTTGTGATCTTGGCAATGACAACAAAGAAATGGGATGAAAAACTACATTTCTTTAGACTGATCTGAGTCAAGAAACCCCTAGATTACAGATTAATTTGAGAATTGGTCTTGTCTGTTATCATTGCAGCAATAGGAGTTAGGGTGGCAAAAAGTGGAGATAGACTAGTCTTTTTTCTTTTTCTCCCCATGTTGGAGAAAGAAGAGAAAACCTGCCCAAACACCCCTCGTGATATCTCAAGCTCATTTTACACTGTAGTCCTGCAATATGAGTGTAGCATATGTATACACATTGCTGATCATGTAGATGCCAATTTAGCTCTGGCAATGTTGTATTCAGTGTGGGCTGAAATATTCTCACCCTTCATCCTTTGGGAGCATGTGTAGACTGATCTAGCAGTTGTCCTTAGCTCGTTTCACTAACATCATTGCCCAAGGTTATATTTGAGGTCTGACTGCAGAAGAACCTGGACTGCACTGCAGCCAGAAAAGTGGGAATATAAATTGTAAATGTAGATAAAGTATAGATTTCTCTTTCAGTGCCGGGTTTGGTTCTGTTTGCTTCTTCCCTCTCCCCCTGCCCCTGTGGGAGGGAGTTATTTCTTGGGTTTTTTCCCTCCAG
Organism: Climacteris rufus; assembly: GCA_013398175.1. NCBI lineage: Eukaryota > Metazoa > Chordata > Aves > Passeriformes > Climacteridae > Climacteris > Climacteris rufus. The sequence continues at coordinate 448,456 of VZRZ01002437.1, forward strand.
AGGGAAAAAAGCAGGAAGAATGTAGTTGAATGTGTCTTTGGCTCACCTAATTGTGTTTATAAGAATATGATCTGTATTTCTCTGTATTCCTCTATCCCTTCAGACCCCTTTGTGTATCTGAAAGTCCATTTCTCTAAGGCAGGAAGAGAGAAACTTAATAAGTTGAAATAAGATATCAGTAATTGATAATAAACTGAAAAAAGATTTCTTTTTGTGTGTGTTTTGTATTTGATTAGTGTGACTGTGTTCAATGCTCAGTGGTGTGCAATTTCAATAAAAGTTTAAATCTCTTTTCTTTGTACTCCTAAAACTGAAGTGCATTCTTTGAAATATGGCTTATGAGGCACACATACCCATACACTCACTTCCCCTGAAAAATTTAAGAAAATTTCTCTGCCCTTCAGAAGTTAGTCTTTTCTTGCATTTTTTCACCTTTGAACAGCAAGACATTAGTGCAGTTCTTTTATCCGCTTTTATTGCATCAATAAATGTTCTTCTTGGCAAGCCTGTTTGGCAACAGCTTTTACTGCATGCTCAAATAAAAACCAGTATGGAGCAGCATACAAACACTGTGTAATATCTTGAAGTCTGAATTAGGAACCTTCAAACTGAGTTTTCTGCTTTGACATTCATGGATATATACACAGAGATCCTATTTTAATAGATAGCAGTGTTTGCTTCTCTTACTTATTTGTACAGTGAATAAGGGATAAAAAATTATTTTAAAGGGATCTGTCCTACCTATAGTAGAGTGCAAGTTCTGTATTAAGGAGCAGTAAAAATATGTATTTCCTTTCTAATTTTCTTTCCAGCTCAAATTATACAGGTCTTCTATTTAGTATAATTTTTGATGTTTTCTTGAGAAATAAAACTGTTACAGGATATTTGCCTTTTGCTGATGTGTCATCTAGGCAATAATAATTACAGATTAAACATTTAGCTTTTTTTTAATACTGAGTTTCTCATTACTTTGCAGTTGAGTATGTATCATTAAACACCATGCCTCCAAATAAAGTGTGAACTGTTATTTTCTTTTAAAATAATTACTTCCATGAAGGATTTTCTTTTTCGTTTGTAAAGAAAGCATTGAATTGGTCTTTTGTTTTGAAAAAAACCTTTTAACAGGATGAATTTTGTAATAAACCAAATTTTAATTCTTATTTATCTCAAGAAGATAAACAAGCTGATCATTATTAATTCTCACTAGTGTAAATTAAGGATTCCTTTTGAATTCCATCTCCTTGAATTGTTGTTCAGAAGCATGACTTAGAGATTGTCTTGGGAAGAAAAGTCACCCTAGAAGTATTGACAGTGAAGTAAATGACTGTGTCTAAATTGATATATGTGGAATACTTCTAGCTTGGAGTGAACATTTTGCCATATCTCATTTCTCTCAATGGGTGGGACCTCAGTAGCTGCACATGTGGTTTTCCATGAAACCAGCACAAATTTTACTCAGTGTCAACTCAGGAAATGAATCTTTCTATGAGCACGGATTTCTTCTGTGGTTGAAGGGAGCTAAATCAAGTCTAATGATTGAAAGAAATAAGAGACACAATTCAGAGGAACTGAAACCAGACCATTAGAAGCAGAGAGGGAGCTCTACATAAGGTTAGCACTTAAGTAAATATTTATTATAAAGGGGCATAAATGGGCGAGTCAGACAAAGTGTGGAGTTCATAAAATTAAAATTCCAAAATCAAAAGTGTTCAGGTTCGTACTGTGAGCTCCAGAAGTTCTTTAAATCTTTTTTTAATGTCAGGTGGTCTGCTCTATTTCTAAGAATGCACTTTTAATTAGGAATTACATCACTGTAGTAAGTGGGTGAATCACAAGTATTCAAAAATAGAAATCCTTGCAGATTTATAAAATAATGTTTATTTTCAGAAAGCTTAATTGTATGTGAAAGTAGGTGGAAAATTAATGTAGTTCACTTTACGTCTGGGAGCAACTTGAATGCAGAGTAGATCTGGCTGGAAAAAGGAGGAAAAACATACCATTCCACTCACACCCTTCAAATGTGAGTACAGTTATTTTTTCTTTAATGGATGTTTCTAAAGTTTCCACTTCTTCCCCTGTTTTGTTCACAGAGGACATAATATATTTATTCTTCTTCACTTCTCCTTTTTTTTTTTTTTTTTGTCAAAACTTTGCGCTTTTTGGTTTTGCAGTAATTGTCCCTTGGTTCCGCTTGTGTCCTCTGGCATTAGACACAACAATATCTGTATTTTCAGACATTTTAAATATACTGTTGTGATGCTTCTTCCATAGTTGCTGCCTGATTCTGCTGATTTTATAAAGAGAATCCTGGAAATATAATGAGTAAATTGTTTACTTCTTGCTTTCACAACCATTTTTTTCCACTGGTGGTATGAATGAATCAGTGAAAATTTAATAATTTTATTAGTTAACGAAATAGTTTAAGTGACTAAAATAATTTAATTAATCTCAGGATCCATCTCTTTTAATTATTCAATTAGCATACATAAGAATATTCCTGATACACTGTGGTTAAGAGTTCCTAGCTTATTGTGTGACAGATTAGGACAAACATATTATGTATATATCACATATTTTTGTTTGTGGATGGGTTTCTGTTTCTCTGTTTGTTTTCTGCTCTTGCAATCTGTGATCTAAGTGGCTACAGCTGGATCAGGGGCTGTATTTTATCTTTGTAGATCTTGACGGACTTCCATTCTGCAGTTATACACGGAAGAAGACTTTTGTTTTTGTTTTTTTTCTGTGCATTTAGACATTTTCTGTGTGTGTAAAACATTATTTTACGTTTCAGTGATTACAGTTTACTGAAGTAAAGTATTTATTGTTTCTATGGTATTTATGTAGATCTGAATTTTTAATTTTCGTTTCAGAGGCAAAATACATGCACTTCGTTTGTTTTCTGATGTACTTTTATGAAGTAACAACTGAGCAGAGTATATAACTGATCATAAGGTTTTTGACAAAGCTTTTAAAATTATGTTATTTGACAACTGTTTTGAAATAGAAGAAAAAATATAGAATAATTTTATACTGTCTGTTTTAGGCAAACATTTTGAATTCAAAGTATGAAAAACAATATTGGGTAAAATACTAAACTTGTCCCAAATGCTGTGATATTAATTAAAATGCCACCGGAAGTCAGATTAGGCATTGTTTCAATTCAAGTAGATGTTTCTGTCACTGTGTTTGTTGTTTTAGCTGAAAAAGTTTTACCAAGTCACTCTGTGTGCACTGTATATGTCTCTGATATGACTTCTTTCTTGTAGGGATGAAATCCAAAAATCACTGTCAGATGGAAATCAAAGTTCTCAAAATTTGAAGGACTGATGGAAAGAGAATTTAATGAGTGCAAATTTCGATCTTTACCTTCAAATATTTGTCAGAAAGGACAAGTATAAAATTCCTGGGTGCACATATCTGGGAGACATGTTTGAAAATAAGGAGCTTAAAAAAAGTTAAAATTAAAATCGAGGGTAACGTTGTGATTGAAATGAAGAAATACTTTTTCCATATTTTATCTGGAAATGTAACTCGGGTTTTGAGGAAATTAAACATATGCCTGTACCTTTGTGAAGCTGGTTGATAACCCCATTCCAATTACTTCTCAGTAATATGCATAAAATTTAATTGATTCCATTCAAGTAGCTATTTCTTCTTTTTTAAAATAAATAAAAAAAATCCCATCTCTCAGAAACATGCTTACTAAAGACGCCACCATGTAGAAGACTCAAACAAGGGAAATGAGGAAATGTAGCCTACTTTTTTTCTTTTTAATTTAAGCATGGCATCAAAAAAAAAATTCTGTAGGCTGAGATTAATTATGTTAATGATCAGCTACAGTGAAAGAAATAAACCCATTTAATTGGTAGTACATCTCCATCCATATCTTTTAACATAAACCCCATTTTTAATAGTTCTATTCTGATTTTTTTCCTGTTCAACCTAGTCAAATTTTTCTTTGCTAAAAATTGTGTGTATCTGCCATACATTATATATTGTCACTTAAAGAGCTAATTTTAAACTATGATGGGCAAATCATTCAAGAGAAAATAAAGGTCATTGCTCTTTCTTCATGTAACAGTATTATATTAAAACCGAGTAATAAAAAGAAAAGGAGAGATATAAATTGGAAGCTTATTCAACACAGCAGCCGGGATCCATAGCTACTAATTCTAAACCTGAGATCTTTCAAATATTTACTCTGAAATAAAAATGCAATTAAGAAAGAAATGGGGGAAAAGAGTTGAAGCATTTTCTGCAATGAGAAAACCTCTTTGGATCAGGTTATGTAGTCTGCTGAAGTAGGAGTTTGGTCCTTTTGATACTCTGGATTTTTTTTTTAATAAATATTGTATTGGAAACACATAGTCTTATGATATTCTTCAGAAGTCTGTGATAAAAATGTCCCTTTCTTACATGAACTTGGGCAGCAGCATGCCTGTGCTTTGCGAAGTACAAAGACTTCATAGGTAGTGAGAGTTTGAAAGAACTCTGCATGCCACCAGCATAGTCTTTTCCCAGGTGTGATTTGAGAGAAGAGCCATTTTGTACACAGCTGCATGAATCTAAAACTGGCAATGAAGACTCTTTGTCTGTGGAAATTCCCCAAGCTTGACTAGACTAGACAAAGCCCTGAGCAACCCAGTCTTGCTCTGAAGTTAGTTTCTGCTTTAAGTGGTTAAACTAGATGATTACCCCAGTTCTCTTCCAAATTAAATTATTTTGCACTAATAAAATACACTGTATTTTAAAATTTGGCATGGTGGCTGGGCTCAGAGTGCATCTTCCTGATGCAATGGTGTTATGCCCACCCATGCTAATGGCCATAGTTAATACCGTGCTTTAGCTCTGACAGCTTGGATGTCTAAAAACTATGGAAATTAAATATGGAAGCTTCCCATGGGCATCCCAGAACCTTATTCTCTACATCCACAAAATCAGAGATTTACTTTCCTTTGTTATTCCCTTCTACATTTTCATCTTCTTGAAAAAAATATGCTCCTGAAGTCCAAATGCTGTCATTTTGACTGAAGTTTAGCTTCAGCTAATTGCATGTGCTTGTAGTGCTCAGTGTATGCCTTGCCCTGGAATTTAAAAGAAACCAAGAAACCCACAAAAAATTTATGTTCTTGGTTGTTACTTATTAGAAATAAAAATCTTGGGGAAATGAATTCTTTTAGAGAAAAGTTTTCCAAACCTGTTATTGAAAATACAGGCAACTTCTATTTCTACAACAATAACAAGAAATGAGTCTGTCCCGCTTTTGCATTTTATGTCTTGTTTTTCTGTCAGAGATGTGAGTTGTTAGTAGAGAAGTTAGCTGAAAGACACAAAATATATGCAGAGAAAGGGCTTTAGCAGGTATGAAACACTTTTTACTGAACATTGACAGAGCCCGACCCTCCACTTTCTGTTGCCCATATGCCACCATCTTTCCTTAGCCGTAAAAAGAGGCTTTGCCAGTCCTTGAAATGAGGAACCAAACATGACAGCTCAGCTGATGGTGTTGACATTGGAAGCAGGCTTGACAGACAGCACCAAACCTTGTCGTGGACTCTCTCCTGCTAATTAGGTGTTTGAAGGAACTCTGTGTGCCACAGGCACAGTCTTATTGGAAAAGGACATCTTTGCCATTTGCCCTGACAGCTGTGATACAGCTGTTCACAGAGTGAATTGAGAGGGGGAGGGTGGGAGGTGGAGGAGAAGGAGGATTTAGAACAAGTGGCAGCTCTGGTATCTTGCATTGCAGCCATCCATAGTATAAGAAACGTCTGGAATGGAGAAGAGAGAAGATGAGAATTAAAATTTACGAAGTTTACACATGGAACAAGAAGAGTGAGAGGAAGGGAACAGGGCTGCCCCATGAGCATTTTGTGAGGCAACTGGAGCTATATGTTCTTGAGATTAGTGCAGGCTGAGGGATTTAGCATACAAACTATCTTGATTTTCTATAGATTGTGTGCACAGCCGGGGATATTAATAGGGATGTGGTCCAGAAAGTCCACAACTGCGAGTGGGGGAGCAGCATTGGCCTGAAGAACTTATTGAGGTGCCATAGATCTGATGACATTGGAGACAAGCTGAGGAAAGGAGTTGAAATAAAGTACTTGCTATTTGTTCTGAATGATTATAAGTGGGGAATGAGGGAGTTTGAGCAAGTTCTCCTGCTGTTTTTCAAAGCAGATATCCTTGCTGATGCAGGAACTCTTAAGTGGTAAAGTACACTGGTAGAACTTTCTTATTTGAGGTTCTCTTTTGGCACTTTGGAAGATGGCTAACTTGGTTAAATGTTAACTACACAGGACAGAAGATAAAGGTGTGGCATTGAGGATGTAGAAGATTCAGTTGAAATAGCAACATTTTCACTGGTGTACCTTTGCTAGTTGCCATTAACTTTTACTTCCAGTGGTTTGACTTTTATGAGACAGAGTAAGACCCTATTTTGGACCTTTTGTGATAACACACTATCAGTTTTACATTTACCAAGCATTTTATAATAAATCTTGAGAGGGGCAATAGATGACAAAATTATTTTCAAATTTAAAGTAGTTTTGCAATTTTTCAAAATGTTGATGTCATTTAGGAGGTAAAAAGCCAGTCCAGAATTAAAAAGCAAAATAAGGATAATAGCAACATTTTCCTCCCCATAACTCAGTCTAAACACTGTTGTTAATGCTGAGCATTAAAAAAACAATTAGACATTATTACAGCATTAATTGATTTTCCTCTGTGTTTTATAGAAGCAGAAAGATTAAGACAAATATTTTGCTTGCAATATATCTGTCCTAGGCAAAGGTAAAGAGTGATAGATTGCTTGGGAAAGCTTGCTTGTAAAAAGCTTCTGGTGTAATTTTACAACTGAGGGGGTTAGTTTGTGCTAGCATTGAGATTTGGGATGTTCCTGCAAATTAATTCTTTTAAAGTTTTTTTTTTTCTTTTTATTGCTGATTACCAGTGGGTTTTATTACATACAACTTCTCTTTTCTCCACTGACATATAGACAAAGTAGCTAACAGTATGCTGCAGTCAGTAGCCAAAAGTGTCCCAAAACAGATGTTTCTATTGTTGTAGCAAAGAAACCACACATATGCTTATACATATCACCAATGCTTTATTTTATATTTAGTATCATGCTCTTATTATCTCTTATCCTGCACTGAAGAAATAATCTTGTGTTGGCCCCCAAAATTATCGTATATCAAAGATGATTTTCATGATTTATATATGTATTTAAAAAAATCCAAAACACTTAGAAAATATAAAGTTATACATCAGGGACTTTCTCAATCAATCCTTATTCTTTATAGTGGGACTGCTCCTGTAATTTTTTGATTCAGTGTATATAAGGTATCCTGCACTATATTTACAGAGCTGTGCAATGCCTTATGGTGACATTCTGTTTATTATCACTCCTGACTTGTGAGGTAATCCCAATTATTATACTGCAAACTTTAGATATTCTTCATAAATATTTGATGTGCTTACACAACCTGAGGTCTCAGATTTTATACTAGTCTCATGACAAATGTGAAATCCATTTTTAATAAAAATGATTTTGATAAATTAACAAAAAATATTGAATGTTTACACAGTTTGTCCACTGTTTCATACCTTTTTAATTTTTTTAAAATTTTTGATGAATTTAATGAACAATTTACAAATTAGTAGATCTTTATATTTCTCCTAGCAACGCTTTTCAAAATTATACACCCTTGGTGGTTTTTGAGTGCTTAGTTTTTGACATCTGTTCTGTGTAACTGATTACCCAGCTTAATAATTTTAATATTAAATTGTATATAAATTTATTTTCATAAGTGATTTAAGTGTGTATTGCACAATTCAAGATTTAGGAACTGCTTTTATGTGATTTTCAGCTTTAATAGCATGAAAGTTTCAAAGATTTGCATGTACTATCATATTACTACTATTACTGTGTTCTTAATTGTGTAAGTTCATTGCACATGAAATTTTATACACATAGAAGTTTTATACAATGTATTTTTTGTAACTCTGTATTACTGATCTAATTCACTAGAAGTAGACAAATTTTGCATCTGATTATTTTTGCTATGGCTATTTTTTGAGGAGGGGTTAATGCTTCTATAGTCATGTATTTTCAGCACCTGATATGCAATTTTGTGTGGCTTCTTCACGGATGGTCACAGCTGAACTTTGGCCTGCTATGCTGTATTAATAACATAAAATTAAACTTATTTTTGTTAATGAGTAATTCCAGAGATAGACACCTTTCACTTTTATTTAAATTATGCAGAAGCCAAGGCAATATTAGTAGGTTCTTAAGAGGTATGTCTTCATGCATCTTGTGAACTGCCAATGTTTTTGATAATGAACAAACTCGGGAATTTTAATTAACTTAAACCCCCCCTCCAGCTAGTCTTAAGGCTTAGGCAGAGTTGTTCCCAGAAGATGGATACAACCTGCCCGTCATGAAGAGACGACTTAGAAAAGCCCTTAAAGGTTAACATGTTTAATAATCCTGCTGCATGAGGTTATGAACTGGGTAACAAAAAGAAGAGAGAAGTGGGAAACTGGGGAGATTTTAAACCTTGTTATACTGTATAAAATGACAAATCAGTGAGGTGAAAGGAGAATTACAGTTTCCTTCACTCTGTTTTCACTACCACTATCTCTTATTTCTTTACTGTTATTGTGACTGAAGGACAACAGAACACTTTTCTAGACCCTGGATATTAGACATAATTGTGAAGAACAAATATATCAGTAAGAAATTTGATTTTTTAATTTAGCATTTTTATGGTAGTGAGCTTTGTTTTAATCTAGGAACTTTTTTATTGGAGATATTAAGATAATCCACAGTCCACTGATACCTTCAGCAATCATAATCTTTCAGATTTCTTCTCTCTCTGAAATTAAAATGGTATCTCTGGATGCTGCAGATACAATCCGTTTGATGTCATATTTATGTGTTTATGAGTTTCTAAGAGATGAACAGGAAAGAGTTGTTCAGAGAAGCACAGCTTTTCAACTACTATGTCAGATATAGTTAGTATCCATTTCAGAATCATACATATATTAAGTTTACATATAGTTAATAGATATATATTAAGAGCACAGTTAACAGCTGCATTAAATTGTGGGCCTCTTTTCTAAAGAATATTGTAAGTATTAGTAAGACACAGGGGGAAGTTTCTGTGTCTTTTTATCAGGAAGAGAATTCTCATGTTTAATTTCTCCTCAATTATTTTGCCTTGTCTTCCTTGTGCTCCTCTTTGCTTTCATCTCTGTTTCACATGTTCTTCTGCCCTATGTCTGTCACACCTGTCGCGTGCAATATTGCACTCTCACATGCCTGCTCACTGCCTCTCACACTTTCTCAGTTGTGCTGTGTCTCTTTCATGTGAGGGACATGTGTATGTCTCGTGTATGTGCTCTCTTGTATGTGCTATCACAGTGTCTTTTTCACTTACCCTTGCACACTCACTTTTTCACTCTTGCTCCCTTGTTTTCCTTTGTTTGCATGCTTTCTCTTACACTCACTCCCTTTCTCACTTATGCTCTTGCATTATCATTCTTTCTTGCTCCTGTGCTCTGTATCTCTCTGCCTTTTATTTTCTCACTCCTCTCAAACTTATTGCATCTTATTTTTCCTAGGGAAAATACAGGTTTTCCTTTAGCCAGTGAGTGGTCAGGTATTAGTGACACAAGACTGGTTGATCACCAACCAGAATACTGCTTTATGAACCTTCTTAATTGGATACACAGGTGAGATTTTTCTTTTTCTTTGAGGTGTTCTGTCCCTCATTCTTCCCCCCTCCGCCCTCCCTTCAATCAAGTCATTGCTTGGAGGCAAGAGAGTAAGGGGAGAAGGGAAAGAAGCTCATTTAGCAGCCCTGGTAGACATAAGCATCATAGCACCAATCAATCAACACACATGCTTTCCCACTGAGACTCCCCTGTGACCTTGAGGAGTGTGACAAATGACTTAGAGGACAGAACAGACAGAAAGTTTGTGATAAACCAAAAAATTATGTTCTTCTGGGTGATGAAGAAAAATAAAAATGAAGAGTGAGGGTAGATATGTATTTAGTCTGAACAGGAGTCAATAAATTCTGTAACTACCTTTCACTGTACTGGCAGTGGTTAGAGGAGTTTACTGTCATGGTAATCAAGACTTCTTCAATAAACCTCAGTGCAGTGTTTACAGTACTTCTTTTTGTGCAGTACTGCACTACTTTATGGCTCTGAGCTCTCAACTGTGGCTGGAGGTTGTAGCAGTTATTGATAACTGATTCCAGAGGCAACATATCTCATCAAATCCACATTGAGGGAAAATAATCGGCAGAGTGAATCACTTAACCTGGACTGACTTCACTCACTCTGAAATCTACAGCACATTAACTCAGTCATGAGAAGAGTATTATTAATCATGAATGTTTGATACATTAATAAGTGCAGCAACTTGCAGTCTGTCTGTAGATACAATTTCAGAAGGTTTTTTAAAACTATTTTTATATATGTTATTTTTTAATGGAAAAGTTGAAGTCAGCAATCTTTTTGTATTTGTTATGGGTCTATGAATCTAGTGCAGTATGGTAGAATGCATTTTCTTGCACAAACCAATATGTGTCTACTTTAGCAGAAAACAATGTTTGTCATTCATTCTTTGTGTCTCCTTCAGAATGCAGATTGGCATTTTCTTTAATGATTCCCCTCACTCAAATTTTGTCTCGTTCCTTTCACTCTTGTTTACATCACTATCTGTATTCGCCTAGTATTAAGTACCTTGCTATTATATATTACAACCAGCCAAACCACTGATACTCTTGGTACTATACTTAGATTCCCCTTCTTTCCAGCTCAGTGAAATAAACCCAAAACAACCAGTCTTTTTTCTGATGAAATATAGACTGTCAAATGCACATCAGAGGTCAGTAATGCTTGTTCTTCATAATTGCCATTGCATTCAAATGCATACAGTCCATAAAATTGATTTTCTATCTTCATTTCCAGATTTTAGAAAACTTATTTTCCTCCCAGTTCCTTTCTTTGTTTTTGGAAGAAGAGGTCTATTACAAACAAATTTAAAGACTACATTTTTTTCTAATGGCAGACTGCACTTTGCAATTTGGGAAAAGGTATTTTTATTTCATTAGACTCAATAGCAGTGCTAGTAAACCAAAGGCTAAATGAAAGGAAATGGCATGTGTTTGGGGAAGCAGGCAGTTAAGTGTCATCATCTTTCTAATGATGTTGAAGCTGGTCAGATTTACTGGTAACTGAATTACTGGCCCAGATCTCCCCTGTAGCAGCCATAATCCTGTATATGTCTGATGTTTTAAGGTATCAGAATTGTGAATTCAAAAAATAAAAACATTGCCTTGTGAAGAGTTGACATAATTTACAGAAATATAGTCTGCTTTAAAAAGGAGTAAGTAACAAGCCCTGTAAAGTCCTGGAAAATGACAGGTGAAAGTAGACTGTTGCTGTTTCAAAAGACTTGTATTAAGTTTACCAACAAGATAATTTGTTATCAGAAGGCAGCAAATACATATCAAGAAAAAAAATCAGAAAGTTGATTGTTCCTGGGGATTTTTAATGAGGTTAGTTACACAGTGCTGTAGAAAAATTAAAATCTTCAGCACCTTGCTGAAAGTCATTCTGTTTCAAAAGTGTTAACTTTTTCTCCCTCAACAGATTTAGCTGACCTTTTCATTCAGGTAAGGCCAAATTGGTACTGTGCAACTTAGCTGCCCACTCATCCCCTTATTTGCCCTAATGAGGGCTTTCAGAATAGGTCTGACAATGGAAAATGACAGAAAAGTAGGATTACACACACACACACACACATATATATATATATGTCTGAGGAAAAAAATGAGTAAAAAAAAGGCTTAATTTTTAAGTCATTAAGCATGAATTGTATTTCTAGATGCTATGCTCTATTAAAGAGTAACTATGCACAAGTGTAGGAAACAAGACTGTAACTTTCTATCCAGTAGATGTTTCATATGCAAGATATTTTGCCTGACATTGCCAGAAAGCCAATAAATGGTTTTCAAGAACTTCAGCCTTTCCAAGGAAGCTATTTTTTTTAAACACTGAATCACTGGATGCCATGTTGACATGTTGTGCACTTGAAATTAATTAGTTGGATAAAGTCTGTGTTTACCAAAAGTAGTTAATCTTAAAAAAAACCAACAAAAAACTTTTGAAAGTACCTTCAAGGACAGGGAAACATGAGCAATTGAGTATTTTTATTAGTTTGGGAATGCAAGACATGTAGCTTTGTGTCTCAAACAGATAAGGAAAATAGAACAGAGACTTGAACCCAGGTCATTAAAGCCCTAAGATAACACTTTAATCACTGTACCTATCCATCCTTTGGAAGGAGATTATTAATGCAAGTATTTTCATGTTCTGCTTTTAAAAGTCTGTTTTCTTATAAAGTAGCAATACACCTCAGTGCAGAGTTCTTCAGTTCCTGCCTGGATTTAATACAAATTAAAGAGTGGGTTCTTTGTGTTATCAATGCCAAAGGCTTTCAGGCTGAATTCAGCTCTTTGTTTAATCCCAAAAAAGAAAGGTTAGCACATTTGATAACAGAGTTCATATCCCTTTATAAATGTTGTCTTTATATGGTGGAAATATGGATACATTTGGTTCATTGAATTTATTGCTGGAGGTATGAAATACTAGAGGCCAAGTTTTTGAGACACCTATATAGTCGGTTTAAAGAAAACACATGGTTTTGTAGGGTGAATTCAAGGTGAATTTGCCAATAAAATGAACATTAACTCTGGGAAGTGTTATATATGCTTTTAATGTAAAAATAAACACAGTTTTATGGGGCGGATAAAATAAAAATTCTGAAAGGAGATCACAGCAAAACCAGAGTTTAACAGACTAACTCTCTATTTAGTGCTGTTGAACAAACTATGAGTATCAGTTTGCATAGATAAACATTGCTGTAACAAGATTTAGTTCATAGGAACATTGTGAAACATTCTGATGTAACATTTGGTAGTATGTGTTGTTTCAGGCATAGCGTAATGTGTGCCAGTTATGCTTGTCCAAAGATGGATAACTATAGAGAACTTGCCATACATAGCAAACATAAACCTAAAGCAAACAAAAACATCCTCATTTTGTCATATCAGAAATAAGATCTTGTGGTTTTGGTTTTTTTTTCCCAGTGGAGAGGTCCATGGACAATGAATTCTGGTTGATTCTTTGTAACCTTTAAATTATTATTAAACTAGAATGACCATGACTGGATAAGGGTAAATGTGTAAATAAGGTGAATCGGGGAAGAAGCTAGTGTATTACCCAATCAACGGTGACGTTGATTCTAAACAGAACTTTTTAAAATAGATACTCAGAAGTTATGCGACCATACCTGGAGTTAAGGTAAGGGTGTACCAGAGTCCCTGACAGTAAATTCAAATTTAAGATGTTGGTTATGCTTTTAGTAACAGACAAAAAACTATTACTTTTTTAACAAAACAACAACAACAACAAAAAAAAAATCCCATAAAGGTTTGTAATCTGTATATTCCTGAGCCTAGCCTTTAAGAAATAAAAGAAAAAGAAAGCCTCTCAAACTGTAATGAAATGAATTTTATTTTGCAGGCACTGTGCCCATGCCATTTCATTTCATTACCAGGATACGCTGAGCGGGCTGGAATCAGCAAGAACTACAAGCAATGCAAGCTGATGATAAGCATTTCATCATGGCCCTAAACATATTAAATTTTTAGCAATAAATTTTATCAACAGCATCTTCATGGCTGGATAGCATTTCCCCTCCTTTTTTCTTTACCTGATTCTCCCCATCCCCATTTACTTTTGGTCTGCAAATACAGCCTGTACTTGACTGTTCTGAAAACAAATTTTTAAAAAATCGATAACTAAAAAAAAATTACAATTTAGCTACTCCAGTAATTATCCTTCAGGCTATTGACTCTACTTACTGAAAATGGTAAAATAAAGTTACAGTGTGAGCAAGGGTAACAATAGACGAACCTCATTAGGTTTTGTGACAGTCCCCAGATTTTCTCCTAAAACTGAAATATATCCAGGGGAAAATATATTCAGTTGAAGACCTCATTCCCAGACATTTTGTCAGTATAGAATACTGATATAGGAAAAGGAGGTATAATTCTAAAAGAAAAGGTTATAGATTTGATATTTCTAATAATATAGTCAATAAATGTCACCAATTTCCAATGGCTGCGATGGTGAAATTGCCAAAAACCAGAAGTTCCTGAGAATCAGGACCAGGAGAAAACTTAATCTGCTGAACTACCCAGATGATATTGCAGCAATCAATGACAGACCAAATGGGAGCATATAATTGTGAAATAACGGGAACAGGTGATGATTTTTGTTTAGTCTAGAAAAGGGCTGCTCTTTCTGAGCATTCCTGTGGGTAACTGTAGCAGCATCTTTGATGATAGAAAGGTGCATATTTAAAGACTCTCAAAGCATGACAAACCTGGGACTGGTTAGAGGCTAATTAGTTTCAAAAGTGACTCTGGAGTAGCTGAGGGTAATCCTAATTGTATTAATAATTAATTCTTTCTTACATAGTATTGTGGTATGGTTACTCACTGAAAATGTGGTTTTAAACAAATACATTCTTTAAGTTCTACCAAATATTTAATATTGACTGAGTGGTCTGCTAGGGAAGAAGACCACACTCACAGATATGTTAACTGGTAAAGCCAGCCAGCATGTCTAATATCAAGATGTAACTCAGGAAAACCTGAAAACTCAATACAGTACTCCTTCACCAAGCTGTATGATCTTGTTTTGAAGCTTGAAGTGCAAGAATCTAGGGGGAAAGAAACAGTTAGTGGTGATATTTAAAAAAGCAATTACTGCTCATATAGCCATACAAGGAGTAAGTAGAGACAACGCTTCAAGATCCTAAAGAAGTTTTTAACAACTGTGTACATCTTCTCTTTTTTCTCCTTCTCATACTTTATAAGGAAATCTATCCTGCTCCTCTATCTGATATTTCTGGTTCCTATTCTTACTGTTAAAAAGAAAACCTGTTTGCATATGAGGGAGTAAGGGTTGGTAGCAGTGGAAATTTGAAAATTAGTAGGTATACGTCCATCTTGTTTAAAAAGACACCCTGGGTTCTGAGAAAAACTAATTGTTACATTAGACTTGGAGACATGCGTAAGTCAGGTTTTTTTCTGATAGATAACCTGTACCCAATCAATGTAATTATTATTTGCACTGAAAAATAAAAAAAATATTGTTAAAGGAAAAATTTTTGGAAAAAAGTCTGAGTGAATACTAATATAGAATATTAACATTTTTCTTTAGGTAAAATTTTTATTATTTTTCCTTAGTTTTTGTTATATAGTACAGCATTTTGACTAGATTTTGTGGGTGCAGCTCATCCTCTGCATATTTCAAAGCCTGATGCAGGTAACATTTCTACAGGTTGCTTTGGAAAGACTTCAGGAAATAGCAGCTGTCATAGCAATTTTTGGAAGTGGGTAAATTATTCTTGAAAGAGAGTAGGGAGCCTAGGTAACTTCTAATATGGTTTTCATCACTGCTGTGTCTGAGCATTTCATACAAGTAAAGATAACGATAAAGGTTTTTCTCCTTCTTCCTTTCCTGCTGGGAAAAATACAGCAATGGCTCTATGGGACATCTGGTACAACATATAATAAATTACTAGAGCAGTGTATATGCACTGAGTTTATCAGACACAGGCTTGGTCCCTATGTGGCTGCATCACATTTGTCCTTATGCAGGAAGTTTAGCACAGAAAAAGCTACTGTAAATAAGAAAGGAATAATCTGTTCTCTGCATTATGTCCGTGGTGCATTCAACAAGAAGTATTTAGCTTAAACTGCAGCATTGAAAACTCAGACTAAAACCTTTTCCTGTGTTGGTTTCAAAACATCATCATCTGAAAATAGATTACCTGGAGAGATGGAAGACTTGTCATCACTGGAGGTTTATTGAGGGCAGAGTCGATAAATATCAGTTAATAAAACTATTGACAGAGTTTTTGTCATGTCCTGGAGTACAAAACAAGGGGATGACATTCATCCCTTTGTTCATCAAGGAAACAATAACTGCGATTTTGTTAGACTTGCACCTAGAATTTCAATTACAGGTATTTGAGTACTTGCACAAGTGGCAGTCTCACAGACTTCTAACTCTGCCCCCAAATATAATTTTTTTCCTTCTTGCTAGCCTTCCTTCCTTACAATCCCTAAATTCAAGAGCAGCAACAATCAAATTGCTCAAAAATAGTACCCCTCAGTGTCCTAGCTCATTTAGCTCATTCAATCTTCATGGCCAAACTACCTCAAAAGAAAAGACAGCAAAATTTAAAAGACTAGTTCTTTCATTAAAATATTTTGGATTTTCCTTTCACCCATGTCATATTAATAAGTACTAGAACTGTGTCTTTTTTCTACTTCTCCAAGGATCAACAAGGAAAATCTCCTTCCAGTAGAACAAAATGCAAGAAAATTTTATGAAAAAGTAGGTGGAAGATTCAGTCAAATAGAAGGTGACTAAATTTAGAGTGTCAAGGTCAAGATGAACAATTGTGTAACCAGATTTATTAATTTATTTGTTAGTCTTGTTCAGAGACAGGTAAGATCTTTATTCCATATGTCATTTGATTTTATTGAAGTTCTTTTCAATTAAGATACAGATGAAGACCTGTGTGCTCACCAACTTGTACTGAACATGACATATATAAAGCTATTATTAGAAATATATATTAAAAAAATTTAAAAGTATTTTTTACTTTTTTTATCCACATTTTATATTTTTTAATTATAAAATTCTTAAGAACTTACAGCAATTATTTAGCTCAAGAATGTTAAATAAATATTAAAGACAATAAACTACACATGAAAACCATGAAAACCCTAAGTTTTCTTTAGGCTAGCATCACCTTTATTGTTTGTTCATCCTCTTCCTATACCCTCCAGTCTGCATTTCTTTCTTTTTATTTTCTTAATATACTTGCCCAGCATTCATTTCCCCTTTCTGTTATTTCTGTAATTTTCACAAAGGCAAATTAAATCTGTCGCATGACAGCATTATGTGACAGTTCACTAGTTCCACAATTCCTACAAATATTCTAAGTCTATTGCTGTCATAAGTGATGCTCCTCGGCGTGACTTTCAGAGAGCAAAAGCTTTTTATAGGCTAGCTGTGCTAGTTGTCCCATTCTCAGTTCTTCAAGTGAATGTAGTGGCAGAATTCTGTTCTGGTATGACAAAACTCCCTGAGAATTCATCTCATCCCCATCTTGGATTGTACATCTCCTAATGCTGTGCAATACAAGATATCTTTTCAATTTTCACGTGCCTCTGCTGTGCCTTTAGTCTCAGAACTTGTTTTTATTTGCACTGAATGAACTTCAAACCAAGGCATCTAAATATATTGACAATGGTATATAATCTCATGATTATAATATGTTCCCTCTGTTTTTTTACTGACAACTTTTGTTCTGTATTACTGACATTGCCTTTCTAATAAGTATGCATTTTAAATAAGCAGCTGGAATTATATATTTTTAAGACAATTTCAGTTACCCCTGTTTGTATTGCTTTGTAGTGATGCAATTTCCCATATGCGTTTTTACAATATTTAAAGCTACCTTGCAAATATAATTGCTAATTTGTCCTTATGATCATTTCTACTCTCACCAGTGTCATTTGAGGAGTTATAGGAAGGTAATACTTAGTGAAACGATTCAGCACTAAACAAATGAAGCTATTTTTCTACTCTCCAAATGCTGTCCTTGTTCACTTCCAATGAAAGCACTGTGAGTGGTGTAAAAGAAATATAAAGTTATGGAAAAAAAATACAATGGATGGTGGCAAACCAAACAATAATCTTGCAGGCTGTCAACCATCCATACTGTTTCTGAAAATTTGCAAAATATTGGCCTCTCTCTCTCTCTCTCTGCAAAACTCATTTCTAGATTAAAATAACTGCTATTGGTTCCTAAGTCCTAAAACAATTGCCAGTCTTTGTTAATTTATTTATAATTCTGCTATCCTTCTACATCCCTTTGCCTTCAATATCCCCCTATGAAAAAAAACAAAACTGTGGAGATGCAAATTATGGTATATGGCTGCAAGCCTCTTGTCAGTGTGATTGAGAGGTATTTTCCGTTACCATCTTTCCTTATGAATCCATGTTCTGGAGTTTCTAATATAGCACTGCAGAATAGCAATAGTGTTGTTAGATGTTGAGAAATGCCTTTGAGACACAACAAGCATTTTTCTTGGTTCTGGAACATGACTTAAAGTATGGTTATCATCTGTCTGTCACAGCAGTGAGTGAAGATCAGTTACCTATTCTTATCCTTTATGAATAATCACCTTTTCACAAAGTGCAGTGATAAGAAAAATATGTACATATAATAATAACATTTATATGGTAATATGAATACATGAGTCTTGACATTACCTGCTGCAATCTGCTGCGTTTTTCAACATCACTACTGATGCAATCTGACAATTATATTGAGTGAAAGTGGATCGTAATTTGCAGCTACCATGCTCCTAATATCTGCAACTTGCATTATTTGCCATGAGATGCACATTTCGCCTGACATCAGTCATAAACTTCAGACACCTTTTAAACAGCTGTTATTTCCAGTCTGCAAGGGGTTGTTTCTTAGAACTTTGCATTTCTCTTAACTGAGTCTCATAAGTTCTCTGTTGGTCCAGTCTTCATTTTTATCCAGGTTCTTCTGGATTAAGTCTCTTCAATTTGTTAGTCAAGCACTCACTCAACATTGTTGCTGTCTTCAGAGTTGTTGAGGGTACAGTCTGTGTTTTCATCCAGTGTGTAAATTGGGTTACTGAACAATTTAGAACCACATGTCAACCACTGGGATTGTCTACTTGTTATCAGCTGTTAGCCAGGTGCCCAGCCTTTGGTTTCATGTCAATACAACCAGCCTTCACCCTACCTAGCAACCCTTCTTTTATAGTCCATGTGTCCTCACTTTTCATATGAAGAAAGTGATTGATTTAATATCTACAGTCTTGCTAAAGCCAAGGTAGGTTACATCCACTGTCTTTTGTAGCCAGACATTTCATCGGAGGTATCAGGTTGGTCCTATCAGCTGGTCAAGCACGACTTCCTCTTGGTAAATCCATGTTGCATATTCCTGATCACTTCTTTGTTGTGTTCTGTCATGTTGCAGATTCCTGATCTGAGGCTCATAGCATTATTCCCTGTGTCTCTTTTTCTTGCCTTTTTAAGGATGAATGTAATGATAGCATTTTTACAGCCATCAGGGACCTCATCTAATTGTCATGCAAGTTATAGACAGTGAACTAAAGTCACATCAGCCAGCCCTAAGAGCACTCTCAGGAGAATCCTGTCAGGTCTTCTGGATCTGGATATATCCTACTTGTGAATATTGTCCATAAGCTTTTGTAAGTTTTTCTTTAGCTGTGAATAAGAAATCATTTCTTGTTCATTAATTATGTCAAATCTTCTCTTTTGTTTGAATTTGATACAACTTTTTTATTTTTTTTTTTTTTTCAGATTGAGGTAAATTGGTCCTAGCAATTAATTTTCACACTAAAAGTGTTACCTTGAATAACATTGTGGCTGATCTTCTGGGTTAAAGAAACTGGCTCTATAACATAGCTTTGCATGTACCGGTAATATAATTTATGTGTAGGTTCTCTTCTCTACTTTTCTTTTGTATTTCTTCCCTGCCCCCCACCATGGTTGTTGTCACCCTGCATGTAGCATTAGAATTTCAGTCTAGGTTGAGACCTCGAGGTTCTGCAGTAATCTGAACACTGTTAATAGATAAAATGGCCTGGAATATTAAGTCATTGTTCTCAAATAATATGTATTTACTGACAACTCAACTCATTTATACTCTTCTACATTTTTTCTTATTATTTTCAGAGTCAGTCAAATAACAGGAAGGTTAGTCTGAATTAGTCTGCAGTATATTCTTCTCCTACTCCATTACAAGTAATAATTTGCTAGGACAAATATCCTGCAAAATGCATCTTTTCTTGCACAGATATACGAAGAGCTGTACATTTAAAAATACATTTCTGATTTTGAACATTTCTTGGAAAAATCAGATTTAAGATATCTTCACATCTGAACTTTGACCCCTTTCAATGATGTTGCCCAAACACAGTTGATGATTTCTGGTATGTTGTCTCTTTTCAATGGCTTTGCAAAGCTCACAATGAGGAATTTTGTAAACACTCTCACACCTATTTTTTTTGCCTTTCACATTTCTGTTGAAATATAGGCATTTGCACTTGTAGTTTGAGGGAAAAGAGAGGAATTTTACCATTAGGACTTTTATAATCTTATCTCTTATCAATTGTAGGTGTTTGCTTTCCTTTAGCTGACAAGCTAGACAGACTGCAGGTCTTCTCCAGTAAAGGTGTAGGTATGGCTAGAAACCGGATAAATGCCATATATAGAAATTTAATTAAATGGTCGCGGACATTAATATCTTCTTGAATTGTCTTTGTCAGTTGTTATACTTCAATAATCCAGTGTGCGCAGATCAAAATCAAGGTGCTGATTTTGGAGTAGATGTCACTCACTCTGGGTTAATGTTCTGACTGCTAGCAAAATAGAACTGACTGATTTGCAAGGTAAGGCAGTAAGATTACACTTGTCTGACATTGGTGCAATAAGCAGATTTCCAAGATGTCTGAAGAGACAGGACATAAAATGAAGAGAAAAAAACTGAAAAATGTCTTAATTTCACTGGGACAGGAAGGGAGTAACTATAATGGGGGCATGGGAAATGTTAAAATACAAAATGAGTAGAAGAAGTGTGGTGCATAATACTATAAGTAAAAAATCTCCTCGAGAATCTAACAGTTTCGTCTTTTCTTCACCACACTCCCACCCCAAATATGTCTTATAAGAACCCTTATAAGTCATGGCAAAACTTTCCTTCTGGACAACAATTGGACATTTTAAGTGTATTTCAGCATTGCTGGCACATTTCCTAAAAGTGAAAACAGTAGCATTTTTATAACAGACAAAAATAAAAGAAGAAAAAAGTGTCCTATTCACCCATTTCTCTGTATGAAGGTTTCACATTTGTGGTTTTAATGCAATTAATCAAAGACCAAGTGCATTTGTATTCTGTGAATGGTTCAGGAATACTTCATATTTTCTCAGTGTAGCAGCATGAAATGGTGCAGGATGCCAATGGTAATAGTTCTGGGAAAGATATCATTCATGCTAGAACAATTCTTATGGGTTTTGTTTTAGATGATGGATTGCACGTTCTCAGTCATTTGCAAGCTACAGGCTTTACATGTGCTGTCTACATTATCAAATTTCTCATTCAGTTTGAAAGCCACAGCATTTTAATTGAAAGGAATGCTAGCCCCTCCAGCCCTATCAATGTGGCAAGGTTGTTAGACTCTGAGAAATAACCTTCCCATTTCAGAAAAATGGACAACTACCATACAAACATTTTTACCTCGGTAACCAATGGGGTTGAAAGGTGAATTGGCACACATTCAAGTGCAAAATATCAAACAGTAAACCCTGTGCTACGAGAAACTTCTAAAATTCACTGACTTGGAAGAGATTGAATATCTGAGGGCTTAGCAATGTCTAACAATGGTGTTAGTCTCCCTAGAACTACCATAGAAGAGACTTTCTCCTTTGAGGCTAGCTTCAGTGTACAACAGAGATTACTGGAACTGTTTCAGTAACCGAAGGGATCAGAGCAAGGCAATTGGGTGTTTGTACAGCAGAACCTCTAAGATCAGATTGGTGCAACTCATCAAATGGTGGCATTTAGTTTAGTTCAGATCTCACACAGTAAAACAAACCTGAGTAAGAAGTGAATGCTTTAGGGCCTTGACACTGTGAAATATCTTCAGATAAAGAGCATGTTGGATTTTAAAACAAAATAGGTACCCTATTTATATTCATACTGCCTTTATCAGTGATGGAAAATACTGCTTTTTCCAGTGGTTGGAAAGTTACTTCTAAAATGGTGACAAATACATGGTTTAGACAATGTTTAGACATAATTGCTGATGTGCAGATCTTGTCAGTAATGAATTTAACTTCACAGGCTGCTGCTGATGTACTGATTCCCCTCTTTTAATCCCTGTTCTAAGAACCTACCTTTGATAAGTTATTTGCACAGACATTTTTGGAAAAGTCAAAAGCTTATTTTAGTTGAGAGGGAAGAAGATCTGTGCAGATCTCTGAAATGTGAAAGCATTTTTGAAATGGTTTATTTTTTAAATGCATTTATTATTGAGTATACAGTAACATTTCTAGGGTATATTTAATGGTTGTCTGTAGTGGTTTAGCCCCGGCNCATTTGTAGACAATAAGGGTGACATGAGTTACTAAGAATAACTAACAATGAAATCAAAATACATTCAGAAAAGAATTAGTGTTTGGACCTTCCCCTAAATAATCCCTAGTATTGTACAATGTGAATTTTAATTTAAAAAAAAAACCAAAACTCTAAGGAATTCTGACTGCTGCTTTCATGTTTGATCTGAAATTTTAAAAGATTTATAGAAACTTATTTACTCTGAAAGTTCAGTTCTCAGATTGGTTGCAAATTGATCTTTCTGGAAAGAAAGATTACAGTTTGTCTCCAAGTCTAGGCATTTACGTTAAGAAGTGGTTGCTTTATACTATTCAGTAAATATTCAAGGAAAATAGTTTAAATCTGCACTTTTTCAGTTAAGTAAATTTTCTAGATGTATACTTCCAATAATTGTCAGGGGTGGACCACTGATATTAAAAATTGTTATGTCTTACTCCATAAGGCTCTTTGCCGTGTTTTTGGTTTTGATTTTGATTTTTTAAAATTGAGATTAGTATTAAATTAAATTAAATTAATTTCTTCACAGAGACGTATTTTCATTGTATTTTTTTGTGATTTCTTTCCCATTAATATGAAATTAGAAGTCAAGAGCTGTTGTAGTTTACTATCAGCACTTTGTTTTGGCTTTCTTTCCTTCTTCTGCAATATAGGTACTTTTTACAGGCTCTATTGTGGTAGATGTCTGATGAACCTTTTCTTTAATGGCTCCCAAGGGAACAGTAAAGTGACTACTTTGGCAGATGCTTCTGACCAAATCCTCTGGTTCTCTGACTACTTGGTCTTTTAAAGAACTTGTTTCCCAAAGTTTTAAAAAGTCAAGATCCTACTCGATATGCCCCTTGTGGAATGATAGCCTAGCTTCCAATACAATAAATCATCAGATCATTGTTCCAGATAGTGAAAAAGTACTGGTTAACTGACTGTATAATAAAGCTAGTTCTAATGAGAATTCATGTTCATCTCATGCTTTCCCAGTTCAGGAGAAGAATATGGAATGAGATACAGTTCCTGTCAAATAACATTCTAGCTTTCTCTTTGATCTGTCAGCACCAGTTTTGACCACACTACTGCGAAAAAGGCAAGTCGTGCTCTTTTCCCTGCCTCCAGCTGTCTATACTTGCCACCGCTTTTGTGTCAGCACTAGTGATTGTTCAGCTCTTCTGGGGAAAATAATAATTTGGGGAGGCAGATCTAGTTTTTAGTCAGTTCAAGAAACTGACATAACTGGTGAGCTACATGATTTAAGTACTGACATAGAAAAGGATGTGCCCAGAAAAAGAGACGAAAGTGAAGGCTGTCTTTCTGGTGGTAGTGAAGTGTGAGATTGTGTAAACCTTAATGAAAATTTATGGAATTAAAATATTAGCATGAAAAGTTTTGATTGGAATTTGTGAATGTTTACTAAACTCTGGATTTTAGCAAATGGCAACAGCTTAATTCTGTTTGTATATGCCCATATATCCTGTTCTGTTGCATTTTCAGTTTTATTGATATCTAAAGATTTCTATCTGAACAAGCAAATGAGATAAGTTTGTGTGTGTGTATATATATATATATATACATATATATAATTTTATTTTATTTTATTTTATTTTATTTTTTTTGGTATGCTGATGCAATTCTTGGTTCATTTATATGTAGGAATTTGCAAGGGAAAACTGAGACTTTGCTTTAGCTCTCATTGTGCTGAAACTTAATTTTTTTCTGGTGAAGTCAAAAGAAGGAAGAATGCAAATTTTTTCTACTACTCTTGATGCTTTCAGGTGGTACAGTTTGTTTTCAGAGAAGCCTGGTTGTCATGAGAGACACAGTGGGAAATGTAGTGTTTTGAGCTAAAGACATTCTGTAGCAGCCTCTCTTGTACTCTGTAATAGTGAGAACATCACTCTATGGACAGAATACTAAACAAATATGTTGCTACTATGGGTATCAACTGGCCTTCTTAAAGTCATGTTTTTTTATATTTAGGGTTTTTCTTCTGTTGCTAGGTACTTAAAAAGTAATATGGAACAGTCCAAAATATGTGTGCTTTGAGTGACTAAGTACTAGTCTTTAATAAAGACAGAACTAGAAATCAAATTATAAACACACCCTAAAGCTTCACAGTTGCCTCTATAAGACAGTTCAGCTTTAGCTAACTTCTTTTAACTCATATGATTACTTTTCTCTGTTGCTTAAGAAATTATGCTGTGTAAATATGCAATACTGAGAACAGTTGTGGATTTCTAAATAGCTGTGAGGCTTATTTTCAAGTCATCAGAAACTGGGAAAAAGCTTGAGGGATGCTTGCTTATCTCTTGCTTTTTCTAGGACCAGCATGAATTGTTTGTTGTAAATCTTGGTTTGGAGTCTGTTTTCTGAAATAAAGAACTGCCTTTTGTTTTTGTTTTTTTTTTTTTCTCTAGAGGAATGACAAATTCTTTATAATGTACACCCAGAGAAAATTACACAGTGGTGCTGTGCTGGCTTGAAAACCACACTAGAAAATTTTGAAAGTGAGAGGGTCTTCCTCTGTAGTACCTTGTCTTCACAGAGGAATTTAGAGTCTCAGGCAACTTAATGTTAAACTTTAGTTCAAATTTTCATGTAATTTGTTTTCAGCTGTTGAGGTTTTCCTCCAATCCTCAACCAAAATAGGCCAGGAATTTAATTTTTTCCTCCTACTTATCCAGATACAAATAAATAAGTAATATGTGTATATAAAAGAGAGGGAACATGACCTGCTGTGATGACCCATTCGAATAAAAGCTGTGTGGAGAAAAATAATATTTTTGTTACGCTTGGTGATTAGAATTTGTTTGACAAATGAAAACAATTAGTTGAAGGATCCATATAATTAATTTGAAGAACTTTTTTGTGGAACACTACTGCAGTAAATCTCTTTAGGAAACATACTAGACAAACTTCTTTACAATAAAAGTTAATTTCTACATTTCCCTTCCATGTATTTAACTTCTTACATGGTTTTCAGTTTCTTTCAGGCTTCATGAAATTATTTTCTTCTGGCACTAAACTGCCCATTTGTACTTTAAGTTGAGGGCTTTTAAATTAATTTATTTTCCTAAATTCACAATTTAAAAGGTTCTGTGTCATTAAATATTACAATTGTGTCAGGACTAACTATAGACTACCTTTGCAAAATTTGACAGAAGTAATTATTGTGGTGAAATGGATTCTAAGATCATTGATATGATAATATTTTCTGAAGATAATATTGAATGTTATGAAAATAATGAAAAAGTTGGATTTCAGGATTAAAAACTTCAAATGTGTTGCTATGTTATGAGCTGCTGTATTGCATCAGAGGATTCTGTATCAAATTGGGGAATATTGGATTTACAACAGGACACTGAATGTCAATGCAATATAAAACTTGCACAACTGGTGGTTTTTAAGGTTAATGTAGTAGGCTGATCAAGTTAATTATTTTGCCAGTGGATTTGGAGTAATGAAGACGCTCATTTCGACTGAAACTGAGTTGCTGAACTGTATCTTCCTGGGCAGTCCTGGTTCTATATAAGCGTTCTAGGCAAAGTTAGGGAAAGGAAAATTTATACATTGCTTGTATTTTCATGCCAGCTGTCATAGAAATTAATGATGCTATAGATCTCAAATCTTCACAGTCTAGGCTATCCTTAAAAGGTGGGGATCTTAAAGGACTCTGTCCTCTTCTTTAAGTAGAGTATCTCTACAGGAGGAATGACTTCATGATGACCTTGAATTAAAGAATAGAAATTGTTGCTTATTTTCGTATAGTATTGCTGATTGTTAAACATCAGCAAGTTAAAATATAAAAATTTTAAGTGAAATCAAAACAGGATAAGCAGCAGTAAAATTTCAACACAGCCCTCAAAGTGAAACAGGTGGCCATGTAATGGCAAGTCATCTTTATTTGAGGGTCAAAGTAAGGATTCTATTTAGGATGACTCGCCCATTTTTTATCCCATTTTCTTGGTTTCCCAAGCAAGACAAAATTTTAAATTCAGAAGATGTGGGTTTTGTTACTCAAGATTATGGTTTCAGTAAAATGATTGTGAAGGTATTGATAAGTGGAAACATCATAGAACATATTTAATACAATCACGTAACATAACTTTGCTTCAGATAAACTGTGAATAGACTGGTGAATGTAATTTTCCATCAATAAACATAGTTCTGTTCATTTATGTTTTCAGAGAAAATCCTAGAAAACATCTCAACTACCCAACGTTCCATCAAAAAACCAAAAACAAAAAAAAAACCCTCAAAACCAAATCCACGCTTCCATTATATCTTTGCTTGCAGTAACCAAACTGTAAAAATTACAGTTAAAATTCCATTAAATATTTTGAAAAGATATTGACTATAGACATAGGAAGTTTTGAAGAACACTGAATTAAAATACTTCCATTAACAAGTTAAATTATTGTTTTGGAAAAAAAAAAAGAAAGGAGATTAGAGAAAAATCTGTTTTCCATCTTTGTATAATTTAACCTGACAAAACTGACTTTTATCTAGGCTCATATGTATCTTATCATAGCAGTAAGGATACCTGTTGGCATTCTGAATATCTTATTAAGCAAATAGTTTCATACAAGCTGGAAAGAGAATCAAATCAGCCTGCCATCTGACAGTATAGAAAATATCTTTGAACAATGATGATAAAAGTCTTCCTGTGGAACTTTTTGACATAAAAAATGATAGACACCTATGCTGGGCTCTATTTAGCAAAAGAAGT
The DNA here is from genome assembly GCA_013398175.1 of Climacteris rufus. NCBI lineage: Eukaryota > Metazoa > Chordata > Aves > Passeriformes > Climacteridae > Climacteris > Climacteris rufus. Next base: position 475,530 of record VZRZ01002437.1, read on the forward strand.
GACACTTCTAGAAGGTAGATCAACATAATAGAGTTTGGAACCTTGAGTTACAAGCAGTGTTTTTACTTTTGCCAGTTAAGTAGTGTTTCACTGTGGGGAGTTGGGTACCCGCAAATAATGGTAGGATATTCAGAAAAAATACATTAATTTCATTTTGGGTTTAGGTTTGGTAGTCAGGATTTTTTGGATGATGTATGAGGGCTTTTTTTAATGGTTTCAGGAAGGTGAGTCGTTTAGGATACCATGCAAATTCTGGTGGACTTCAGAGGCTTTGGATCAGATCTACGATATCTGCTATACATATCTGTTAATCTACTGTTTTCCTTCCAACAGTCCTTGTTGAAGTACTGTCAAAATGAGGGTTTGTGCTGTTCAAAGGGTACCCCCTTTGAAAATGAAAAGCATTCACTGCACTGCTAGACATCTTTTAAAGATGTAACTCATTTGATGTTGTGCTACCTACAACCCTAACCCAGCCAGTAGTAAATACAGACTACTGAACATATGCTTTCCTGGCTAGCAGTCAGACTTCTTTAGCAGCAATTCTTTTATGCACACCCTCCCTTTTGAGCTAATGGAATAGTGACAACATGTTTTCTAAAGAAAACCTGTGTATGAGAAAATTGCTTAGACATGCATAATCTTTTTTCAAGAAGCTGTCAAGGGTTTGTATTGATGCTTGATGGTATGTTATTAACATGCTTACAAAAATAATTTCAAGGCGGTAGAGCAGGGCTGTTTATACTATTTGCGGTAATATTACCATTACTAATTACATTATATTGTAATACTCACTGATATAAATCAACTGCTGGCAATGACAGGATTAGTGTGGGATGGTATAACAAGCCAAGATTTTAGACCTTTGGGTTCAGTTTGGCATTATCTTGTTGAAAAACATTTTTTTTCTTCATGTTTAATGTGAGTGAAACATTTTTGCTATGCAAATTACTGCAAAGAGAGCATTATTTTATTGACTTCCATTTTCACTTTAGGTCTGGCTTTTGTAGAATTAGAAAAATTTTAAAGACCTTGAAGATTTTACGGTTTGTTTAAAATGGTAAGTCATTTTTATGAAGAAGCACAAAAGGGCAAGAGTAATTTATTTTTTTCTCAATAGGGGGATAAATGATGACAGTGGGATATCAGGGAATGAATCAGCCTTTAACTCATTAGACAAGCAAATCTGTCAATTGTATTATTATATATGTAATGGGTTAAAGTTCAACACAACCCCTTCCTCTCCCTTCAGTACTAACATCATTGTGAGAACTGGGATAAAATCTGTGGCATTCAGGTAGAAGAGAAAATAAGATTAGATTTACTAGAAACAAGGTATATGAATAATTGAATAGGAATGTCTGTAACAATGTAGGTTCTTTATGTATATCTTGACCAACTTTTTTTTTCAGTTTGTGAAAGGGAAAGCTACTAACAGTGGGCTCAGTCAATCATATCCTAGGCATTGTAATTATGGTACCTTCAGAAGTTCCTTTCAAGTATTGCTTTGTTTCTTTGATATCCTGGTGGTTTTCAGTAGGATTACTTTATCACTATTCTTTATAGTGAGAAAAATAAACTGATCATGCTAATCTCCTTGTGGTTTTCTTCTTCTGACTGTTGTCAGAAGTTTACACTTATTTCTTTTGAATGGCAGCAGTAATTACCTCTAACCCTCCTCCTCAATGAGAGGGCTGCTGCTCCCTTCTTCATAACAGAGAACTAATGTGCTACCTGTGTAAATCTTTACGAGAATGTCTCAATGTATGTGTTTATTCCCAGCATGGATTTCATCTTATAGAATTCATAGAATTGGAGTCAAAGCATTAAACTGGGGGAAAAATGAGTATATTGAACTATAGTGCCAATTTCAAAGTTGAATCACATCTACTTTTGGGATTTTAGTAAAATGTAACTTCTCATAACTGAGAGTTTTTCCACCATATTAGAGTCTTCTTCTGAGGTATAAAGGATTGTCCTTTGCTACATAATGCACTGCCTCTGAAGAAAGAAAAAATGAGGAAGGGGATTACTGCTTTTAAAGACATATTCTATTCCACTTCTTTTTTTGGTTTTGTTTGATTGGAGTTTTTTTGGTTTTGTTTTTAGCATGCTGTCACTTAGCGTTTAGAAATCTCTGGAGAGTACAAAAGGTGTGCTCTTTTTCCTTTTTTTCCCATTGCATACACTTTGCTATCTTAATGCTGCAGCTCCTAAACCAATCTGTAAAGGTGCTTAACCCGGATGCTCTCGAGGTAGCGACACTGCCTTTATGCAAGCAGAATCCCTGCTGGGATGAGTTGTGATGGTTGTACAACTCTCCCAAAGGACAGAGTTCTAGCTACCGCAGATAACCTGTTTCTGCTGGCTCCTCTAGAACGAGAGTTTCCCCAGGCATGGTGTACTAGAGCTTACGAGAATAAAAGGCTACACGGAGGGCTCTTCCCTGAGATAACAGCCAATTTATTGTGAGTCCAGTGTTGCGTTCTGAGGGTCCAGAGATATCCAGGTGGCTGGAGTAACCCAGAAGAAAGAGCAAGGAAGAAGCCCTGCAGGGCTCTTTTAAAGAGAAGTGGGACCAGGAAACGCCCAATGGGAAACCGTGTAGTTCAAAGTGACCAGTGGAGAGGAACTTTCCAGGGCATAGCCATATATGGCATCTAAGATATGGGTACAGGTAACACAAGGGAAATATGGGATTTTACCACAGCTCAGGCAGAGGGTTCAGATATTGGAGGAAGAAGGCTGAGGGCATTGCCTTGGCTTTCTTCCCACCAAAACCTGAAGCAAAAAACCTGAAAAAAAAAAAACCTGACCAAAAGCAGCAGCTTCTGCCAAGTGCGCTGCTACAAATCTGTCCCCTGAATGTTGCTGTGTGTTCATACGATTGACCTTTCTGCCGTTTCACCTGAAGAGAGTTTCACAGTCATGAGAGTTGATATATAGACCCTTATCATCCAGTTTTTTCAAAGCATATCCACATAATAGGTGCAGAGAAATGAATAGCAGCACAAAGAGCCAGTCACCTTTGGTCAGTTAGTGGTTTGAATCTTTGATCTTTTTGACCTTAGTTACCAGTAAGTAGTTTATTTGTGTTTTTTCATAGATAAATCACATCTACTTTGAGCTAAATTTAAACCACCAATTTAATTCATGTAGGCATAATCCACACAAGCCTAAATAGTGGTCATCTATATCTCAGGAACCACACATTATTCTTTGTCTTACATACCCTATCTTTCCTTTGCCCTTGAGACGACGGTGGAAGGCTTCAAGGATGATAATTTAGGCAACACTGAAGAAGCAAACAACCACAATAATTTGATATTTGCAGGATGATAATATAATCTTTTATGGCTTAAACCAGTTATAAACTGTCATTAACAGTCAGTCCAGATCCATTTCAGCCATTAAGATTTGCACTGTACTGGAAATACCAAGAGTTATTTAATTAATAATAGGATTATATTGTCCTTTTGCATGGATTGCACCTAAATGTCTGTGTTCAAAGTAAGAGAAGACTTCTGCTGGAATTATATATTTAGTACCTTACATGTGATAAAGTTTTACATGTGTCAAACAGTCTCACATCAGGAGATCAGCATTAATTAGACATTACACAGACAATCAGTAGAAGAGAGCAATGAATTGACTGTAAAATATGAAAGGTGAACTTGTTCTTACATTTGCACTGTTTTTGCACTGTTAGTTCCTCCTTACATCTCATTTTAACCCTTACTACTCAAGTACCAGAGACACATTTAAGAAAGGAATCTTGGACAAAGGAGGCAGAGGATATAGCTCTGTGAGTCAATGGTGTCTAAGAGATGTGCTTCTTAGCAGTAAAATTTTTAAGAGCATAAAGTATTGTGTTGAAAGTACAGAAATGTGTGTGGGAATGCACATGCTTTGAGAATCAAAACTGAATTATGAAGTCTTTTTGCTTTCTTCTGATGAGGCAGAATTTCTCTGTCATCTCCAAAACATTTTTGTTGCTAGATTTTCTGTGTTCTGTACTCTTTGCTAACACTAGTATAGGTAGATTCTAGACTAGGTTTAAAAAAAAAGAAAAAAAAACAGTGAAAAATTTACTTCAATTCTTTATCTGACAAAATGTTCATTTGTCTGTCTAAAAACATACCTAATTGCTCACACGGGAAAATAATTGCATGTCTTGTGAACCTTTTAGTTCCAGCACTGACATATTCTTATGTAACTATTTTTCATTCTTTTAAAAAAAATTACAATTTTCTTTTTAAGATTTTGCTTCATCCTTTAGAAAGTGACTGTTCCTATGTGCGTTCTTTTATTGGTTTTGTTTTTGAAAACATCCAAAATTGCTTATCTCCATAAATTATGTAGTTACTGCTTTTTCTTGCTATTCTTTTTTTCTCTTCCATGATGAGCAACCATAAACCAGTAGGTATTATTTATTTAATATTTTCTGTGTATTTTCAAGTCCTGTAAATCAATTAAACAGCATTTAATGAAAAGAAAAGGTGTAGGCAAAATAATGTTGAAGTAAATTTAAACCTGTCCAGCTGGCAAAGAAGAGAACTCAGTGTGTTGTCAAGGACTTAATCTGGTGTTGCTTCTTCAATTGTATTTACTGTGGAGGTATTTTATGTGTGTGTATTAATGTGTCAAAGTGCAAATCAGTTCATCATCCTTATTTCTCTTTTTTTCTGTCATCTGCTGGATCTTTTGTTTCTTCAATATAACTAAAATATCAGAAGTTCATTATGCTTGAATTCCTCATAAATGAAGGCAATGTTATGGAATATTCACAGATATTGTAGCATTCTCACAGGAAGTTATAATTCTATGTAAGAACCCATACGGAATTATATAATTCCTAGACTGTATGCTGAGGCAGTACAGTCACTCACAGGCTCTCTAAATGAACAATTAAATACTATGGTGTCCTGACAGATTTCTCCTATACATGCACAGTACTGTGCTGTTGAAGAGAAAAAAAAAGAACAAAGGAGATTATCCTTGCTAAGACCTATTAATGATCAGCCAGAAATGAATCTCATAGTTTTTCTTAGGACAGTGTTAGTAATACCTCTTTTGACAGGTTACAGTGTATTTTATTCTTGGTTTTCTGCAGGAATCTCTTATTCTATTTTGGTGGGAGAAAACTCAGAATTATGGTGGGGCACTGATGCTACTGTATTAAAGCCAAAATGACAGTAAATTCTTTTGAATACAGGTTTTTTTTTTTTTTTGCTAGCTTTTGGTGTAAAGTAGGTTTGTTATTTTTTTAAACAGCGTTATTGTAGTTTTCCTTAAATGGGTGACCAACAGTCTGCAAAACAAGGTGGTTTATTGAGGCATACAAGTAATGATTTAATTTTATTCCTCTTAGGCATGTCAGACATATGTTGAAGGTTGTGTGAGCCTCAGTAGGAGAAACAGGCACTGAACCTTAGTCCCTTAGCATCTTTTTTGGCGGGAGTGAGACATAAGGCTGTTCAGAGTCCCTTTTGATTTTTTCTATTACCTTCAGTGAGATTTGTCTGATTAGAAAGTTTGTGTACATGCATTTCAATTGTGTAATTCTGACAACTTGGCTTCCACAGGCAATCGTGTAATTTAGACAGCTTAACTTCCACAGGCACTATGTGACAACATCTGTGTGTCAGAACTGTTTGAAAAGGCCAGGATTAAGTATTAGGTGTCTAAATAACCAAGGTTCTTCAGAATCAGCAGTTTAGTTGTAAAATTGAGCCTAACTTTTGAGGATAACAAAGTGCAGCAGGCTTTCTTCCTGAGGCAAGGTTATGATTTCTAGTGTCTTTATATTTTAATATACGATCCTAGTGGAAAAGGAGAGGAAAAAAACTAAGAAGTTTGATTAATGGAAGAAGCTTAGAAAGAGCTAAGTATGAGGACTGATCTCAGAGCTCTTAGGCTGGAAAAAACGTCCCATTAATTTTAGTGGGAGTTTTGACTGCACAAGGACTTTCAAGATCAAGTGCTTTCTTGTTCATTAAAGGATAGAAGGTAATTAGAAATAAAGCACAGAAAGGGTTTTATATAGTACTGCTTTTGTCAGCTGAAAAAAATCCATATTATTGTAGGAGTTTTAGGCTAATCTCTCTCCTTTTCTTGCATAAAATGATGACACAGTAGGTTGTTTTCATTACTCTTAGATGTCTGTGCTTCTATCTGTTCATTTTATTGGGGAAAAGCAATTGGCAATTTTTTTCTGTTATCTTCCTTGCTGTTGGATCACAATCTCATCTTTGATGCTGACTTTGTCATTTCCCTCTTCCATCCAAACTCTTTAGCTCAAGATATTCCTATAACATTTTTGTTTGTAAATGTGGGATGATAAATGAAATAAAAAGCTAGTGCGCATTTTGGTTGAAAGATTTTGCTGAAGTCAGCTCATGAAATAGAGAAACAGTTGCTACTAAGTTTTATAGAAACAAATCTTGCATGTTTTATAATACCTTAAATTATGTTGACTTTTGAACACTTTTAGAGAAGAAACTATAAATTCTTAAGAGGTCTTGAATCCAGCCCTGAATTTGAAATGTATGGCAGTCATTTCAGAAATCATGAATTTAGGTCGTCAACCGATGGGAGTACTTTTTACACTGACCTCAGGGATGAGGGTCTCATCTCCTGTTAGAACTTTATTTTTCATAATACTTAAAAATAAGTTTTATCTTACTCATTCTTTACAACTACTTTTTTTCCTCTCATCTGTATCAAAACCTTTTTTACTTTAGCCTCTAGCTGTAATTTGTTTGTGCAAAGAGTTTGAGTCCGAGTTTAATTCTGGTTGGAATTGCCGTGGGAAGACTGAGGGCAGGGATTTCTCTCTGTACAGCTTTCTGCCAGGTGCTGTTGCACACAGGGAAGCTATAAAAAAATATGGGGATCCAGAGAAGCTGTTGTGAAACTTTTGCTTCCCTGGTTCTCTTTGCTGTCCCTGCAATATGTAATGATCTTAACCGTTCCCAAAAGCATGAGAAAGTGTAGCAGTAATCTGCTTTTTGTAGAAAAAAAGGCATCATATTTTATGATGCCATGAATTTGTCTTTTCAATCTGCAAATTGTTGCATGAATGAGATTTTGTTCCTGAACATTCCTGTTTTATTTTGATGGTCTCCCTAAGCTTTCACCTAACTAAGGGAATAGGAGAAACATTCATTTCTTTTTTTTTTTTTTTTTTTTTGTGATAGAAATTTGTCTTGTGATTCTTTTCCAATTATTTTCAGGAAACTGCTTATTTTTTCTGTAAAGATGACTTATTTATATAAAGATGACATTTCTGTAAAGATGGCTTTCTAACAAATAGGGGGGCATTAGGTAAAATGGAGTACGCTTTCAAAAACTCATCACTTTATCAAAGTGGATAAAACTGTGCAATATACATTCTATAAAGAGAGCTTGGTCCACAGGGACTCCTTCTTTGTCTTTTAACCAGTTTCATTCTATTGTCTTTGGGTAAATTGCTCTCCATTTGTACTCATGTAAATGAGGAAAACAATCATATGTGAACTATCACAGGAGATACAGGCAGATTTTAAAATGAGGCGTTCTCAGTGGCTTTACCTTACTGTTAAACTATCCTTATTAATCTCCATGAATCCATAACTGCCTTTTCATTCAGAGTATAAAACCAAGTAACATTTCTGCTTGTGTAAGAACAAGTATCATTTCTACTTGTGTGAAGTATTTTAATTTTGGGTTTTTGTCTGTTGGGTTGTTGCCTGAAAAGGCTAGCCCAAAAACTGAGGCCAGTCAGGAGTAAGGGAATAAAAGGTGGGTATTTATTTGAAAGGCCTTCAAAGGTACATTTAGGGCAGACAAAGCCCCCATTGGGGCATCACCCAAAATGGACGACGACTCACAAGTTCTCCACACCTTTATAGGTTTGGTCCATTTGCATATCAGCATAAATTCATCAATTAAAACTTTGCAATTTCCCTCTAGCTCCGTTAGCTCACTCCACCCCGCTTTAGGAGCTTGGGTCTGGGCAGCCTAAGTGTCCTTGAAGACTAAGTCCAGAGAGGCACTGTTATGTCTATAGAGAAAACTTACACGCCAGGCAATACAGAATTTGAAAAATATAATGGTTAAAACCTAAGGCAACAGGGTTGTTTTGCTTTGTTTTCCCAATTAAAATTTTAGATGTCAAAGAAGGGACTTACTGAAGTTAGTTGGAAATGTGACTTCACATATCAGAGGAGAATACTTTTGGTGGATAAAATACCTAAGATAACTTTCTGTTTTCAAGGGGATTTCTTGAAAAAGCTTTCAGAACTCTGATGCAATTCTCCAAGAACACAGAACTTTTGTGATATATCCAAGGTACCTGTTGGGAGTACTTTGGAAGAGGCATGTGTTTTCCATTGCAAGTAAAAGTACTGTTTGGTGTAAAGCGTTCTGAGGATTTTGCTCACTATACAGTGGTAAAGGAGTGGATAAACCAGTCTGTACAGAATACTAATGTTCTTTCTGAATATGGAGCACAGAATGCTTGTTTGCAATTTGGGCGTATTACTCTACAGAGAATGGATTTGAAATTGTCCAACTTTCCAAAAACACTATCCTTAATGTAATGTTCTCTCTCTGGGAAGCTTTCTCTTCTCAAATAAAATAGAATAGTGCAAAGGCCTGGAGCTGTGCTGATACCTGACTTTCTGACTATCCTTCCAAGTGCATGTGTTGCTTTGGCTGAGATAGTTCAGCACTATCGTGGTACTATTCTGTTGCATAAATAACCAGTTCAATTCCTCTAGGATTAGGCATATTTGAAGGTTCTGCAAACTTGGTAACCTACTGAACTTTCCCACTACAGTTCTCTTACAGTCATATATGCACAGTCTTTATGGTTCTAGTCCTCGGAAATGTGATATTTTGGGGTGTGTGAGTATTATACTCAGGAGGGAACCTGAAGTAGTACATAGTGCTATTTACATTCAGCAGTTAGTAACAGAGCATGAACATCCATTAATGCTCCCACATTAAACACAGCTTTAACTGCAGTTTTAAATATCTGCTGGTTTTGCTTTTTTGAGTCTCAAGGCTGATTAATAATATCTTAATAAAAAGCTTAATAGTGCATTAAACTACAAAAGGAGAAAAGTTTCTTCTTATTATGAGACAACTTGGTAGTTCACTAAACAGAGCAATAAAAACCCATCTAAAAATCTGTTACTTGACTACAACAAAATGTTATACAATCAGCCTTCAGAAGCCACACTGATGTTTGATGTAGCATTTTAAGTGTTACCACCCATATGTTGGTAACACTAGGCTATGGCCTCTGAAGTTTGTGAACCCTCATAAAAAGTTACGTCTTCAGTAGAAATTCACTCACATTTTGCTTTCTAGAGTAGCAATATTGGGCCATTTGGGGAGGTGGGTGATCTGAAGATCTGTAGTAAGAATGACACATCTTTTTTATTTAAATATTATTGCTTTTTAGGCACTGAATTTTGGAGATATGCCGAAGTACTTGTGGGAGATTTGGGTACCTGAAAAACCATGGGTGGTAAGATATCAGATCCACTGCAATAAATGAAATAAGCATTTAATTTTAAGATAGGTGTTTTGGGCCCTGCTTTTACTGAATTCAATGGGAAGAACTCCTGCAGGGCTCGTAAGAAGTGCATTACTGCAAATGTATGCGAGTGTGTTTCCATTCTTTTCGTTATTGTCACACTGGTGTAAAGCTGAAATAATGCCTATAGTGTACTAGAACTGTGCAGCAGTATCTGACGGGGGAAAAGAGAATTTCTCAGCTGAAGTTTATAATAAGGCCATTTCTCTTATCTCAGACAAGCAAGTGGTTAGTTACTGTCTGTCAGAGCAATTAATGGTTCACAGCTGGACTTACTGAACAGTACCCTTCTCCAGGCATCCTCTTGAAAGTCTTGTTTAACACTTCCTACTAGACTCCAACCCAGTAAGCCATGGAAAATAACAATCTCCTTTTGAGCATCACGTGGACTTGTCAGAAAATGAGTCTGGCAGATGCTGCCTGTCCCCAGCTAGCGGAGTCAGGAGAAGAACCAGGATTCAATGCCTTTATTTCTAAAGCCCTGCGTTAAGGAAGAGCCATGGTCTACTCCGATTTGTACTTTTTTTGCTTTGCAGAAATGCAGTCTAATCTGTCAGTTTCCACACTGGGTTTTTGTGGGAAATAAAGGACTGTAGAATCAGTCCACTAGATGTATTTTTTTAGGAGAGTCTCTGCAAAACTAATACCAGAAAACTCCATGTAGAAGTTCAGAACTTTCTACTGTTTTAAAGGTTGAAAGTGATAAATGGAATTTAAATGTAGTTGCAGTTCATGATGTATGTAATTGCATTTGATCAACTATTTAAACTGTAAATTTAAAGCAAAATGTTATTTCCTTTATAATATAGGCCTCATTCCCCCAAAACTAAACATCTTCTGGCACTTTCTTTAAGCTACATCAGAAGAAAATTTCATGGAAACTGGAGTTTCAAGTATCAGATTATAAATTTAAAACTACATTTTCTAACTACTTACTGGGTGTTCGACTTTTTAGCCTTAGTAGGATATTTTGGCTTCAGTGTAGGCATTTCAGAGATAAGGGAATACTCTGAATAAAATTTGTTGAGTCTCTATTAGTGTACCATAAAATTGATCTAGATTAAAAAACCCTAGATATCTGTCTCCTTTCTAATTATAGAGAATGCAGTGGTTATAAATTAATTGATTACAGCAAGATTTTGGAAGGAAATTTTTAGTTAAAAAAGGCATTAGGCACAACTTATGCTAAGTAGTTTAAAGTGAACACAGTAATAAGTGGGATTCATAGTTGGATTAGATGATCATTGTAGGTCCTTTCCAACCAAAATACTTTATTCCACTCTATTTAGCTCCCAGCACTAGAAATCTATGTGCCTATAGCTATTTATGAGTTCTTATTATGGTGATAGATAATGGTTGGACCACACCGAGGTGGATCCAGGTAATGGAACTGTGAGACTAAACATGCACATATGTTCTTAGTGCAGCTTTGATATATCTCCTTTTGTATCTGTACTGAGTGCAATTTTTAGCAGAAACTGTCAAGTGTAATATTTTATTTACAATATAATTGTGTATTAATTTTAAAATAAAGGGTTGCAGTATACTGATTTATTCAAATCTGTAAGGGCCATGTATATGTAATACTTCATGGTCAAGTTCATTTTTGAGGAAAGTATATTACTCTATACATCACATTGTAAAATCTGGTATTTTAAGAGTTACAGGTGTTGGAGAAATATGCTTCAGGATGTTGGATGTTAATTACCAGAAAGTAAGTACTAAAGTAACTAAACAGGAAGAAAAATTCTAAGCTTTTAAGTTAATTTCTAGAACATTTTTATATTAGTCTCTCAGCCTAAGAATTCCATAAGAATTATTGCTCTTTGTCAGACAATTTTTTTTTCAGCTAGGCTCAATGATTCAAGAGATTTAAACAAATAAGCAAAATATATCCCATGTTTGTTCTAGGTTTTAAAAAATGGGAAAAATTATTCTCTTTCTTCTACCAGCTGTTATTAGACATGGAAAACCTTGGGTGTTTTGTTTTTTTTTTTTTTTTGATAGCTGACAACAGTAGCCTGTCTAATTAGTTTAATTAAGGCTTCTTTTCTGTGCCTGTGAATGCAAGGCTTTGAAAAAATCCTCCAAGCTGTTACTTATGGAAAGCATTTTAGGTATTTTAATTTATTTTTATCATTTTAATATTGATAGATGTTTACAGTCTGAGAAATAACTAAGTAATGTTGATGATCTGTAGAGTGAGTGAGAACTGCACATTTTGCAATGCATTATTGAGTTGAGATGAATAAAGTTGTATTGTATTCTTGCTTTTTTAAAAAGCAGCTGAATTACCTGTGAGTACTTTGCACATCTAAATAGCAATTATACAGCCTCTTTCAAAAGGATTCTTGGCAAAGCAAATCTCCCTTAACATCATATGTAATAAAAAAAAAAATTAAAAAAAAGCCTTTAAATAAGTTTCAGACCTAATGGATTTTGTGTTTCTTAAAGTTCAGTTTCAGTTATTGCCTTTAATGTTTGTTGTAGCTGGACCTAAATATTAGATGCTGAAGCTCCTGGGTAACTGTCTCATGTAGCTGATAAGCAGCAAAGTAGACAGCACAATTTTGTGAGGGAACTGGGCTGGGGTGGGATGGATACAGGAATGGAAACACAGCACTCAGTGATGAATAATCTAAAAAGTATTTAGCATGTGGGAGAGATGAGAGGGCGTGGATAGCAATTTGTTTTTTAAGAAGCCTGTTCTACAACACGCACCTGCGCGCGCGCACACACACACACACACACAGACAGACATCAGTTAAAGCTGCGTTTCCTTCAGCCCCGTTCAAACCATGAAAGGGTACAAGACACACACTCCAACTGCCCATCCTGTCTGTGTTCTAGTTGTCAGCTCAACTCTTGTGTGCATGGTTGTCTTTTGTGGGATACTGGATGCCCATGGATGTGTCTGCTCCTGAGGAGTTATTATCTTTATTGTCTAGGGATTTATAAATCATACTCTTGGTGTAAGCCACTATAAACCAAACCAACCAGCTATGTGGCCTCACTAGTCATGTAGCTTCAGACTGATGTCCTTGATATCATCCTTATGTAAGGCCAAATAGAAGTTGTCACTATCACTTTGGTTTTCCCCTACCCAAATCTGTTACAAAGCGTGAAGTCAGCAACAATTATATGATAGAGTTCAGCTAGTGCAGCTGTGTTTTACATATCATGCTAGGTTAATTTTGTTATTTGCAGATGGGCAATTGTAGTAGTAGTTCCATTTATCTGAGCTGTGTTTTTGGGTAGATTCTTATCTTGTGCCATGTGATCAAAATGATCCCTTCTGGGAATATAATGGTACTTTGGCACTGACAGCATTAACATCTGTTCCTTGGGGGTGGAAATACTGCCTCCCACCCTAACACATTAATACACAAATCTGGGAGTGGGCTTGTATAGGGAGGGAGAAAGGAAAAAAGGAATAATCAAAAGCAGAAGGAAGGTTTGTGGAGGATATGTTATGAGCACGAGTCCTGTGACTGGGCTTGACCTAAATTAAGAGAATCTTTCTTTGAGAGAGGAAAGAGATGCAGACTCTAGGAAACTGGCTAAGGTTAAAGGAAAGAATCCGAGACTATTCAAATATCTCATTTGACTATGTTAAAAAAAATTGCTTAATTTCCAAACAGTAGATTATGGAGAAATATTTTTTCCTGTAAAAAGCAAAAAAAGAAACCTTTCTCTCTGCTGTTCAAGCTAGATGACAATAATTACTTGAGTTGGGATTCTGAGAAATTGAATGTTCTGTGCATTTTAATTTTTGGAGTCTGCATATACAGATATTGTTATTAACCCTGGCAGAAATTTTTGCAGTTTTTATTTTGTTCTGGTCATAACTCTATGTGCCTATTAGCTGATAAAGGAAGTACCTTAATTTGGATGTAATTCAGGAATACGACACAATACTGATCTTTGTCATTAGATTTTATTATGTCTTTATTTTCAAATGTAAGCTTCTTAGCAGTTTAGAACTTACAATTACTTGTGAAACAGCTTTTTCAAATGAATCTGAATAGATGATGGTCAACGAGGCACTGCTCTTCTGTCTCAAATGTGAAGTGAAACTGAACCACCTCAGGTTTATATATAAATAAATGTTTATATATATATATATCTTGACTTCATTTCTCTCCCTAATTAGTAACGTGCAATGTACAATTCTCATTTTTGATTTCTCCCATTGGTGTCTGCACCTCCCCTTAGGGATCCAAGCTGTTTGTCTCTCTTGCTGTAATTGTAATCAAACTTGTTGCAGCCTGTAATTGATAGTGAATCTAACCGTCTAATGTTTTATGTGAGACAGATGCACAGCAGAAACACATGAAGTGGCATATGGAGAAGCAAATGCCCTACTGGGGTGAAGATAGATCCATTCTTGTTTTGTTGAGCAATATTCCAATACTTTGATCAACTAGTTCACCTACATTTTAGTAAGTTAAGAGATATGTGCAAAAAATTTGGAGTATATGTGATGTATTAATTGAAACAGTTAGACCATATCTTTCAGTCCTCATGAAGAACTGTGCTTCCAGACTCTCACTTATTTGCTTTGCCTGCTCTTTTCTCTTGAGATGTCAAAGAAAAGTATTATATTTTCTGTCTCAGTGTTGTTATGACAGGTCTAATGGTTCATAAGAGAATGTAAATCTAGATGTTCTCTCTCACTCTTGTTTTGGCATCTAGTGCAAATCATAATCTTGTATAAGGAGTGCATCTTTTTGTCTCTAGGTGAAGAAAATTGCTAAGAATCTGCCATTGGACGTGGGATGCTGCTATCTGTCAGTACTTCAATATATACCAGTTTTTCCTTCTCTCTTTAGTCATATAATGTTTCCATTCTTAGTGAATAAAATAATAAGATATTTTTGAGTATTATACTATATTTCTCCATCTCTATCTCTCTTTCTCTCTCTCTAGTATATAAGTCAAGAGAGTGTCTGTCATGAATGTTTATAGTGAATAATATCTTAATATTTTAAAACATGTAGGGTTTTCCTTTTTTTTTTTTTCTAGTCCCTCTCTGTTGGGAATCTACTCTGGTTTCTACACTGGAAGGGTTATAGAGCATTCTTCTATCTCTAGCTTTTCTTTGTGACACAACATATTATAATTAAATATAGAACTAAAGAGAACTTGTAGGTTAATAATACTGTGTTTGCTGCTGTATTTCTTCAGATATTTTGAGGCATATTTTCTTAGCAGAATAATGTAATAATCCCCTCTGTGGATTTCCTCAGATCTGGTTTTGAAAGCAGCCTCACATGTTCCTTCCAGTGCTACTAATAACAATGTGTTATCAGCACATCTGAGTCAGGCAAACTAAAGCTTTGAGCTGTTGCATCTGTAACTAAGATTGAAGACCTAACTTAAGTCAAAAATTGCACTCATTCTGTAATGTTTCTGACTCTAAAGATGTTGTCCTGTGTAAAGTTCAGCAGAATTTCTCCTGGGGTAGTAAAGTTCCTTTAGGTATATCAAAATAAATATTAGCTTTCTGGTGAATATTTATCAAGAGATTTGGAGGAAAGCTAGTTATTTTGTAACTCCTCAGATAATACCTGGTTTCTCAGGGACCTGAGAAAAAATAGAGGAAGAATTAACTTTTTTACTCTGTTCACAATCACACTGGAGATTATTCTCATTAAATATTTATCCATCATGGAGGAGGAGGAGAGTTGAGTAATCAAACAGTTGATGTTAATTTAAATGTCAAACCACAATTAGAAAAAACATCCTTGCAATCAAATTTTATTGTGGTTTCCCAATCTCTCCTCTGAAAATATCCTTCACTCAAGGATTTCCACTCTGAGGGAAGAGAGGAGAGTACAATATAAATTTGACTCAAATTTCCTGAACTTTTTCCTCTTTCTGAAAATTCCATAAACTTTCTGTGACTCCGCAATCCCTTCATAAGGTTAACTTGAGGGTGTCAGTTATTTCTTGCAAATAGATTTTCCTCCAACTTGATCAGCCCCTACCCTGAAAGAAAAATCTAAAGTCACCAGCTGCACTTTCTGTATGACCTTAATGAAACCAGTACAAGTCACAACAAAGGCAGAAGTTTGTGTGGTTTTTTGATTGGTTATGGTGGTGGTAGTCGTTACTTTTTAACATCTGTTTCCTTTCTTTTTGTAGCAATGAAGCTTATATACAAAGTAGTGCAATAGTGCAGTTTTTTTGCTGTTATTGCAACTCATCTCATACCACCTTTGTCAGATTATTTATCTGATAATCTTTCTAATAGCATCATCAGAACACTTTGAGTAGTTATAGTTCTAATATTAAAATGCGTAATGCCTAAACAGATTTGCTTTTCTCTGTTTACAGAGAAAAAAATATTTATTAGCAGTTGAAACAGTACAAAAAATGAAAAATACTAAATATATTAAGGCTAGTCATGTGATTATTCTTAATAGGCTTGCTATATTAATGGGGTACTGTTCCATGATCATAATTAAGTAATCTAAGTTGAAGGGCACCCCCAGAGGTCTTTTGGTATGGTGTTCTGCCTAAAGAATGCTAATTTAGGTTAGGTAGTTCAGGGCCTTGTCCAGTCAAATTTTGAATATCTCCAAGGCTTGCCATTGCCTTTCTGGACAGCCTGTTCTACTGTTTGAAAACCCTTGGGAATTTTTTTTCCTTCATACAAATTAGAAGTTTTCTTGTTTCAATTTGTCTCTTATGCTTCTGTCACTGTGCAAAAAGAGTGTGTCTCCATATTTTCCAGGACATTCTGTTAAGTGGCTAAAACTTTCAGCTCATGAGAGTGAGCATATGCAGCTCTTGGAGGCCTTCTTTTTGCTCTCCAGTCTCCTGAGCAGCTTAGCAACCCTTTGCTGGGGTTACTCCAGTGGTTGTCCTGTACTGGAGAGTTCAAAACTGTACCCATCATTCCACATGCAGTCTCATACAATCATAGAAGCATTTAGGTTGAGGAAGACCTTTGAAATTCTCGAGTCCAGCTGTTAACACTGTCAAGTCAGCAGTGTCCCTAAGTGCTATGTCTACACATTTTCTAAATACCTCCAGGAAGGGTAACTCCTCCACTGCCCTAGGCAGCCTGTTCCAATGCTTGACAACCTTTTCAGTATTGAATTTTTTACTAATATCCAATCTAAACCTATACTAGAGCAACTTGAGGCCACTTGCTCTTGCCCTATATTTTGTTTCCTGGGAAAAGAGACTGACACACTGAATAGAAAAGAAGTGACTCCTTGAACTTTCTGGCTACATTTTTAGTGTTGCAGTTTGTCCTTTGTTTAAGGACACACTGCAGACTGATGCTGAAATAAGTTGTCCACCAGGATCAACAGGTCTTTTGCTGCAAAACTGCATTCTCATTCACTCTAATTCTAATTCACTCTAATGCACCGCAGACTGCATTGCTGCATGGGGTTATTCCCTCCTAGGGCAGGATTCTGTGTTTGCCATTGCTGTACTTGAGGTACCTGTTGACAATTTATTCAGCTTGTCAAGCTTTCTCTGAATAGGAGCCCAGACTTCCAGCAGAGTGGTTGCCCCCAGCTTGGTTTCATCTGCAACCTTGCAGAGGATGCCCTCTGCCTCATGATCCAACTTATTAATGAAGGCATCAGCTGCAAAGGCATCATTAGCTCCATTAACTATCTCTATAAATAAGTTGCCCGTTTGAACCATTTGAACCTGGCAGTCCAAGAAATTTTTCCAGGCACCTGATAGTCCACCCACCCAAACCATATTTTCATCAATTTGTTAGCATGGACAAAATAAAATAAAATTTAGAAATAAATCTTAAAATCATAGCTAAGATCAAGGTGACCCTTTTTCACTAAGGCATCAATCACATCACAGAAGACAGTCAGGTAGGTGAAGCATGTTTTTGCCCTTGGTAAATACATGTAGGCTCTCTTCCTATAGTATGTCTAGGTGTGGCTTCCAGGAGGATTTTTTTGAGTAGTGAGACTAAGCTGACTGAGCTGCAGTTTCTCCAATAATTCTCCTTTTTTTCAAAACTGGGCAAATTTTCCAGTCATCAGAAACCTACCCTAATGATGTTACCCAGATGTTTGTAAGACCATAAACAGTGGCTGATGACTTAATGAGTTTCCACCTGAATTTTCTCCTGGGAATAATTTTTGGGTCTCACAGACCCTGGCACAGATTCAGAGGACCTGAGAGTTTTGGCACAGTCATTACCACTAGAAACTGAAGAAAAGAAGGTATCTAGTACCTTAGCTTTTTCCATGTCCTTTGACACTAGGTCCCCTACAGTTTGAGTGATGGCCCCACATTTTCCTTTGTCCTCCTTTTGCTGGTAGCATAACTTTCTTTTTATGCTTCATAGTCCTCACTAGTATCAACTCTAAGGCAGTATTGGCTCTTGTCATTCAGCTGAGCACAGTGAAGATTTCCCTTTTATCCAGACTGACCTTATGCTGTGCCTGTTTGACTTCCTGGGCTCACACTGGATTTTTCCTCTGCTTTGAAGAAGTTGTCACTGGTGATCAGTCAGCTGTCCTGAGCATCTTTACACTCCAGGGCAGTCCCATTAGCCCCCACCAAGCAGATCCCTAACAAGTTAAAACATATTTTTCTAAAATCTAGATTTGTATTTTTTTTTTCTTTTTAATATTAGTTTCAACCGTTTGTCAGCCACCTGTACACTGCTATCAAATAAAGCCAATTCTTGATGCTGGCCAGAAGTCTTGAAATTTTAGTGGTCCACCATTTTGCCCTTCAGATGATATTAGGAATATTCTTATTTCCCCTGAGAACCACCATTGTAATTGTGAGGCTTCCTCAAGTTTTCTAAAGGAGGCTTCATTTACTCTTCATGATCAATCAGTCTTTATCAGACAGTCATCACTGCACCCAGCCTTGATCCAGCAGCTCTGGGAGAGTTGGTCACCTGCTTCAGTGCAAATCTCCATGAATTCAAACTGTTCATGTCCATAAAGCGCAGCCTCTCATCCTCAGTCCTGTGGAGCCTGTATGAACTCCCTGTGATTTGTTTTCAGCTCCACTTATGTTTGTGTACAGGCACTTAAGGTAAACCCCTGACCTGCACTGTGTTCACAGAGCATGATTCCTGTGTGTTGTGCTTGTGCCTGACACTTTTTCACTCTCTCCTATCCCTCCTCTAAGTCTCAGGTCATTTGTCCACCATCTCTAGAAATTTAAAACACTTTTCACTAGATTAACAGGCTTCTCTGCAAGGCTCTCTGCAAGGCTGCGTCTTTGTCTGCTTTATTAAATATATCCTCACATATAAATATTTTGACATATATGTTTAACGTGTGTATACAAAGTATCTATGCATATATTTCATGTCTATCCATGCTTAAATACTGTATGCAAGTTCATGAAGAGAACAGACACTGTGTATATTGTTCTGCATTTGTACACAGCAGGAGAAAGCAGAATGTAAAAAACTTCCTAAAGTACTGAATAATTATCTTTTTGACTTGGTGTATTGCCTTCAGCTTTTTATCTCCTACATGCTTTACTGACACTCTTATCTTTCAGTCTGATTTTTCAAATGGTACAATGTGTTTTTGGTTTTTGAACATCATTGAAATGAGTAACAGAAAACAGTCATACATATGCCTGGCTAATTTGATGGTGATGATTTATTCTTCTTTATAAAGAAAGTGTTGAAATGTTTTGGAAAGTCTGGTGCTGTGTAGGGATTCAGGAGTTAGAGAGATTCAGTGTTCGTATTCTTTTCTTCTAGAACTATAATCATATATAAAATAAATTTTAAAAATCATCAACATATAGTATTCTACATTTGACATGTGGTACTGAATTGTGTAGTACTGAATTGTGCTATCAAAAAAGACATTTTTGCATACTCCCACAGATTTATTTTCTTTAAAAGCTGTTTTTCTTGGGGGGTAAAAAGGAGATAATTTTCATGTATTTGAATACTTTAAGGAAGCTATGTCTTTTATTTAATATTATTAAGATGTCAATATTTTCTGGTAAGGGGGATGCCATAGAGGTTGTCCAAGCGGGTTTTTTGGATAGTGTATTTGTATAAGAAGTCTCTTGGACATGCCTGGGTTTACACCACTGTTTATGCTATTTTGTTTTCTAAAACCAAAAATTATCCTTGTAGGTGGAGAGATGAGGAAGTATTAATGAGAAAAGTTCTTCACAAGTTTTTGTCACCTGTCCTGTGTCTAATAAAATAAATTTACTTTCCATGATGAAGGAAACGTTTCCAGTTGCATTTTTCCTTGGAGGAGGAGAGAATGAAAAAGCACATTATGTTCCATAATTCAAGGATTTTATGATCTAGTGTTAAAGCAAAGGTGAAGTCAGATAAAAATAGACTACGAATGTGATTCACGAAAATATCAATTTTAATCTTTTAGCAGGGGAGGGAGGGACATTTCCTTTGATTGAAGATTATGTGTCACCATTTTTTTTCTGTTGACGTTTATCTGAGATGTTGTTTCTTAAGTATCATGTCTTAAATGTGTCTAAGTGTTGACTATATTAGAGAACATGCAACATGCTTTATAGTGTCTTAACACACCTTGTGGTTAGACAATAGTTTGAATCCTTAGTACTTCACTGCTTGAAACTGGAGCTTAAATATCTACATTGTGGATATTTAGTGTGTCTGAGACTAGAGTTGCAACATAGCCTTCAAATTCATCCTTGTTTTGTTTAGTTTGAGGTGTTTTTTTGGTCTTTTTGTTTGTTTGTTTGTTTGTTTGCAGGTTTTTTTTGGTGTGGTTTGCGTGTTTTGTTTTTGTTGGTTTTTTTCCAAATCATATCCAAGAATTTGTTAAAGAAATTGGGAAAACTCTGCTCACAGAGACTGAAGTGGTGTATAGATGCCTATAAATTTTGTCCATCTATTTTGTGCCATGTGACATCAGATTATATCCTCAGCAAGACCTGTAAAAAAACAGCCCACATGGTTGTCACTGAGGGCAGAATTTGATAAGGTTTCAAATGCAGAAATTGAATGAGAACATGAAATATCAATATAGACTAGCAGGAGTGTCTTGTGGGGATAAACAAAGGTGATACATAAAATGTAATTCAGCACCATCTTTATCAATGACTGAAGAAGACTAGATAAGGATACCTTTATCGTGATTAAAGTCAGCGGACATTTGCCATTGAGCTTCATAAAGCCCCTGGATTTTACCCACTCTATGTGACTGAACTGGAAGTTGGCCAAGTATGTGCTGGTGATTTTTTTCACCACTAGAAATTTAGTCTGTTCTGGGTAAAACCTTTGTTACTCTTCCTGTCAGCAGGGTGAAATACATAGACATTACTTAAGACCTTTGAAAATTTTTCCTCATTTTTGATAATTCACCTGATTTCAGCAGAGAGAGATAAAACATTTGTAGTGACTTTAGTAGCCTCTGAGGATTGAAAATATGAATAAGAAAGAGGTTTCAATTTTTTTCATGCAATATGTATCAGTTTAATTGTTTCTGGTTTAGGATTAATGATGCTTCATGGATAGGGATAAAGTGGATAAGCAGTCACTGATCTTTGCAAGAAAGAAATTGAAAGTATTTTGTTCTGAAATGTTTTAACAGTGCTGAGTCTTTGAAATCAATTTTCTGGGTTTAATGCAGTGCTGTTTTGAGCTGTCATATTTCTAATATATTGTGGCACTGTAAACCCTCACATCCTGGACATTCCTTTAGAGGATTTGGTATATATGCTTGGGTACATGAATGTAACAATCAGGAAAGAGCAGAAAGTGAAATGGCTGTTACTTCATGTTTTTCAGCTTTGCAATGTACTGCAGATCACAGAGATTTATTACAAGAGTGGGTTGTTGATTTTGGTTTGGAGGGGGTTTTATTCTTTTTGCTTGTTTTGCCTTGTTTTCTACTTCAGATGTTCTTCACTGTGCTTTTTTATTCTTCACTATACCCTTCCATTGTCAGAAACAGTACATCATTAATAATTACCCTTCACTCACTAAATAATTCCTTAACATATGGTAAAAAAAATCACTACATTTTGTTTCATAATCTCTCTGTTTCTTTTCCCAAAACCCAACCTGACCTCTACCAACTTCTGTTAGGTTCAGAATCAGAGGTTTTAGAAAGATGAAAGCTGCCAAGTATATTGGCTACCAATTCATTTGTACACTTTTCAATTTATAGAACCATCCCTTAGCCTCAGTTTTTGATTTGATGCTTTAGATGAAATCCTGTTTGAGGAAATCAATAAGAAGTTAACCAAAGCCTAGGCAGCTGCAGTGGTTAGAAGTGGACAGCTTTGATTGCATGCCAAACTGACATCTAGGTTTAGTTTTTCTGTTTTATTATTCCTCATTCTCCAACCTTTTGCCATATCATATGACACTATCCTATCAAGCTTTGATACTGGGAGGGGAGAATTTGTGTGCTTAACAGAGCATTGCTTGTTACCTTGCACTGTAATTTTAAAAAGATAGAAATAGCAAATGAAAGAAAATAAACAGCAAAAATAGATATTTAACACTGTTTCTGACAATGTTCCAGCTGCTGTGCCTGTTGCTCTGATGCCCTTCACTGCTGATGATTTAAACCAGGCTATTGATTAAATCATATCATTGGTTGAAGGTAAAAGGCCAAAGACGAATTCATTCAACACAAAAGGATACATACAAAAATATATTACTCATACTCACTGCATACAAAATTAATATGGGTCAGTTCACATTTTCCATAAAATTTCTTTACCCTTTTTGTGTTTTAAATTATTTAAAATGTTCTTGATGAATTAATATGGCAGTTAAACTAAATGATAGCAATGAAATTTAGACAGATAAAATAACACAATATTAATTTCCCTCTCCCATCTAAGTAATGGATTTAAACATATAAACATACATATAACCATGTGTATAGAATATATATAAACATATAAACACAAAAACTGCTGAGGAACACATTCAGTGACGGTAGCTCAAGGCGCTGCTGCAACGGGAGCTGAAGGTTGAGCTGTGGGTGGGAGCCCAAGACAAAAGGCCATGAACTGCTGACTCTTGGCTCAAGTAAGAGCACAAGGGCATGTGGAGACAGCCAAGTGCCCAGATGTTGCAGTAATGACACAGAAGAAGAGACGGAGACACTTGTTACCAGCAAGGAGGAGAGAGCAGGAAGGGGCCAGCAAGGCCCACCTTCTTTATTTTATATACATTTAGAAATCACTATTCATTGGAGGAAATCAGTTCTTCCTCCCTCAATCACAGTGGTCAAAGTAAATGTCCATCAAAGTTCTGTGTCCAGGAGAAAGGAATGTAAATTATAAGATACAGTTACAATAACATGGCCATGTTTACATAGAAGAGTGTGAGAAACTAGCTACAAAAGAATGACAACATCCAGAACTGCAAAAATCAGGGCAACACCCAGACACTCAGTGACTTGGAGACAAGGACTCCAGACTTTGCTGAGCTTGACCTATGAGGGGATAAAAGCCCAGGAGTTCCTTTGTTTGGGGTCCCTCCTTGGAGGCACCAGCTCAGGCTATTTCTGTGTTACTCTGCTGTGAATAAATGGCTTTATGGAACAAGGCATCTGAGAGACTGCTGTAGGAAACCCGGGGCTGAATCAGTGAGGAAACGTGGTCTGACTGTGTGAGTGGGGTGTGTAGGGAGTCAGCAGAGGTACCTGCCGAATCACTGGATAATGGCACTTAATCCGGATGCTCTCGAGGTAGTGACAGCGCCTTTATTCGAGCAGAATTCCTGCTGGGATGAGTTGCAATGGTTGTACAATTCTCCCAAAGGACAGAGTTCTAGCTACTGCAGATAACCTGTTTCTGCTGGCTCCTCTAGGACAAGAGTTTCCCCAGGCATGGTGTACTAGTGCCAACGAGAATAAAAGGCTAGACAGAGGGCTCTTCCCTGGGATAACAGCCTATTTTTTTGTGAGTCCAGTGTTGCGTTCTGAGGGTCCAGAGACATCCAGGTGGCTGGAGTAACCCAGAAGAAAGAGCGAGGAGGAAGCCCTGCAGGGCTCTTTTAAAGAGAAGTGAGACCAGGAAACACCCAATGGGAAACCGTGTAGTTCAAAGTGACCAGTGGAGAGGAGCTTTCCAGGGCATAGTCATATATGGCATCTAAGATATGGGTACAGGTAACACAAGGGAAATATGGGACTTCACCAGAGCTCAGGCAGAGGGTTCAGATATTGGAGGAAGAAGGCTGAGGGCATTGCCTTGGCTTTCTTCCCACCAAAACCTGAAGCTCAAAAGCAGCAGCTTCTGCCAAGTGTGCTGCTACAACTGGAGCTGCAAAGGGGCTTCAGAAATGACAGTCTAGGGTGGTGAGAGTGTTACTGACGCAGTGCCTCCTGAATAGTCAGACTGGGAATTTGCCTTAACAAAACCAAATAAATACAATTCTCAGCTAAAATGTTATCTACATAGAGCCACATGTATGAGCTATTATTATATATATATATTATTACTCATGTGATAGGTAGCATGCAGAGATCAGTTAGCAAAATGAGTGAAATGTCTTGAGAAGTCACCAACAGACTTGATAAAAGAACAGAGATTTTCTGTGAGCCTTATAGTGCCCATAGCCATTTTTACCATTAAATCCAGCCTCCAGATGTCCATGGTACTGGAATCAAGACACTGTAAACAATGTGTAACAGAACAGCTTTTTGATAGCATTACAGTGACAGAAAGCAAAGACTAGAGGGAAAAAAATTAGAGACCATGATGCAGAGAGAAGGTGGGAGTGATGGGTGCCTGCTTATAGTAAGGGTCCACTTTATTATAACTACTGGCATGAGGTCCACTGGCAAATGTGCCGCACAACACAACACAACAGCCGTGAGTTAGGAAGTGGGAAAAGCAACCAGCTTTTTGATGCTGTTCCATTGCAGGTACAGCTAACACTGAAAGCTCTTTTGGGGAACATCTTATGTAATGATTTTATTTTATTCCAGTTGGCTGAATCTGTCCTACTGAAAGTAGGTCTTAAGGAAGAGTAGGTGTTTGATCTTACTCTGATTAAAACCAATACAAAATTGGATTTGATTTTAACAGCACAAGTTCTGTCCATAGAGAGAAACCATTTAAGCCTATCCAGCACATTTAGAATATTTCCAATG
Source organism: Climacteris rufus (assembly GCA_013398175.1). Taxonomy (NCBI): domain Eukaryota; kingdom Metazoa; phylum Chordata; class Aves; order Passeriformes; family Climacteridae; genus Climacteris; species Climacteris rufus. The sequence goes on from VZRZ01002437.1 coordinate 500,205, forward strand.
TGAAATGGGAACTCAGAGACTTAAAGCCTGCAGTTTTTAACCTAACCTTCTTTTTTGCTGGACACTTGTTAAACAAACAGAGGTTGCTTTTTGTTGTGGTTTTGGCTGGCAGAATGCCAAGCCTCCAGGAAAAGCCGCTCAACCCACCCCTGCGACTGGACAGAGAAGAGGAAATCTAAGCAATTTGAGGAAAGGACACTGAGAGGAAAAAAAATTAATTAGGCTACTATCCGGGCAAAACATGCTCAAACTTAAAAGTGAGTAAGTCAATTTATTGCTTACAAAATCAGAGGAGTATACTGAGAAACAAAATAAGCCCTTAAAACACCTTCTTCCCCCCCACCCCTCTCTCTTTCCCACTAACTGCACGAGGAGACAGGGTGAGGGATTTCTTTGGTCAGTTTGTTGCTTGAGATGTTTTCCTTCTGCTGCAACTGCTTAGAAGGGGGCTGGTAAGCTATGCAGCCTCTGTGGTATTAATTCCCTTTTCCATACCACTACGAAGTGATATTTTTCCATCAGATAACACAGTTCATCTAATACAGCTGCCACTGGGTCACTGCCAAGGAGATACAGTCCTTCCAAAGGCGGGTCCGATTCTGAGGGCGAAGCTCTTTTATCAGTAATGACTCTCACTGGAACAGAGAGCTGGAACTTCTTTATCTATTGACCTGGACAGAACGCCGTCCCCTAGGCATCCACCCCTCCTGCTCCAGTGTGGACACCTTCCCCACGGCTGGGGTGGATCTCTGTATCTCCATTGGGGGGTGTGAGGGAATGCTGCACCAATAAAGTCCTTACCACAGATCACAGGGTGCAAAGATATCTTAGCTTCAGTGTTTGAAGCTTCCCCCTGTCCCTTCCTCTTAGCTGACCTTGATGATGTCCATATTTACTGCTTCTCCTACATGTTCGTACTCCTCCTCTTCGTCTAGAAAACTACAGCACGCACCCCTACTTTGTTTTGATTTCTTCTTAAATATTTTGTCACAGAAGCATTACCTCCATCTCTAATTGGCCCAGCTGGGGCTAGTAGCACGTCCATCTTCAGAGCTATCAGAGATTGTCTCTGCTGGACGTCTGTGGAAGCTTTGAGCAGCTTTTCACAGGAGCCACCTTTGTGGCCCCCCCACTCCCAAAACCCGGGCCCTGGAAAACCACCACACTTTGACATGCTATTAACGTTGGAGTTCAATTGAAAATCAGGAGGAGTAAATTAGATTATCTTTCTGTATCTCTTGCTGCACTTTAAATACTACCTCAGTATTAATTCCAGAACATAAGGTCATAGAATGATTTTCAAATGGTAGCATATAAACTGGTAGTGATGTAGTGTTTCAAAAATTTTACTAAGGCTAACTAAGGAAACCCCAAGAAGTTAAGTTAATTATATTAATATTGGCATTATTTATTGTTGTTTGTGATTACTGCTGGCTGTGTCTTTCCATATTGTTATCAAAGAAGTTAACAACTGAAATTAAGTACACTATCAGTGAGAAATGTTTTTTTGAGTTTTGGAGGTTTGGTTTGTTGTTTTTTTTTCATGAACGTAACAAATGTCAAATTAACTCATGGGATTTCTTTCCTAAATTTCTTTTGGTGTGTATTCAGCTAGCCAGGGTAAGTTCTTTTTTTTTATATCACCCTTTTATTTTGTTCAATTTTTTACTTTTTTATGACAATAAAATTCATGTAAGCAAAAGCTATTTATATTTATTACAGTAATAAGTACTTTAAATTAGAATTTGTGTTTTGTCTAATGTAGAAGTACACCTTAAAATAGAAACCGTGGGAGAGCAAATTTCAGTGAAATTCTACTGGAAAATAGTCTGACATCACATATACTTAATGGCGTTCCTTGAAGCTAGGGTAGTTTCTATATGGCAGGGAACATGAGATTTGGGATGTAGGAAAAAAGAGAGCTGAAATATGAGGAATCATGGCTTAGTGGAATATTTTAGGTCAATCTGGTATGTGTGTGGTCTTCATTTTTGTTGGGTTCGGTTCAAATACTGTTATTTGCCCAGAGATGATAATGCAAAAAGCAGATTTGAGAGGCAGGTGTAGAATCCAGGACAAAAATTCTAATACATATTTAAAAGAGGAAAAGGCAAAGGTAAAGGAAAGGAAAAAATACTTTTTGTACACAAATTAAAGGAGAAATTAATTACATTTTAAATGGTAGTTTCACAGGGATGTTTAAGTCGAGACTGATGGTATGATCCAGTCCAGGAGAGAAAGATGCTTCTTCTGGGTGTGTCCTATTGACCAGCCATAGCCCTTTTCCTCCATGCCTGGCAGCTCCGTTCTGCCTGTCCTACCACACAATTGCAAATATCCTTCCAAGAAGCTCAGTATATAGCAGAATTTAGGTGTGCAACTTCTTCCTAAAGTCTGTCTTGAGACTGGATATATAAACTCCCAATGTCCTTTATGGGGCCTTAGAATGATCTAAGGCGTATTTAGAAACAAATTTCTCATTTGTCAGATTACAGATTTCTTTGTAATGCTATGTAAATATGTGGAAACGTAGCACTAGGAAGCTTTTGAACGAAACAAAAAAAGAAAGATGGGAGAGAAACACACAGAGTTTTGTTTGCTATTATTAAAAACCATGAGATCTCTGCAATGAACATACTCCACTCCAAGCATTTAGTTCTTATATAATAAGTATAGTGATTTTAAAATAAATTTCACAAGTTAAAATAAATAACTGATCATTTTAAATATTGTTTTACACTTCCATGGTAGTGACTGTATGGAGACTTAGAAGTGATTGAAAATTACAAAATGCAGAAACCTGCCCCAGACTTTATCCTACTACTGCAACATTCAGAAGGCCTGAAATCACTATCTCCAGATTTTGTGTGACTTCCATTAGGTCAATGGTAATTTTTCACATCTTGTGTAATAAGACTTAGGGTGCACAGCTGCAATTTTGCAAATATTTTTTAAATATATGATACTTCATGATTCTTTCCCTTGAAACCATCTTCTTCCTTATTTCATTTATATAGGTCATTCTGCAAAATCCACAAAGATTCTCTTGTCTTTGTTTCTGGGAGGAAAATATAAATTAGTTTATTGTGAAACCAAAATACAACTCAGTACTCCACACAAGATGCATTGAGCACTGCAAACATTAATGATTTTAGGTTTAGAAATGCTGGCAAGATATGTTGAAAGATGTACTGCTGCCTTGGCTCTCTGAAACAAGATATTGAACCCCAGAATGCTAACATGAAATCCGTGGAAGCTTTACCGTGATTTTGTAAAATGTCAGATTATGCCTGAAGAAACATGGACAGCTGTAACTCATAAGAACAGTAGGAACAGATGAATCTCAAGGTCAGGTCTTGTTCTGGAGTACAGCACTAAGATTGATTTTTATTTCATTTTTAACTTCACCTGAAGATTAAAAAATAATGAAATGAGGTTTTCAAGTTTATGCATGAGTGTCCATAGAGTGGAAAGGTTTTCTCAGAAGTCCCACTTTTTTCTCATGATTTGTAGCTATAGATTTTTTTTATTTTTTTTTTTTTAAATGGCTATATGAATGAAGATGCCTTAGGAGAGTAAAATGTCTGGGTGAAAATCTATAATTTTGAACAAAAGGAATTAATGACCAATTTTCATGCAAGTTTTCGTGTGCAAGATTTAAACTCATACATTTTACAAAATGAATTTACAACAGATCTATCAACCTGCTCTCTCTTGAAGAAAAAAATCTGTAAAAATTATATGAGCTACATAGGTGGTATCACAGAGAAAAACCCCATTATATTTAACCCTTCAATATAAGGGGAGGTTATGACCTAAGCAGTCAGCATCAGATACTTTTGGAAGCCGAGATTAAATGAGGTGACCTTGACTTAGGTCCCAAAAAATATGTTACTCTTACTGGCCTTCTGTTTGTTTTTGGCCACTTCTGGCACGTCAAATGAATGAATTCAGGGATTCAATTATTCCTTCATCCTTAGATTCTGTTTCAGGTGTGCTGGATCTGATGTTTAATCCATTTACTTGGGGCTTGGCGCAGATATGGATAAAACATAAGATTCAAGGACAGCTTTTCAATTCACTTGATCTGTCATCTGATCTTGGACCAAAAACAATTAAAGGAATTGCTTTGACACTGGAGGATGTCTGAGCATGGAAGACGATTACTTATAGTTTCAGATGTTGTACTCTTCTGTGGGGCTAATTTCTCACCCATTGCATTTTGAAAACTGAGATGGGCTTCCTTTTTACTGCCTTTATCTGCCTCTGGTACATTAACCCTAGCTGGCAACTAAACCCCACCCAGTCACTTGCTGACTTTCCCAGTGGTAGGATAGGGAAGGAAACCAGAAAAGTGAAGAAACTCATGGGTTTAGATAAAGACCGTTTAATAGATAAAGCAAAACCTGCATATGCAAGCAAAACAATATAAGGAATTCACCACTTCCCATGGGCAGGCAGGTGTTCAGCCATCTCCAGGAACACAAGGTTCTATCATGTGTGATGGTCATTTGTGAAGAAGATAATCCCATAGACCCATTGAATCCATAGTTCTTCAATTTAGAGAGAAAGATGTTGGGGGGAACTGTGTCAGAGGCCTTACAGAAGTCCAGATAGATGAATCCATAGATTTTCCCTTGTCCACTAATGTAGTCACTCCATCGCAGAAGGCCATTTGGTGTTTAGGCAGGATTTGCACTTGCTGAAGTCATGCTGATTCTCTTGAATCATCTTCCTGTTCTCCATGTGCCTTAACAGAACTTCTAGGAGGATCTGTTCCATGACCATCCCAGGCACAAAGGTCAGGCTGACAGGGTGGTTGTTCTCAGGGTTCCCCTGTCTAGCTTTTGTAAACATGGACGTAGATTTTCCCTTTTTCCAGTTACTTGGGACTTTGCCATGACATTGGAGGATGGCTTGGCAACTGTGCCATATCATGGAGAGTGGCTTGGCAACTGCATCAGTCAATTCCCTTAGGATTCTGGGATGCATCTCATTGCATCCCATAGATTTTTGTGTGTTCAAGTTCCTCATGAACCTGATTTTCTCTTAGTCTTTACTCTTGCAGTCCCTGTCCTGTTTTCTGTCTGCTTGAGTTGAGGGAAAGAGAGGTTGCCTCAGGAAGACTGAGGCAATATAGTTGTCAAGTAGCTCAGCGTTCTCCTTGTCCATTGTTTCCAGTATGCCAGTCATGGTAATCAGTGGTGTAAATGCTTCCTTTGACCTTCCTTTTCTGGCTGACATACCTGTAGGAGCCCTAGCTATCTTTTGTGTCCCTTGCCAAATTCAGCTCCGGTTTTGTTTTCCATCCTCTTCCCTACACAACTGGGCAACATCCATATACTTTTTCCAGAGTATCTGTCTGTGGAAATTTTGATGCCACTGAATGGTGATTTGTTGAATATCTCTTGTTCTTTTGCACTGGTAAAATGCACACTCATCATGTGTGTTCTTTTCTGTCATTAGGCTAAATGTAGTTTAGGTTCACATGCCTGGAAGAAAAAATCGTGTCTTACATTGTGTCTAAATATTTTTTCTAACTGATTTTTGGAGTAATGTTTGGACTAAGTTTCAAAGAAGAAGTAGCTATACTTTTGAAACTGTTGTCATGCTGTCACTTCTTATATGATAGATCAAACTTTCTGAAGTTGCCTCTATAGAGTCTTTATATGGCCTGGCTTTTCAGGCTGTGAATCAAGACCCAATTAACAAGATTTCTTCTGATCTCTATTGCTACATTTGGCAAAAATAAGGAGCACCTTCTAAAGAAGCTGAGATCTAAGCTATAAAGGTCCTTAAAGATTAAAATCAACAACTCCAATTACTCTTCCTACTGGTCCAGATTTAAGTGTGGTTTAATCCTTGTAAGCACCTCCACTTAACAAGTGAGTCACACATTTTCTATCACATGAAAGCTGTGAATATTCTTAAGTGTAGCCCAAAACTGAAGCCAACATATAAATCTAGTAGAGATGGACAACAATATGATTAATTTTTTCCTCTAATTAGTGCATAGCATTTTTGCATGTTTTCAGGGGAATAGAGGAGTTTTGTTTAGTAAAAATAAATTATTTGTTTTGGTATTCTTTCAGCTTAGAAGTATATCTTTTTAACATGCCTGTAGTGTTATTTGAAGGACTATGTGCCATGGTCAGCTGGTCAGCTCTGACAGTGTGTGGTTCAAGTCTACAAAATTTAAACCTACATCCTTCTGTGTCAGATTTCTTTGTAGAGGGATTGTTGAAACTGTCTAGCATAGACCCAAAAGTTAATATAGCAAGGTGACTGATCAGGGATCTACTACTGGAGGCTGCTTTTAATTAGCAAAATAATGTATTTAATGATATACAAAGACATTATTATGCGACCTGATAAATGGTTATAAATTCATGAATACAACTCTATTGAATTACTGTTTAATGTTAATAAATATTTGCAAAATTCAACATAGGTCAAGCATTTGATAATTTGCATTTAGCAGGGGATTTTTTTGTTTGTTTGTGATTTTTTTAATGTCTTGTTATCTCAGGTAGGAATATAGTACTCAGCCGATGTACATTTATTTTCATTTTCAAGTTGAGCCTTACAAAGATACTTATGCCTGGCCGTTGACTGAACAGGAGATTTAGGCAACTAGTCTTCTACCTTAACAAGGACTGAATGCAGAAACTAGAATTTTTGTTTTATTGCCTTTTGTAGAGTTCTCTTATAATCCAGATCATTCAGTAATACAGGGAACTGTATCTCGCTTTCTTGACAATGCAGCGAAAGTAACTTGCAGAAGCTAGAAGTGGGATGACTCCCATGCAGTAGTGTGTTCAGCACCTTATAAGAAAACCTCACACAGGCATACTAATTACCAATCAGATCATGTAAATATATTTGTCTGGTTCCCTCACTATAGCTGCAAACTGTAGTTCCCTATCTAAGCAGTTATGTTGGCAGATGGCATGCTGGTCCTTTTCCAGTAGATTCTGCCAGCTCACAGGGCTACCACCCACTCCCTTCCTCTTTCCCCAACCTTGCACCTCCTGTATCTTTTTAATACCCTTGCATCTCCTCAGAGCTCTTGGAAGGTGGTGTATTTAGAGAAAGGACAGTTTCATGTTCCAGGAGATTTTAAAACATGCCAACTAAGGCTTAGCTGGCATGCTAAAGTTTGTAGGAGCATCTGTCTATAAAATATTCTAACTCTACTTCTTACTGATCTCTGTTGGAGGCTTTGAGAGGAAGCCTGCAGTTCTTGTACTACAAACTGAAAAAAAAAGAAAAGCCCTTAAAAAAATCTGTGAAGTAGTTGAAACTTAATAGAAAATATATTTTGTTGGTACCAAAAAAATACAGCTGCAAAGCTACTTCTCTGTCTTCTCTTTCTGGCTCACCATGATTTATTCTAAGAACTTGTGCCGTCAACAGGAAATTTGGAATAGACTTTTTTCAGGATGGAAGCTCTGGAAATAGACTATTTAATGTCTGAAGGTAGAGTAACACTTTTATTGTTCAAAAGTGAATAAATCTGAAAGTTAAAGTCATGAACATGACCAAAAAAAAAAAAAAATTTCAGCTAGGTGTGCTTATGAGAGATTTTCTTATTACTTAGTACTCATATAACATTATAGAAAAATCTATAATTCTAAGCAATATCAGATTCCCCATAGAAAATGATTGGCTATGCCCCAAAGGCTATACCACTTACAAAGAAAACATGGGCAAAAAATGGGTATCAAGAAATTTTGTTAGCTTAAAATCACAAAATAAATTTATGTGTAATCTTTATTTTTAAGCATATTTACTAGCTATTAAAAAACATTTGGGGCATCTCTATCAAACATAATCACGTGGTTTTTATGGGCAGAATAGGTTTGGTGCTTTTATGTTTTAACTTATGGTGCACCTAAACTTCATCTACTATTTGCATGAAAAATGTATCATTACATGAAGGTAATTAGGTATCTGTCATTGCCAGATGCTGTTGCCTTTTAAAGAAGATAACATTTCAGCATTGAATTATGATTGGATTTGAATAAGGAGTTTCAACAGACCTTCTCTACACTACTGCCTTATCATAACGCATGCTGTACCTAAGTAATTGCAGTTTTCTTCATGCCATTTGCAAGGAGAGCTTTTTAGGGTGGAGAACAGTACTCAGAATTTGAGAGGAAAGCTGGTACTTTAAAGCTGGTGTAAATTAAAGCTGCAGTTATGACTGAAAGTTGTCAGAGACAGCCTACACTGTAGTTTGCTCCAGTGGGTCTATCCCTGCTCGACTGGCATCATTATGGGCCAGCAAGGAAAGAAATTAAAGCAAAGTAGTACTCGGAACAACAATCTTACCTTTCTTTGTTTGGAAGTTTTCCATTAATAAAACCAAGAAATAGTAGAAAAATGTGAAGGTCACTGCCTTGATGAATTTGTGTATTCAAGTGCAGGTTGCCTGACCAGGTGGGGTTTTTTATATGGGATGTTTCTGACTTACTCTTTTTCACTTCAGTGAAAACCAGGATCTTGTAAGGTTGTTCTATTTCCTGTGCCCATGGAAGCAGAGATCAAAGAAATATTCTTCATCCCCTCTATGCTCCATTTGAAAAGTTGATGAGCTGTAGGATATCTTTTGGCTTTGGGTGGTCTCCACAGCAGTTCGTTACAAGGGTATTTGCTTCATATGACAAAACAATTCCTATAAGCAATGTTTTAAACCCCAAACTCAGTCTTCGAAAGAAAATACCCAAAATGATCCTTTTTGGTTGGTTTGGGTTGGGTTTTGTTTGTTTGTTTGTTTGTTTGTTGGGACTTTTTTGTAGTTACAGGAGGTATTTTTGTTTTCTTTTCTTTTGCCACACATAGCTGAATAAAATTGCATATAGAAGACTGTGATGAGTCAGTAATATGTCTAGTGACTTAGAGTTTCCTGTTTTCATATACCAAATCCAAAAGACACTTGCTTGGTTCTGCTTATATTATGTCAAATTATTATGATATGTCTCTCAGTCACTTTCTGACAATTTCCACTGTTGTCATAAAATTCTTAACAATGTGGAGGGTAGATAGGGTGATGTTTTCAAGAACAATCAGTGACTTTGATTTTACTTGTTGATTTTTTTTTAAGGCTGTTTTTTTTTGAGTGATTGTAGTGTAATAGTAGATTTTCACAAGCATGTAGATAGCAAAGGTCTTTTTTTCCCTTTCAAGGGATAAGTCCTATAAATTATAACCAGTTACTTTTACACTGCACCCTCTCATCCTGTGTTCACTACAAGATCTTTGGGTTCCTAACCACTTTGTAATTGTAGCTGCCTTCTTGAACGGCTTTCTCTTGTCACAGAATCATAGAATCATTTAGGTTGGAACAGACCTTTTAAGCTGAAGTCCAACTGTTAACCCAGCACTGCCAGTCCACCACTAAACTATATCCCTGACTGCCACATCCACATGTCTTTTAAAGACCTCCAAGGATTGTGATTTAACCAGTTATCTGGGCAGACTGTTCTAATATTTGACAACCATTTTTGTGAAGAAGTGTTTCTTAATACTCAGTGTAAACCTCTCCTGGTGCAATTTGAGGCCATTTTCTCTTGTCCTATCACCTGGTACTTGGGAGAAATGACCATCACATAAGTATTAAACCTCCTTTCAGGTAGTTGTAGAGAGAGATACAGCCTCCTCTGTGTGATGCAGGTGAAATCCAAGTCTTCATCTTGACTCCAAATTGTGTCATTTTTAGGCTAAGTATTGAATTTGAGAGAGATTTTTTGCATATGACTGCAGTTTTAAGAGCGTCGTGGTAATAGATTTTTCAGGCATTGCTGAAAAAGAAGTTAATGCATGAATTTGGTTTTAGCTCTGTCTCTAACAACTGCAGAAAAGTGTAGTGAGTGCAGTAATACACACTTACAAGACACTGTTTCACCAGATCCGTCACAGGATGTTAAGCAAGTTTATTGTTTGACATATCTTTATTAAAATGCAAATTCTGGCATTTTCCCAAGCTGGCAAATCCTTTCTACTCAACAGCGTGAAGCAATAAAACCCACGCAACTGTATTCTGAGGAAAGTAATATTGCCAGGGCAATTTGCTAAAAACAGTAAAAATTTCAAACTTGGGTAAGGAAAAATTATCACAAGATTTTAAAAGGAAAGAAATAGAATCATAATCTGGCTTTCAGTGTTGTCATTCTCCTCCATTTCTTACTCATTAACCAGTACTTTCTCAGGACTTTTACTGTTTAGTACTCATCTTCAGGTTTTGCAGTCATACCTTGTAATAAAATGACTCAAATAATGTTCTAAATATTTTTTACAACAGCTTACCAGTATAACCATGATAGCTCATCTGTATTTGAATACGATTTAAATAAATTGAAAGAAATTGTACAGTTACATTGTGAACTAAATGAAGACAAAAGGGGAATAATTTAGTAAAAAGAAACAGTGTTTGGCTAATCATGTGGGCACTGATGTATTCAGCATTCTATATGGACGGGAGTAAGGGATGGTGTATTGAATTACATTCTCTTTGATCAGTTAGTATCTCTATTAGCAAATCTTTTTGTTGTTGTTTAATCCAATCGACAGACTTGGCTTAATAATGTCTAACAAGTTTTTTAATATTAAAAAAAATACTGTTAAATAACTACTCAAGTCACATTGTGACATCAGTGTGAAAAGTTATACAAATTAGATAATATCTAGTAAGTCTCTAAAAAATAAGATTGTATTTAGCAGAAGTAAAGACAGAGGAATAGTTACTGGTCAGAAGATGAAAAGATCTAGACGGGAGTACTTAATGCTTCTTTAGCTTTGCATGCAGGGGTACAGTAGTGCAGATGAAAAGGAAATTAGTCCTCAGTCCTGGGGTTATATGCTATGATAAGATATAAAGTAGTGCTACTTAATTATAGGTAACACTGGACTAAATTGACTGGTATGCACTCTTGCAATCTATAGAGAAAAGTCAAAATATTAGTATAATGCTAGAATCAACCAAAGATATTAAGATATTAATGACAGAAGAGAAACATTTTAGATCTTTGTAGTATAAACTCATCACAGGGCATGCTGGATTGTTTAAAAAAAAAAAGATTATGGAGCCAACCTGGCTTTCTTTACAGTTTATTTTTGAACCAGATAGTTGTGGGATTTACAGTTGCTAGCGTGGGAACTGTTGTACTCTTAGCAAACTATTCTGAAAATGAAGAGTGAATGGAAGGACTACTTTTTCTTGTTAAGACCAAAAGCACAAAATGAATAGTCTTGGCTGTGTCTGCCTTGGCAAAGAGCCAAACAGGATTCAGGAAGTGTTTGGATGACATATGGTAAAAAAAAAAGGAATGTTTTAGGGAAACGTAATATGAAAAAAGAATTACCCTCTGTCTCCAGTGACTGCTTTTATATTTTCACAGGCAGAGAACATAGACAGAAAAAGAGCCTGATTTAAGGATTTAGATCTTTATTTTAGCCGTAATGAATTGAACTTTGACTTTAGTGGAAGGGCTAAACTTTCAGAAGCAGCAGCTTAATATTGGGGGTGAAATAAATCACTGCAATTTTAATAATTTGAAACTGTCAGGTGAGAAGAACTCTTGCAGTCTTCACCTAATAAAGAAGAATGTCTTAATGTAATGCCCACAGAATCCAGAATATTTAACAAATATTAAAAGTCTCAAGTCATTTTGTTCTTTTAAGTTGGGTTTACGGAAACTATATTTCGTGCTCATTCTCACCTTCAGCAAAACATAACGTGTACCCTAGAATAAATGCACTGTTAAAATCTTAGAAAATTGAATAATTCACTATTAAGGTTGTTTGATAAAGCCGTCTGATAGTTAGGTAATGAAAATTAATCTCCATTTTTAGGGGAGTAGTTATCAATATAATCTGCAAATATATATGTTTAAATTATAAAATAACCTTTGATAAGGTGGGCACAATGTTTGAAAATCTCTCAAACACAAATGATACGTAGAAATCCTAAAACATTTGTGTTGTGAGACAAAGCCAAATGACATTACTGGCAGGTTAATCTTTCTTGCCATGGAAGATTACACTTGGCATGCATAATGCCTGCCTTTCTAGAAGCAGAACAAAAAAATATCTGAAAACCTACTTGTTTAAAATGCAAGGTCTAAGTAATCATCTCATGATATGTCTGCAAAACAAAGTGACTAGTCGGGTCTACAAAGTTTTTGTTAGAAATAAACCAGCTATTGCCTAAAGAATGGGTGAAAGAACCAAAGGAAAACAAAATCAAGACTTTTAATCTCTAATCCTCATTATCGATGTCAGATCCTAAGAAATTTTTAATGTATTCAAACTGTAGTTTCAAGTCGATTCATCCTCTCTTACTTTTATCAAGACTCCATGCTTCTCATTCCAACCTGAATGTTTGTAAAATGCATGCACATTTTGCAAGTTGAAAGAACAACAGAATTACTCAAGACTGACGTGCCCTCATTTCTGGTAGTTCCTTGTAATCAGTCAAAAATATTTCTGTAAAGATTGATTTAGCCTAGAGAATATTCTAGAATGTTACAATTTATAATGACCCCATGCTTGAACTCACAAAGGTTAAAAATTATGCATATGTATATGAATGTGTATGCTCAAATGAACATATACTTTTTGTAAAAAATTCACTTTTTGGAGATGTTATTATGCTTTCGGTAAATCTGTTATAATGTTAATAACTGATATTTTTAAAAAAATTACAAAATAGTGGTCTTATTGTTTTATGACAAGAATAAAAAAAAAACAATTTTGAGTGTTGTAGGTCTTTTTGAAGTCCATGTTGTGTATTTCATCCCTTACTCAGTTTCAGTTTTGTCTTTACCACCGTCTTAGAGTTCACCAAAACTAAAGAACTTTTGCTTTAATACTGAAATGTTGGGGACATAAAAAGAAAAAAAAAATGCATATTCCTGAAGAACATCATCTTTTTCTTAGAATGTGGCTGTCAGTTACTTTAGGCACAAGTACTAATTATGTTTCTTCTTAAGAGCCATATATACATAGGAATTTTATTTTGTTTATATCTATTTTTCAAATATAAAGTACAGAATGAAGGTAGTAGGAGATTCCACTATCAGGTTTTTATCATCTTTCATGTTTTAAAATCAGTCATTTTTTCTTCTTCCTCCTCTGCAGTCACACAAATAGCTACTGCCTCTATGACTCCTTTTTTCTTTCTTAGCTACATTTTCATTCCATTTTACTTCTTTATTATTTTTTGTTTCCATTTCCTTTTTTGTTTGTTCATCACAGAGATATTAGTACTTCTGTCACTGATATATCTTCCACAAGAACAGAAAAAGTTTTACTGTCTTCCATTCAGCTTACGGCTTTTCATTTATAAGGCTATTTGCAGGTATTTTTCATGCCTCCTTTTCTATAACCCAGCAGAAAGTTTGTGGTTGTTATCATAAAGTACATATTAGTCTGAAGAAACTCAGGAAAGTCAGTAGGAAATATGGAACATTTGAATGTTTTAGTTTGGAACATTTTAGCTATACAAGAAGGCGATGAGCATTATTATGAAGGTTAAACAAGAATAAAGCCTTAAAAAGAAACTCTCTCTTAATCAGTATTTTTTTTGCAGATAATAAAAATAAAGCCAAAGAGATGAAATTGACAAATGTAGCATATAATGGTCCTTCTTGGAGCAGTACTACAGGGGCCTCATTAGTAGACATTTTAGTACAATCATTTTTACCCCTGTGGCTGTCACTTCAGACTACTCAGAAAAGGTGTCTGTAGGAGCTAATCACAGTGATGCCTTTCTCAATTGTATTTTCCTTGTAAAAATGAGGCACAGGAGAGTTAGCAAGTTCTAATTGAAATCAGAATTATCATTGCCATGGATGGCATGCTGTGTCTGTAGGGTATGTTTGTGCCAGTGGAAAATTTCCTTTTTCCCCATAATAAGTTTGAAAGCTTTAGACTTAAATGTAAAGTTGTGCTGAAGTCAGTATTAGCATACATATTCTACTTTTTTCAATACCATTTCCATCTGGCTGAACAGAAGTACAGTTGTTAATTCATGTTTAATATTACTAACTGTGGTTGATAAGGGGAGGGACAGACTTCAAGGAGATGTGCTATTTACATCACAGTTTAAAGTTTAAGTGGGTTCTTTTGTGTATGTAATTCCTTTCCCTTCAATATTCCTCTATTTCTCTTAAAAAATAATAAGTACCATTTTCTGCATGCAGTTTTATTCCCACCTTGAGAAACACTACAAGACCTCCAAAGCTCAAAAAAAGTTGTTTAAGACCAGAGGAAAGTTTTATAATGGCATTTTAAGTTGCGGGAAAAATATCAATTTTTTCTGCTTTAGAGAAGTATCTTTTTGTATTGGTCCATCATATAGATAGCAGGTAATAAGCAAATGAAGAAAAAAAAAAAAGAGATTCCTGAAATTTCGTTCCTCCCACCATTGAGATTTTGTGGTAGCGATGGAGTAATGATCATTTGCTGTAGCAAGGATTAAAATTATCTACCCTCTTTCTCTTGGAAAATAGGAATGTGTTAGAAAGCAAAACAGAGAAAGAAAAGTATTATTTAGAAAATTTTGAGCTCTATTGGAGATGTCTTTTAATCTCTGTTCATATCCTGGAACTTTCTAGTCCTGGAGGACTTTATAGTTTTGAGGAATTGACAGATCTGATTTCTAAAAGGTAAGACAAAGAATCCCATCTTAGTCTATAAGTAACTGGTGAACTCTAACTAAACTTTAGACTGTTTGTTCCTGAAAGAGCATGGTACCACTGTAGAAGAAGACATGAGTTTCTGTGAAAGCCTGTGTTATATACATGGAACTAAGCTTTGATTTTAGTACAGCCTTTTGATTAGTTGACGAAATGGAGGCTAGACCTCAAATACCTTTTCACCCAAAATTTGAGTGTCTTTAATCCACTTTTACCTGTTTTCTAGCGTCTTAAAATGAGATTTGAAAGTTAAAAAGCTTTTATGCCATGTTGTTGTGTTATTCTCAAGGAGAATGAATTGTTAATTGCTGCCGTAACTAAACATTTGAAAGTGAGGAGAAACCACATAGTTGTTCTTAAGACACAGAAGCCTGAACACCTTTCAGTAAGTTAATGAACTGAGATTTTCTAATATAAGGGTAAAGAACCCACTATGGATCGGCAGTTATGTGTCACTATTTTCAAGTGAAGACATGCTTAAAAAATGACAAAAACTTAAGAATAGAAATTCTGTCAGTATGCCATCAGCAAAATGGATATTCACGGCATGTAATTCTTGATAAAGCTGACAGTTGAAGAGGAAGAGTGAAGCTGTTCATTGCTGAACCTTTACAAGTAGACCTTTAGAAACCACCTGCAGTGTGGCTACTTTATCCATGGTCTCCCCATCTTTGATCAAGGAAAAAAAATTGTTATGGAGTGAACACTGGGATAGCACTGAGGGGTTTTTGTGTACTTCTAGTTATACAGAATGTTACTGAGACAATAAGCAGGAGTCTGAAAACAGGTAGCTATAATGGAAACTATTTTTCAGCTTTAACTGAAGCAGATGCTATCACAGACATTTTGTGATACCGAGTTCTGAGGAGGTGAGCATAAGAAGTGATTAACCCAAGAGGTTATACTGACTGAGGTAAAATTAAGGTCAACAGAAGTACAATAAATTCTTATGTTTCTTGAATGTCAAAGTCCAAGCACAGATATTCTGAAAGGCTTTATTTGTGACCAACAGAACCAATTTTTTTTTTTTTTTTTTTGGTGGGGTAACAGTATTGTGGTAATAATTCCCTAAAGTTTTGCAAGTGCTGGAGAGCTGAGAGAAGTAATTCTGAAGCTGAAGTCTATAGTGATAAACCTAGTTTCCAGAATAACTGTTGTAACTGAGTCATAATTGTTTGTCTACAAAGGGAATACTTCTGTAACTATGAAAAACTTTGATGATTTTAATAATTTTCAGCAAGATTTAAGTAAGAGATAAAAATAGAAAAAGATAATGTAAACAAGATATAAGTTAGTACTCAGGAGTTAGAAATAAGAGACAGAATACTTGATCTCTTTTCACATCAGTGTGAGAAAAATATCAGAAAATTATCCAAGAGGTAGGAAGGAGCTGGAATGAAGAAATCAACACAGAAGACTGTTAAAACTGTTTCACTTTTATTGACATTGTGGGTGATAATGTCAGTGCTGAACTGACTTTCTAGTCAGTTGTCTGTCTGAAAAACTAAATAACCTTCAGACTAATTTGGTTCGTTTATCTGACTAATCAATTGTATGGTTCCTTCACTCAGTTCAAGGGAACTAGCTTTTATATTTTCCTTTTTTTCTTTCTGTTATCCTTTCATCCTCTGTTCTTCTATGAAGATGGACATGGTGAGAGAAGTTTTTGAAGCAGTTCTGTTCCAGATAATAAATTACCTTTCCCACTGCCTCCTTCCCCCAAATCCTCACATCTATGTGCTATCCTAAAGTATGAATGATTAAGAAGGCAAATACTAAAATACTGGTAAGAATTGCCTACAAAATTATTTTAGAGGAAAAAACTACACCATTTACAGATGTAAATTTCAAAAACCAAAATATTTTTTTCTTGACTTTTATTTTTGTATTAAATTGTTCTTTACAGACTAACAAAAAGTGATGAAATTTCTTCAATATTGTATTTCTGTATCAATTTTTTTTAAAAGAAAGTTTCATGTTGTCATAGAAGGATTTATTTAGATTTAGCAGTGTCAGGTTAAAGATGTGGGGCACAAATGCCATGAGTATCGCATTGAAAGAGGCAGAGATTCTTGCCACATTCTTGTTCCCAAGTTGCATTTGGTGTCTCTTTGTGTGCCTGATTTTTGCATATGTAAACACTTTTCTAAGTAGGACAGACCACATTGTGGGAATGTGGGCTAACATACAAGATTTTAATGATTTTTTTCCTCTTTCATGATAATTTCTCATTGGAAGAATGTTCACTGAGCAGCTGGGAATATTCTTTATCCAGAAGAATAGATATTTCCTTACTTCCTTTTTTTTTAAGGAAAATGATGTTAATAAATTATATTTGTATCATGCACCCATAAATATCAGGAAGGGCTCTGTAGTTCATAGCAATTTCCCATTTCTTTCACAGACTAAGTAAGTTTCAAGAGACATTCCCCAAGCTTTGGATAAACAGCCATCTATTGTAAACTACAGTGTGTAATGTGCATTGTTAATGATGCTCCCAGAGGGCTCTTGCTTGAAAAAAAAAACAAAAAAAAGAAAATTCTTAATTGTCAGGATCACATTCAAAGTGAAGGAAGGGAGGGTGGAAAAGGACAAAGAACCAGACTCCGCACTACAACTCTATATTCTGTTAATGCAGATGTTGTAATTCATCTTTCAAGTCAATTACCCTGCTGGTGGCTTATGGGGAGAGCACAGTCATTAATATTTCCAATAAACCTAATCGTAGTCAGATGAAATTTCAAACAGATTTCAAGCAGGAAAGGAAATTAGGTCAAGAGAAATAGCCACTACAAATTAATGAGCCCACTGATAACCTCACCATTAACATCACTACTTCTACAAACTGATACAATGATGTAGAACTAAATCAGAGAATATTTCACTGAACAAGGAGAAAGTACAGTGGTTATATATATTTTTTTTCCCTTTTCTCTCTTTTTAATACACTGAAAAGTATGCTGCTGGAGCAAGTGGATTATAAACTTTTACAATCCTTAAATATGGGGAGTTTAGTGTGGTTCATTTGTTCTTCTTCTGTGCTTTTCTATATGCTAAGACATTTCTTCTCTAGAGAATTCATTGCAGGTCTGTCTGAAAGAAGTGTGTGATATCCAAGGTATCCTGAAAGATGAGAACACTGGGGCTGAGAGAAGCTCTTGCTCTACTATTAAAACGCATCAATGTGTGTACAAAATAGATAACAATACGTGTGTGTGTGTGTGTGCACATACAGTGACTTCAAGATGCCACAGTGGTTCTCCATACACTGAGAAGTCATCTCAGGCCTAGATAAATAAATGAATCTTAATACTCCCTATATCTCACCTATATATGTACACGAGTACACATATGTAATATACACATACAGACCAGAAAAATAGGCACTATTTTTGTGCTTGTTTTTGCTATTTTTACTATTTTAGTATTACCTTTTCCATGTCTTTCCAAGGCAATTACTTTAGAATCACTTTGTATAGAGAGGAGAAGAAAAACACTACAAACCCACAAAACTTCCTAAAGGCTACGTTACCCTGTAAGAAGCCAGGTGGAAAAACTGTATGTGCTTCACATTGCATCTTCCTTTACTGCAGTGAATCTTTAAGCATTTAGAAAATTTTGTGTGAGTCTCATGCAAATTTATAATGTAAACATAATATTGCAACTGAATATAGGTAGTTCTCTATATACTAGGAATTTAAAAGAACAGTGGGATTGGAATATCATGGGAGTGAACTCCAAAATCAGCCAGCTTCAAGCTTCAAAATAATTCTTGACCATACTGACTAGATTCATTAACGGGACACATTGCCAGTACTTAGCACTTAATCACTATCAATCATCCCTGACAAGCTTATTTTAAATTAGTTACAAGTGTACAATGCCTCTGAAGTGATACTGTTTTAGTTTGTACTGATAGCTATAATCCATCAGTCCAGGGAACTATTTGAGAGGGAAAGCCATAACAGAGTCTGTCACCTTCTTCCCTCCTCATCCCTCCTCATGAAATACCATTGTTGTTCTGTGTTCCTCTGCCTCTACACCGAAAAGAAAATTGGGTGATCTCAGTTTCTCTTGACATTTATTTTTGGGCTGAGGACTTGTTCTGGTTTTGCAAATTCTGCAGGATTATTCTGGTTCCATCAGACACTCTGCCTGCCTTCTCTGCAGGATTATTTTGGTTTTACCAGACATCATTCTTGCCTACTCTGCATCCTTAGTTCTTATCTTCCAGAGTTTGATATCTGTGCATTTTTTATGCACCCTGTTTGTGCCACTGCATCACAACTCCATCTGCATCTTTGCCAATTAAGGCTATTATTTATATATTAAAGCTGAGCTACATTGTGAGATGTTATTAATGTTTTTACAATGTGAAAATATGCTTATATGCTATACCTGGTTATGCTACTTTAATGTGGTTATGTCTGTGTTACAAGAAAGTAAATTCTGTTCTCCTTAGACATCTAATTACCGCATGCAACAGGTGTAATTTTTGGCTACAGTAAAACTAAATCATGGTTTTGAAGCAAGGATATTTTAACATAGCTTGAAACTCAGTCCCATACATGCATCAAAAAAAAGTTTAAATCTGCAGTTAAGTTCTAGTTAGATTTAATTTATATTTAAAATTATTGTTTTATTATAAGTTACTCAAGTCTCAATAGAACCTAAGTGGTGTATTTAGCTGAACTCCTTCTGCAGGAGAAAACTCAGATATATGTTCTGAAAAATAAGGAAGATATGAATGTTATTCACCACTTTGAAGCATGAAGTCTAGATGGCAATTACAGAGTTTAAAACAGGACTTTCATTCCATAAACAACAACTCAAAATTGTGAGATCTACCTTAATCACAAAGTAATAGAAATCTTGACAATCACAAAACTGTTCTGAATATGTCTGTGAAAACTGCTTTGACACAATTTTTTGGTGTTTTTTCTTAATATCTATTAATCTAAATGACTAAATTTCAAATTTCCACTGATAATTTATTTGAAAAATTGAGGAAGAGGTTTGGAAAAATGTTGTCATTGGAAAAAATAGGGAAACTGTTGCTAACTGTTGCTAATACCTTGTGGTGTTGAACCTGCTGACTCTCCTATAGCATTTTTGAAAACCTTCCAGAAATTGTGTGCGTAAGTTATCTTTGTGTACTTAGCAGACAGCTTCAAATCACTCCAGGCAGCTAAGCAGCAGATCACCTTTGGCTGTTACTGTGTTTGGCTGTATTGGCATGTTGTATCTTTCTTTTCTTTTGCAATTTAGCATTGAGCACTATAAGGCCCCAAAAAACCCTCTTGATGAGGCTTTTAAAAGGGCTTACAGTTGTTCATGTACTCTGAGTTAGATGCGTGTCAGAAATACTGACAGGAGGTCAAAACAACAACATAGACTTTATTGGCAACTTTAGAAAATCAGAGAACTTGGGCAAGAAGTTTAGTGCAACATTCAACCAACTCAGAGCACTTCCCAAAGCATTAACTTTGTGCATTCAACTTCACAAACTTTAAGCCTGTTCAATTTTAAGTCACTCAAAAATTCCAAGAAGAGGGAATTAGAAGAAGAAAGAGAGAAAGACAGAAAAGATACAGAAAAGAACACATATAGCTACCAACTTCTGGGTTCCAGCAGTGTTCAGCTGATAGAAATTCCAAAAGGAGGTGGGGTCAAGACATGCGGTTGCCTGATTTTGAGCTTTAAATACCCCTTGGCCTTCCTGGGCCTTTTCCCCAGGTGAGACTTTGGGTCATTTGGACACTCTGGGGCTGGACTGGGGCTCCAGCACTGGGATGTGGACCATTACTTCCAGTGTGCCAGTGATTGGCAGCCACTATGGGGCTAGGATACAGGATCTAAGGGGAGGTGGTGAAGGGTAGAGCATCACCTCAACAGAGAAAGGCCCGACCTGCCCCTTCCCCTACACAGGCACCCCAAAATATCTCAATACATCCATCTTTCCAGTCTCTCACAACCACGCCCTTACTCGAGGCATTGACCAGGACCACAGTAATGGTACCTTTCCTCTTGTGGCAGCAGTGGGATCCTAATCTCATAGATAGAGGAGAAAGGAAAGAAGGGGCTCTAAAATTGCAGGGAATATGTGATGCAAACCAGGATCTGGGAGGAGAGTTCATAAACCAATCTTTCAGATGCAGTGACCAAAGAATCCAGCAGATTGTTTGGTGATTTCCTTTGTGTTTCCAGTCTTTCACATGCACATGCAGACTTTCTTGCTAGTTCTCCTCTCCCTCCCTGTCTTCCACCTTTCCTGTCACTTTTTCTTTCTTTGAATATGGCAGATAAGTAGAGTGTTACCTTTTTACATTTTGTATTAGCATAGTGTGGTTAACTTTTAAGGGCTCTCACAGGAACTCAGGTCAAAGCGAGGAACTAACAGTGGTGTACATCCTGGTTCAGAATGGAAAATTAAATTGTTGGTTTCAAATTATGCTAACTGAAATTTGGGAGTCAGCTGAAAATAAGCTTAGTAAACTAAAAATATTTTATAAAAGCACTAGAGTCTTCTCTGCACATTTTGTGTCCAAAGTGGAATCTGATCACTTCTTCACATACAATGACTGCTTAAATTGCCAACCACCTCCTGATTTGTGATGCTCTGCTACCCATTGTAAGAACATCCTTATGATATTATTTGTTAGGGGCAGCCCCATCCAAGGTACTCACATTCTTAGAGGTAGTTTTTTACACCCAACTAAGTGACAGAAACCATTGGAGGATTTTCCTATGGTTCTTTTTTACTATTTCCGGCTACAAATAGTTGAAAATCTTTGAACCTCAGTTTGAAGACATATAAAATAGAAGCTTTGAGGTTTTTTTTTTCTTTTTTTTTTTTAATAACACTTCCAAGGCCAAATGGGAAGGAAAAGGATATTGGCCACCCTCATTATGCCAAGTTGTATGGGAAACATAAATTTTCTTGGCCATCAAACTACATAAGACTTAGAGTTTCATAGCTAAGGGAACTCAAAAATATTTATAATTATTATTCTTATAACGCATTATTCTTATAGCACAGGGAAATATAAATATCATTGTATTATAGAAAACTGTCTCATATTGGAGAACTGGTTTCATTGAAGTAAAGGTCAAATATTTTATCAACTACAGTGAAACTATGAATTTGTGAAATAATATCAGCCCTATGTTGCAAGTGAAATTTAACAGAAAAAGAAATTCTTGCTGTCACCAGATGCTTTTTACTTTCCTTAGACCAGAACACTGGGATCCTATATGCTGTGGGCAAATCTCCACACTTTGCAGGATACAATGTGAAAAATTGAAAGATACATGTAATATTAGCAAAATAAGAAACATTTAACCAGGGGAATTTTTCTAGGTTTAGTGACATAGATATTTAGAAAAGGTGTATTATTATTCTAGAGAAGAAATTTCAGTTCTGAAGAAAACAAAGTCCGTTATTCTTATTGTACCAGGAGTCTATCCAGAAAACATATTTTGTCTTGCTATCTAAAAACTGGTTTCATGAGTAAAATGTACAGAGGAGGTGACATCAATAATGTTTTGAACATAGGTGGTAGGAGATGTTTTACTAGTTCAAGAATATATATAATTTTTAGTGTGAGATTGTGATATTTTGGGGTAGGGTTTTTTTGTAGAAACCTAGGGTGGCATCAGGTAGGAAGGACAAATGAAATTACTGGTAGATCTTTCCAGCTCAGATTTAAGAGCTCACCCTTGAAGAATCACACTTTGTATTCTCTGTTCTAGTAAAACAATTTGATATCTGCATTGAAATGCATTTTCAGTTAATCTTTGTCTCAAGGCCAGTGGAGTGCTGTTAATGTTGAACATTCTCTGGCTCAAACACCACAGCCATTCCTGCTGTGCTGAAGACCAGCTGGGAAAAAATATGTACTCTGAAGTTAAAATAGTCAGAACAGGTCCCCTACTTGATAACACCTGAGTGCCATAGTCAAATACAGCTATTACAGCGGGATTCTATTGATTTATACTGGACAAAACTGGTGCTTTTAACAAACAGTTTTGTGACTACTCAGCAGTCTGTGTCAAGCCATAGGCAAAGATTTTCAGGAAGTTCCTGGCATCCAGAGAGACAGAAGAAAACTGGTTATTATACCAGGCAAATTGCTCAAATCACTTAACAGCATGCCTGCCTCACTCAGATGGAAAGCACATTCACATTATTCGGATTATACTGCAAGCTAGCACAGCAGAAAGATTAGGCCTCCCAATTTTCCAGGTAGTGTTTAAAATCTTTTCCCTAGCTAAAGGATATAGCTGACAGTTCACACTCCAAAGTCGAGTTAATCTGTAACATTATCCGCCCATTTTGCACTGAGCAGTCCCCAAAGCAGTTTGTAATATGCATATGAACTGAACCATTGTTGTGATCAAATTTTAAATACCCTTGTGAAATGGGGAAAAAGGAAAGATAAAATAAAACCCTGCTGCTCTGGTACTGAAGATTGACAGCAAAAGGAAAAGTATTGCTTCATTGAGTGCATGGCTCTGGCTACAGTGGTTGCATTAAGTTGCTGGTGGGACTTCCAGTCCCTTCTCTAATGCATGGCTAATAGCTCAGCTCTGTAGAGCCAGGAGATGAAGCTTTCCTATTTCAGAATATTATGAAGTTGCAGTGGTGTGAAATTAGAGTGATAGTTATCATAAATTTGTTTCGGACAAGGATACTTGGTTAATACAGCTCATGAATGCTTTTCCTTGTGGTAGGTGTTTCACAGTAGCTCACCGCTGCATCAGCAACAATGAAAAGTGATAGCAGTATATGCTGCATTTTCTGAATTTGGTGGCTTTTGTAACTATTTATTTTACTGGAGGTCACATATCTGTTTGAAAGCAAGAGGCGAAACAGAACAGGAAAACAATTGCCATTATGGCAGAAGGTAGAAAAGAACACATCCTTGTTCAGTCTTCTGCTGGCATGATGCCCTCTCCTAGAATGGTTGACACCATAATTAATCATATCCATTTGTTTCACAATAGTGAAATTCACTCCCGACTTTACTGTAGACTCAGAATTGTTCCCATTTGAAAAACTATATAATTCACTTAAATAACCTCAACATTATAAGTATGTCATAAGATTAGTAAAAGCCTTGATGACTGCCTTGTTAAATTAAAGAGGTCTCTGTTGGTATAGTTTCCACAATATGGGGTGAATAAATAAATATTAGAAAGATGTAAATTTTGTTATTGCTGGTAATATTAGTTCTTTGTTTTCTTAGCTATTTGCTTTTTCTTTTAATTACCTCTACTATGGCTTATTTTTGCAAAAAGAAAGTTAGAAAGAATACATTTTTTTCTCTTTACCTTACCTGGTCTTGGCAAAACACAAGTGTTATTTCCTCACAGAACAACAGAGAAGCCCAAGACATGCAGTCAGAAATAATATTCAGTATCAGTCTGCTTTTAACTGATAAATTAGAATGATGAATGATATGTGATGTAGCTAATATGAATTGTGCTGATTCCTAACTAAATCCAAATGCAGTTTACAGAGGTAAAATTCTAAGATAATACTGAGTTTTTGTGATCTTTAGAAATAAGTGTGAAAAAATATTATTACATATTTTTGAAAAATCAACAATGAAACCATTAGATTAGTAATACTGTGACGTCTTAATTGATTTACTCCCTTCATTGTGAAAGTTTTTTTTTGTTAATATTCATGTATTTTATCTTGAAATAAATTTAATTATAAATTCCGACACAAGTATTGTTTGCATAGCAATTGGTCACACAGAATAATTCATTAATATTCAATGACGTATTAATATGTGCAGAGCCTAGAGTGATTGTAAACTTCATTTTGACTTTAGATGGAAATGTGTTGCAGTGCAAATCTGTGTATAATTGTATTAATCAGTCCCAAAGAGTATTTGAGGTTGCAATTTATATTGTTCTTTTATGTTTGACCTACAGTAGTGGAATATGAAATTATTATAATTACAGAGAATAGATTTTCTAATATTCTTAACATCCTATTCTACAAATACAGTTAGAAGCGACTGGGTTATATTATGAAGCCTTGTTTTCTTTGTTATTTATTACCTGAGTTACAAATTGAGAAGGATTTCTCACTAATTTCTGTTAGAAACTTAAGAAAAGAAAGAGAGAAGGACATAGAGAAGTTATTTTTGTGAGAAATTTTCTGCCACTAATTTTTTGGGGTCTTTACTAGACTGTGAGTATAAAACCTATTTATTTTGTTTTCAAACAAGCAGGCTAATTCTTTTTATGCATCTATACTGGTGAAAATGGATAGAGCTGCACATTGGTAGCTGGGAACATCTGCTTATATTAGGCTTAAATTAGCACACTTTGGAAGTGGAAGTAGGGAAGTGAATCCCCGAGCCTTGTGATAATACGGATTTCTTGACTTTTCATAGGTAATTCAGTGGGAAATACAGAGTAAGTGAACATGAACCAAACATCAAGCTCAAAAGCATTCTATCAAGCTATTATTGACCTGTTTTATATGATTAGAAAATATACAAAAATAATGCTGAGCATGCTGCATATTGAAGGTACATAGAACCTTGCCACTGCAGCTGCTGACTTTTTTCAGACCTTATTATAGAATCACAGATTCATTTAGATTGGAAAAAAACCTGTAAAATTATTGAGTCCAACCACTAACCCAGCACTGCCAAATCCACCACTAAACCACGTCCCTGAATGCCACAGAGACATACTTGTCTTTTAAGTACCTCCAGGGTAGATGATTCAACCAGTTCCTGGGGCAGCCTGTTTCAATGCTTGATAACATTCCATGATGAATTTTTTTCTGAATATCCAATCTAAACTTCCCCTGGCACAACCTGAGGCCATTTCTTCTTCTGCTATATTGTTTCTAGATTGTCAGGAGAAAATCAAAAATTAAGAGAGAGCAAAAGGTACATACACTGCAGAAATGCTTATATTACCAAAAACAATTTGGGACATCAACAAGTAGGGATACCTGCAGTTCTCAGCAGTTCTTTCTGCAAGATTACTACCTGCTGAGAAGAAGGAAAGCTTGTATCACTGTAGGAGGACATCACAGAAGTAGGTCAAATGCCCATAGGTGACTGACCAATATGGATATGTTAATACACCGATCTTTCTCATACATTTTCTTTCCGTTTGTTAGGGGTTTGGGTTTTTTTCTATTTTTTTTTCTATTTAATAAGTATCTTAGTAGTGGGTTCCTTACAGCTTGCCAGCCATCTGTCATTTAGCAGAAGTCTTTTGATAGCAGACTACTTGCAGAATGTAGATCCCTGCTTGTTATTCATTTCAACGACTCTATTACCTGACCTTTGGCAGTAAAAATTGTAGACAGTATTTTTACATGAAAGGATAACCCAAAGAAGTCTTATTTGCAAATGGTATTTCATGATAGAGCAGTTAACTGGATTGCTAGATTTGACAAACTAGGATTGTTGTTTCTGAAGGTGTAAAGAAATGTAATGATAGGTTAGAAGTTTAATTTTATTTTGTAAAGGTACCTTGAAAAGGTAATTTAATTCACTGAACTGTTGCAAAATAGAGATCTTAATAGCTTGTATACATTTCAGCATTCCAGTAATGATTAACAGGATTAGATTATTTAGACAGAACTGATCTAAAGAATGTAGGAATTTTGCATAAAATTAACCATGGAAGCAGCCATAGAGTTTATGTGGACTCAGGTGTTTAATAGCCATGAGCTTTTTTTTTCATGTGGGAAAAAACAAAACTGTAAAATATTTTCAGCACAAATACAAATTCAAATCATGTTTTCACAGCCAAAGTATACAGATTGCATTAAGCTTTCACTATTATCTGGCTTCAAGGTTTTTTTTATTTTGTATTCAAGATGGTAGAAATGCAGTTCTGAGCCATTATTTTGAACACTCTAAAGTTTATAGTTTTTTAAATTTAAAATCTCATGTTGATTTAACACACAGGAAAACTTTGATCTTGTCTGATCATATCTCAGCACCAGCTGCCTAGGGGATGCTTGTACAGATATAGCACCCAAATCTCTTTCTCTATCAATGAAAAGAGATTCTGTTTAACATCAGTAAGGCTATGACTATTTATTTTGGTAGACTATTTGTCCCACAGGATTTATCAAAGGAATTTCAGTTTTGCATTTCCTTTGTCACTTAGGCTTAAGAATACTGTTTTTGTCCAATTTGAATTGGATTTTTCCTGCAGAAGACAGAACTGCTTTTTTTAACTGAACTTTCAAATCTGTTCTGTCTAGTTGAAAAAAACCCCAGCTCTCATAACAATAGTCCTTAATCCAAAACTGTCCCGTTGTATATAACTCCTCCCACACCTCTGAAAACAAACTAACCAAAAAAGGAGAAAGAAGTTAAAACAGGAAGTCAGTGAAGTGGCATTCCAGAAGTTGTAGAAGTTGTAGAAGTAGAAGTAGAAGTAGAAGTTGTCATCTATATACATCATGAAGATTGCCTTAACTCTTCCAGTGCCGCTTGCCTACCTGTAACTTAATTACATGATATTTTCGAACAAGCCTATGCCTTTGTCCTGTTTCCCTTTTCAATCCTTGGAGTGTGGCTGGTGGACTGTAGGTTTCACCAGTTCACTTTTCAAGTGGGATGCAAGTTTGACTTGGCAATGATGCCAACAGCTACAGCAGGCTGAGGGCACGGCTTAACTGGCTGTCACTAATTGAAGGGAGAAGAATAATGGCTACATGTAATATTTCCACAGTAATGAGAGTGCTGTGCTGACACTGCTGTGTTGCTCTGTGAGAGACTAAAATATTTTACAGGATGGCAAGGCAGTACCATCCTCAACCCGTTCCACCCTCACAGCCTAAATGTCATAATGTAGTGAACAAGCTGACTTGGCTGAAGAATTTCAGGCTGCTTCTTTTCCAATTCAAAAATGGAAAGAAAATTTGGCCTAGTGAAAAAGCACTGGCCAGCTACAACCCATTGCCAGGACCACCACTTAACTGATATCTAATGACAAGCAAAAAAATGCCTCCATGCAGACAACAGTAATTACAGAATCCTAGTGGTGCCAAGTTAATACAATTGCTTGCATTACTTTTTAAAGTATGCTACTTTTGTCACAGAGACATAGTTTCACCAATAAATAACCGACACAGCAAATTTAGTGTGAAGAGGATTAGAAGAAGAACCCACCACCGATGAGTTCAGTGTAGAAGGGAAAGACTGGATAGCATCGACCATCTCCCATCAGAAAAATGAACAGGTTTCCTTCAGGAAGCTGAAACAAATCACTGCAATATCACATGAGAGATAACAGAATTCTATCTTTAGGCTTTCCAAAAGGTGGTGTTAAATAGCTCCAGTCTACACTCAGATTTAGTATAAAATATTTTTTCTCAGTCATACAGTATACTTTGGCTTAGAAATTCATTTTGTCAACGTGATCATGTTTACTGTTGCTTTCAAACTCTCTAACTAACTGCCTTGGCAGACAGGCAGCTCAGCTATGGAGAAACGTGGCTTAGCAGCTGCATCTGTCTGCCTGCTTTATAAAAAGAAAGGAGGAGAAATCATCTGAAACTTTATAGCCACTCAGGGCAGTCTCACTGATCATTGTCCACCCTTACACATGTCCTACTCTAAGCAAAGTAATGAAGATGGTAATAGGATATGAATGGTATATTATGATGCATGAGTTAGAAAAAGAAAATGTGGTTGTGTTGTTCCAGGTAATTTGGACAGGATTATACATTCAGATAACTATAAGGAAGATATTCAGCTAATTCACAAAATTTACCTTTGTAATCTGTTCTCATTGTGTTCCTTCAGACCTGAAGACATTAAGCTTTTAACAGCCAAAATATTACATTTAGAAAGCCCTTGCCAAGATTTTAACATAAAAATGTTTTTGTAACATTCATTTGGCCCTCCCTTATTATTGAACTCAGGCTACTTCCAGGCCAAGGACAATTCATACGTGATATAAATTCTTCTTGATTAATATCTTAACATCCAAGGAAGCATAAAACTTTTATGTGCCAAAGAATCATCAGGGTCATATAGTTCGTGGAAGAAGATAGATCACACAAGGGTACTTGCTTGGTATTATCTCTTCAATTTAATCCTATTGCAAGGCTTGAACCTGTCTCATCTTTTAGGATTGTATACATCCCTGATTGAGGCAAAGGTTTGAACATGCTTTAAAATGCTATTCTAAAGGAAAACTTTTTCTTTCTGCTGCTCCAACTTAAGGGCCGTTAACTTATACATTTTCTCGCAGCAGTATTGAGATATCATCCCTGCATCAGTATCTTTCTCTCCTCTGCCTATGTCTATAGAAAAATCTTAGTTGCAATAATACATCAGAGGCATGTGCTCTGTGGCACTATTTATTTGTATATTTATTTATTTTAGTAAGAAATAGGGACTAACAAATTGTACTTTCTGGGAAAGAAAATTTAAAACTCAAAATCTTTAAAGTAACCCCCTTTAACGCCATTTTTCTTAATTAACAGAAAAAATTAAGCCTGGATTTTCATACTATATGTATTTGTTATTAATCCATTTGCCAAATTGTCTGATTAACAACTTTATCAATGAAATGCAATTTAGTATTAGTGGTGATGTTACTCCTGTCTCGAGATTAGAAGTAAACTGCCTGTGGAGTAGGTTTGGACATGGTACGAGGACTGGAGTTTATACGCATGCAGTGTGCAGAGATTGCAGACATTTGTTTGACAATCATTTACTGTAACACTTTAAAAAAAGTGGTAGGATGCTACTGATAAAAATTTCACATAGGGGGTTGTTACTGGATTCATATAGGATGAGATATTCACAGAATTAAGGTTAAAGGACACATAGAATGAGTTGAAGTGGTGGGATACCCCTAGCTGTTCTTTACTGTAAATCTCAACCTTAGTCCATGCAGATTGTTAGAGCCTGTGAAGGGGCTGTGGTGACTGTTATCCTAAAAACCAGATGGCAAAGTGAGTGACACCTATAAATGTGCAGGCTGTGTTACTTCACTGACAAGATGCTAAGCCCTTCTGGCACTAAAGTAAAAAGACAGGTGTTTTTGACACAAAAAAAGGAGTATTGAAACTATGCCTCAAGCCATGTGGAGAGTCAGAGCCAATTTTTCAAGTAAAAGTAACTAAAAATCTAAATTGGGGTATACATGCAAAAGCCCAACAGCTTCAGACCTTTCCCATCAATAAGTTTTTGATGAGTTCTAGTGCCTGTCTTATGCCTGTAGAATTAGCCAATTGCCTTTCAAATTAAACTTTAATTTTCAAGGCTTAAATAGATGTTAGCTTTGCTCTGGAAATCTTGTGCAGTTCATTTCCAAATGAATGAAATGGCAAGCAGTATTTTTGGACTTCCCTTTAATTCTTCAATTGCCTTTTGGTCTGCCTTAAATATAGTATGAAGTTAATCAAGTATTCACATGCCACATCTTATAACTGTAATTAACAATGTCAGGTTTAGAGATTCATATAGCCAGCAGAGAAGCCACAATGATGTAAAAAATTATGTAACGAGTATACTTACTTTAAAAGCCATTGTCACTTCAACAGATTACTTTGTTTAAAAAGGTACTAAAGTTAATAGCATTTAATCTACTTGCTTGAATGTAGTGGTATTATTTTTCAGAAACCAATGAAAATAATGTTTCAATAATCGAGCACTACCAGATGGTAAAACCTCCAGTGCAATTCTTCCTCTGAGAAATTAGGTTTCTATCTTTTTTTCTGCTTTTGAATTTAAAACCCCAATTTATGTTTCTGGATGAAAGGAAACTGTTGAGAAATAAAAACTACATCAGGTATTCACCAAAATGCAGTGGAACCCAATTGAAAGAAAAATTGCATAAAAAATACAGCAAAATGTGCCTTCTGTTTGTTCCCATGAAGTGAAATAGTTTACCTCCACCAATAAAAATCTTTGTTTTAGTTTGTATGACAAGACTTTAATGTATTTAGTAGTTGGCTTCTCCTTTTCCACAAGTACAGTATCCGTCACATTATACTATAAGAATTAGTGCCAGATTATCTTGTTCTATTTCCCTATTTTCCTTCATTTAGCCACCATAGTTGTCTTCTTGGCAAAATGTCTTCTTGCACATTTAGATTTGTTTCAGCTGGATAATTTATTATCGGAGTCCTGGTGAAAACCATGTGTCCAGCACTATGTGTTACTGATTGCAGGCAAAATTCAGAAATGTATTGTATTATGCTAGGGGAATTGAACAAAATTGTGGTTAGAGGGTATGGGTATTTCAGTGACAGGTGCAGAACAACACATGCAATGAATGATACGCAGATGACTGCACATTAAAATAAATCATAAGACCACTTTATTTTATTTTTATGTTCTCATCGAGTGTCAATGATAGGAAAGTGACATTTAACAGGAAAAAACATTTTTGGGTCCTAAAGAAGCCAGCACTAGAGAAAGCATGGCTTCATTTTCTTCTGTTGGGATAGTCACCTAGAAAGGACAAATTCTTTCAAGTTTTTTTTAGTTCCTTTTTCATTGTAACAACATTGGATAAAATTCTAGAGTGTAGGGACTGGAGCCAGAGACTTCTTTCACCTCAGTCTGTGCTTGTACTGTTCGGCTGCCTCATTTGCTTTATTTTCATGATTAAGGATTCTGAGTTCTTAATTTTACAAAAGATTTCTATAGGAAGAGTAGAGAATATATATATTCTATCCTGGTGATCAGGGCTTCAGTACAGACTGGGAGGACCAGGTTTTCTGTTTCTTGAGTAACTGTCATAACAATACAATTACTGCTAACGCTTGCTGCTATAACCATCTACTTTTCTGATAACCATGTTTAATTAAAAAAAAAAATTCTAAGGATGACCATAATTTACTGGATTTCACTTACTGATGTTCAAGTAAATCCTTATTCAAAAAACAGGTTCCCTTCACAGTCAGAAGTTTAGATATGGCTAAACTTATATGGTTTTACTGCAATTGCTAATACCAATGTCTCTTTCCAGGTTGTTTTTTCCACCTTTTCCTTGTTGTTTATGCACTTCTGTTATGAACAAGACTGCTTTAGTTGTGCGTATAAGCACTGTATACTACGAAGCACATCTCAGAATATTTCTTTTAGCTTGGACTTACTATATTTTTTCTTCATAAAGTGCATAATATATTGATATGTTTGACAGATGGCTCTCCTCCTAATCCTCAGATAATTTGTTTATGTTTTCGTAGTTCACCAGCCAATAAATGCCGAAAATGTAGTCTTGCTCATGAAAAAGTATTTTCCGTTTTATGTCTTATAATTTTTGCTAAAAACAACACAGAGCAAGGGACTTGTTTCTCAACCGTCATCTCTTGTAAGACTGTGATGCCTTTTGGATTAATGTCAAATTTGAAGTATTCTGTGATGCTAGTTCTTTTTCAGTAGTTGCAGGCTTTCAATCATATTATCATTCATGGTATTTCATGACTAATGAGAGGGAAATTCAGCCCTGAAAATTCAGCCCTGTGTGAGTTATTAATTTGACTTGAAAGAGATCTGGACTGCTTCTTCACCTGCCTTCTGTACTTCACCCAGTTTGGTTTGCTAGACCCAGCTCTCAGTGCATGTACTCATTCCCAGCATATCAAGACTTTGGGTGAAATAAAGTCCTTTACTGTATGAAAAGTCATATTGTCTATAGGACTACAAATTTCTAAGACTTCAACCAATTGTGTTAACTTTAAAGTACAACATTCTCTCTGACCTGTATTCTTAATGGTACCCCTTTTCCTACAAGGCAGCCATCTCACATCACAGAAGACATTTGGATTGGTCAAGCACATTTCATTTTTGCATTGGTGAATGCATGCAGGATCTCCTCCTAGTGTGGATGTGGTTTCCAGGAGGGTTTTTTGACTAGTGAGATTAGGCTGACTGGCATAATCTTTTTGTGTATGATATAAAGTCATTTAAGCCTCCTCTGTAGTTGGGGTAGTAATAGGAGTGGATCTGAGGATAAATTCTAACAGCTTGGTTGGTGGTTTACATCTGGAACTGTGTGGGTTTTCTCCAAAGGCTAACAGCTAAGGACATTTAAGTAGCTTACACTATGTGACTTAAGTTGTGACATCTAAAATTATGTTAAATAAAGACTATATTTGATTTATATTTTATTTCACTGACTTCTGTCCTCCTGTATTCTAAAGACATTGAACTGCCGTTTGTAATGTTTCTGTAGGAAACAGCAATGCTTCATTAGGTGTGAGAATTTTGTAGAAATTATTATCAATATTATTATTTTGGAAAATTAATTCCCAGATACTTGGCATTGAGTATATAGGGTAACTGAGTCTATAGAATCTATAGAGTAATTGATTGTCCTGTCAGACAAATCTAAGTTTGTGTATGTCTGAGTTGGGCAAAATTTAATTACTCAAAATGAGGTTTTCAAAGCTCACAAAGTCTAATGGATAGTATTTTTCACATGGGGAAATATTTATTGAGGTTATAAGCAATCCCCAGTGATTTGTGTCTTGATTTTCTTTTTCATTTGTTTGATACTACATTAACATTACATTCCACTCTCTATCACTATTCCTTACCAAGCACATCATCACCTTACAATTTTCTCTTAAATGTAGAGGTAGTTACTGATGAAATATAACTCCCTGGATTGCTGATACTTCCATTGACAATTTTCCATCCTAGTATTTGCTGATCTCTGTGTTGTATAATTTTACATCTGATTCCCCATGCAGATGAAATATATTCTCTTGAAATGCTGTATTTTGAATCCCTTGGTGATAAGATTTAATCTACCATTTGTACTCCTTAATGAAGTCATGCATTTTTATAAATTTATTTAATAATTTCATATTCTTTACACATTATAAATTATTTACACATACATTTATGCTGAAATCAACCTCAGAAACAAAAATCCTAATTACATTTCATTAGATTACTCTGTAGAATAGTATTAAACCATTACAAGCATTGACTAAAATGTTAACTTCAATTTGTTTAAACAATGCAATGACACCTGTATGTTAATATCACCTCTTAAGGAACGTAGATTCTGCCATGTACACAGACATTATGTAGCCTTCATCTAGTTCAGTATTTCACCAAATAAAATTGCTAACATATGAGTGATATTTCTTTTTTTTTTTTTTTTTTTTTTTTTTTTAATAAAGACAGGAGTTTCCATGTGACATTTTTCCATTACAAAGGCTGGAGAGTTTCCTCTTATAGATTACTCCTCTAATTTAAATTTCTCTTTTAGAAGAAAAAATAAGGAATTACAGTGAATGTCTCAGAACTTTTGCTATTTTATTTTAACAATTAAATTTACTCTTAAAATAATGCTAATGGCTTTTATTTGATATGCTAAATTTCTGTTTGTAGTAGTTTAATCTTGGTGTGCTTGTGTCTGCCACACTAAAGCATCTCATATCAGCAAATTCTTAATACAATCGAAGGTTATTATTTAGGTTTTTTGAGATTCTCACAGGTGCAGTTCTTGAGCCTTGAAGCTGTCTGTTATTGTTCTCTCAACTCTCTCCCTCTAATAGTTTTCTGCCTGATGTGAAGAAAAACACTATGTTCTAGTAATGGTCAACCCTGCACATAATTAAAAATATTTTAATATGAAAACCTGCAATAATTGTATAGGTATTTTGAATATAATGTAAGTGTTCTTGTTTGCTATCTGTCATGGTTTAACCCCAGTCAGCAACTCAGCCCCATGCAAGTGCTTGCTCAGTCTCCCCCTGGTGGAATGAGGGAGAGAAATGGAAGAATGAAAATGAGAAAACCTGTAGTTTGAGATAAAGACAGTCTAATAGGTAAAGCCAAAGCCACACATTCAAGCAAAACAAGGAATTAATTTGCTAGCCTGTCCTGAATTATCAACATTGTTTCTTCATAGCCCTGTACTGTCTACAGTGGAGCAAGTGAACTCTATCCCAGCCAAAATCAACACACTGTCCTGTATTTGGAGCTCATGTTCAGCTGATTTGCTGTAACAGTCCTCAAATCCTCCTGGATGTTACTATTTCTCCAGCTGTGTAAACATGGGTTGTGAGGGTTTCTGTTTGTTCATTGACCACCACTCCCATCCCACATTTAATTGTTTTTTTTACACCTGGTCATGTTAAAATATATAGTTGAATTGATCTCAGATTCAAATGTGATTCAGAATTCCTTGTAAACAATAATTTATTTTGTTTATTCACTCTCCAGTAATCCTTATGTCATCTGTGAACTTCATCACCCCTTTCTTTGTTTCACCCATTAACAAAAATCTGAAATCACAGTGCCCAGACTGGGGATCTGATGGATACCAGTAGAAGTAAATTTGCTTGATCACAAATCTGTGTTTACCTTTACATTTTAACAATTGATAATTAGCCATTTTTTTTAATTTATTTGATGTCAATAACTACTGTTATTGCAGTGCATAAAGAAATCTTGTCAAAAATAATTGTATTGGTTTGGTAGAACTTGTTTCCCATGAACCTATGTTACATTATTTGTTTCATGCTCATGTCTGCCTTTTTTTTAAAATCGAAATCTCTACAGATGTGTATTACTTTGCTTACAATTAGAATGAAGTTGGCTTCTACAGCCTTCCATATCTTCTTCATTTTTTTTCTCTGAAGAAAACTTTAAACTATGGAATCTTTTTTTCCTTTGTGTTGCCTATATTTATTCCTCTATGATGGTCACAACATGATTCTTTTGAATTTAATGCCCACTTCTAAATGCTGCTTTCCTTTCTATTCCGTGCTACATTTTAAAATGAGCACTTCTGTCGTTCTTGATCATTGTATGTTTTGGGATCCAGTAAAATTTTTTTTTCTCTTATCTGAATCAGATCCATTGAAAGGTAGCTACTGCCTGTATGGTGTCATGTTTGCATGTTTATGTACTTTGCTCATCACTGAACTCAGTCTTTAGCATGGGAGACAAAGTAAAATTTGGGATAATAAACATTTCTTTTTCATAGTACAGAAAGATCAGAAATCTTCCCAAGAGCATATTATGAATAAAATATTCAGCACAAAACTCTGCATAAAATTACAGTGCAGCTTCCAGTGCATTAGGATGGTCTCTTCCTGGTTCATCCATACACAACTGTCCCCAACTCAGTATATAAGAAGATCTCAGAGAGGCACAGACCTTATTTCTTCCCTGAATGACCCAAAAAGTATAACATTAAAGACTGAAAATATGTTGGTGGTCTTAGCATAAAGATAGCATTGTCTCTGCAGCACTCCATTCTTGCAAACAAGAGCATGGGACTCTGTAATGATCACAGCTATGCATGACTTCATTTATTATTGTGTTACTTCCAAAACAGTTTAAGACATTTGGCATCATGACAGTAAATTAGCATAGTATTCCATGAGGTGATGAAGGCTGTAACCTATTCAGTCAAGTATGATAATTCAGTTAAATTTTTAGGCATAAAATCTGTGAGTCTGTAATAAAACTGCTCAAAAGTATAATACCATTAAGCATGTATGAAGCTATTTCCCTCCACTGATATCTGCAGGTTTTTGGTTTGCTTTTTTGGGTGTTTTTTATTTGTTTGTTTGTTTGGTTGTTTTTTGTTTATTTTTTGTTGTTGTTTGTTTGTTGTTTGGGGTTTTTTGTTTGTTTTATATACTGCAGCTCAGTATATCACTGCACACAAAAAGCTGCTCCATTTGTTCTGCTTTGGGCTGGTTTCAGTGAGTATTATATCAGGTATAACAGTTAAGTTAGATATTTGTAAGGTTGTGTGTATTCTTAAGGGATAGTTCTCATATCTAATCTGATAAATGTTCCCCTCAGTAAACCATTCCCACATATGAAGGACAGAAATTAAGTTCTGAACTAGTAAGTTCTATCTCCTTAAGAGATAGAGTCCCTACTAATTATAATTTCCAGTGCTGTTTTTTTTTTTTTTTTAATTCCTTTGTAGTCTCAGTAACCATTTTAACACCTTGTCAGGCATTCAGGAACTTCCATCTGTGCAGCCTAGTGCATTTGTGAAATAAACCCATCTGTACAGATGATTAAAAGTTGGATGTAGGCCATGTTTTGTCTTTATCCTGAAAGAAACAGTATTGCTGCAGCAGTTGTTGATGTAGGGCCTGAATACCAGAGTGGAATACACAAGGCTAATGGAGCAAAATAGCTTTTAGTGTTTTCATTTGTATTTAATAATTGTTTAAAATAAAATCAGAACAAATTAAGTGTGACAAGCAAGACCAATTAGAAAGTCTGCAGAGTTCAAATCTGCAGTTAGATGCAGGAAGGAACTCTAAAATTACTGTCATTTCAAGTATGTGTTAACACAAGGTGAATCCAAGCAAATAGCAACTTCATGTACTGTTCTTACCCTTCTACAAACATAAATTTATTCTAAGAATGCATGGGTGTGTTTTTCATTGATATGGTACACAGCTTTCTGTTGCGTGTTGTTAGAAAGGTGGAGGAACAGATGCAGAATTCCTATAAACTAGGTCAGTAGGATAGCTGCATCTGACTACTCGATTTGCATCCATATTTTTTAGTCAGAGCTACCATATCTCATATTTCTATTCATAATCTGACTGCCACTTCTAGAAGTTTTATAGGCACAAAGCTGTACCTTCAAAAGGTTTTAAGGAACATCTATTCTTTAGAAAAACAAAAAGAAACAACAAAAACCCACCCCACCAAGTAGGTTGCTAAAACTTTCACATGAGAAGACATGAAGAGGGAGTCAATTATCCTCTCACAAATCTCATGGGCATATGTTAAGGGGAAAAAAAAAGAAGAAGGGCGTTTAAGAGACAGAATAAGAATCTTTGTCTTGTGGGTTTTTTAGGATTCTCAGGACAGTTGTTGTCACACATCTTTCTCCTCTAGCACATAACTGCACATCTACTTTTTGATATCATGAGAGATATAGAAGAAATCATTCCACACTGAGCTATTATATAAGTAAAATAATGACATAGGTTCTGATATATGGATCTATGAGCTGATATTAATACAACCAAATAGATAATCTGACACAGCAGCACACAAATGTAGTAGGTCATATTTTACTAGTGCAATGCCAAGCACCTATTTCCTCAGCATTGCATAGATCTGTCTATGCCGCAGATTATTCCGAGGGTATATCAGACAATGCTTTCTCAAGGGTGTATGTCGTGTTCATTTGGGCATGTCGTGTTGTATGGGCATGATCATCAATGCTCTCTAATTTACAGGAGGTATACTATAGGGATAAAATAGGATTCATCATTGGATATTCAATGTCTCCTTCAAGATCCTCTAATCCTATCACACCAGTAAAGAATATCATGTGGTATCATATATGAAAACACATCTAAACTTTCTTAGCTATGAGTTAGGTCTGTTGCCCTGCATTCTGACAGGAGGACTCCATTCTATCTGCAAGGACTTCCAAAGTCTGTAAAGTGAGAGATTTTTTCTGGAAGTACACACATGAAACTTAAAATAGAACATAACCTTAGGTTTTTAGGTGAGAAATATGGAGGATTTTAGCTAGCTAAAGATGCCAATGATACTACATCAAATGCCAAAACTCATAAACTAGAGCAACACAGTGTTTTATACTGCTAAAAAGAAAAAAGAAAAAAAAAAGGAATAAGGGGATTTTTTTTGCTTTTCTCAAGACAGTTACAGTAATTAACAGAGAAACAAGACCTTAATTATAATGTAGATGCAGCTGATAATTATATTTGGTAGCAGTGTCATATATTCAAAAACCAAACCAAAAGAAAAATGAAACCTCAGATTTCAGAGTAATGCTGTAAAGGAAGGAAACTCCAGATATTCCAAAGAAAGAATAATATAGGTGGGGCTCATTCAAATAATCAAGATTAAAAAATTGTTTAAACATTGAAACTAATCTCCTTAGGTCTTTCCTGAGGTGTTTCTCCTTAGGTCGAGAAAGGTGGGTGTGGTGGTTTAGCCCTGGCCGATGGCCAAGCCCCCACTAGTACTGCTCTTTTCCCCCTTCTGAATACAACTGTGTTACTAAACATGATAAGAAATGCTGGCAGAGGAGCAAAATCAGGCTGAGACAAGGTCAGTGCTTCTAAGTGATAAAGTGAATTTATTACAGAGTCAAAGGAGCAAGCAAAAACAAAGGAACATCTCCTAAACATTTTTCCTCCACAGTCCTCCCATCCCACCCCCCCCGCCAAAAAAAAAGCTTCACAGCCCTCTCTCTTCTCCCAGATCATAAGGGGAACCCAGGGAGGGGG
>VZRZ01002437.1:539201-646517 GCA_013398175.1 Climacteris rufus
CACGCAGCCTGCCCGAAACTGCCGCCGCTGTTTCCTCCCAAATCAGGCCGGTCCACACTTAGGGTGAGGGTGACCCAAAGCTTCTTTACCTCACCGACTCCTGCAGTTCAACTCTTCTAGGAGTAGAAGCAGTTA
Source organism: Climacteris rufus (assembly GCA_013398175.1). Lineage (NCBI taxonomy): Eukaryota > Metazoa > Chordata > Aves > Passeriformes > Climacteridae > Climacteris > Climacteris rufus. Next base: position 539,337 of record VZRZ01002437.1, read on the forward strand.
CTGACTGTGTCCATTCCTCACCAGACCAAAGCCCCTTCTGTAGGAGATCACTCCTTTCTGCACCATCTCCGCTCCATCCTCCCCCATCGGGCTGGTCTCTCTCTTAGGATAGGAATAAAACCAGGCTTCTTTTAACATAATTGACTCCCTTTTTGATTCAGGAGCAAAGTCCTTGGTCCCAACCGGACACAGCTACTCTTGTGGGAGTTCACTCCCTCCTGCACCGTCTCCCCTCCAAGTCTGATTAAAGTTCCTCACCACAGGCCACGAGCAGGTTTCTGTTCCGATGATGCAGGAACCTCCTCCCCCATTGCTCCTCTTCTTTGGCAGACTGGCATAGTTTGCTGGCTCTCATATCTGATGGTTCAGTTGTTCTTCTCAGTTGTTTGCTATACTCCCTCTCCTCTGCCTAACCTACACCTACGTGACTACATGGCGCGCGCATGCGTACTACAGAGATTGCTTTTTAAATATACCGTCGCAGAGGCGTCACTCTCCTTCCTAATTGGCCCAGCTGTGGAAAACAACACATCAATCTCCCAGGAGCCATCAGAGATAGGCCCTGACTGAACAGCTGTGGGAGCTTCTGGAAACTCCTTACAGGAGCCATCTTTTGGCCCCTACCACACCCAAAAAACTAGACCTCCCAAACTTCTCAAACCATCACAGTGGGTTGTTGAAGTTGAAAAGTGAAAACATATTAAATCTTGGAGTGGGAAATGACAACTATAATTATACACTACAAAATTGCTGCCCACTGAGTACTGTTTTGTTGAATACGGTTCACTTTTGGTGAGAATAACAGTACGTCATTTGGTGAATTGTGAATTCCCTCAAGGAATTTATGATACAACCCAGAAGCTGAATAAATCCCAAGTGCTTGTGTCTGACTTAAGCTAGATAAATGCAGTTGCTTCCAATATAGGACAAATGTCACTAAAATATTTTTAAAATACTGTGTTTGGAATTTCAGTTTCAGGTTGTCCAGTTAAATTGGTTTGAATGCACTTTAATTTATTTTTTTTCCACCCAGGGCACAGTTTAGTAATGTGCAGGTGAAAAGATGATAGATGTGATTTTCCTCTCCTTTTCCAAACACATTGCATTGAGCCATCAGTTTTAGGTGTATCATCCTTACCTTCTCACAAGTGCAGAGGGTGATTCATTCAGGTATAATCTAATAATTTGAGGAGATTTGACTTAAAGTCAAGGTACATACCTGGTGACTCATTCTGGTTTCTTTAGTAGGCTAACAGCAGAAAGCTTTCTCATTCCGTGTGGATTGAATGACTAAAGGGGCTCCAGGGAAGTACTGTACTGAAGACAACAGAAAGAATTAATTTAAACAATGTCATATGTAAATCCCTGTTGCCTTTTCACACCAGAATGTTAATTCTAGGGATATGACCCCACTGGATTTTGTGTCAGTCTCAGACAGGATAATACAGAGGCACAGCACAACTGAGGGAATAACTTTTAGATTTGAATAATGCTGACTTCAATATGATGGTGACAAATTCACCAGTGGTTTATACTGGTGTAACATAGGATGTCATTTGGGTTATGAATTGTATAATAAAGAGAACTTCTCTCATTGTTTTTGCATGAATGATAAACAAGTTTGTTTTATATAGAGTCTTATTTATGCAGTGCAGTGTCAAATCAAGCTGAATGTGGTAAAAAGTTTTGGGCATCATGTTTGCAATCAAGCAAATTTGAGGGGCTAAAGCTTAACATTTATGTTTGCCTCCCCCGATATATTTCCTGACCAGACATCTTTTTCAGCCAAACTGTTTGAGCAGCTGATCCAAACTCATTACTGTAAGAGTATTTCAGGAAAAGTCATGCTGATAGCTATTGGTTCATTAGTGCCTGAATCCAGAAGGCATATAGAAATAGAATCAACTGACAATCTTGGCTTTGACTGCAATGCACTTATAAATAGTTTAAAAATGTTTTAGAGATATTTGTCTGTGTTTTGAGAGATCAAGATTATATGGTATTTGATCAGGTTGCTAAGAGATTTACTTTATTATTGTATGTTTGTTTCTCACACCAAGTTACAAATTAGATGACACTTACTAACAATGTGATTATTGTGATCTTATCAAGTTGTGGTGTTATACTAAACTTGCCACACAATTTCATTGACTAAAACTGACATCTGTAGTTATGACAATTAATGTATCACTCTATGGTATATTTTGAGTAAGATGAAGCTGGAGACTTTTTTTTGGGAACTAGGAAAAAATCTTGAACGAGAAAAGTTGCAAAGTGTACCAGCCCGAAGAGCAAAGAGTAGACATAGTCAGATACCAGAAGAATCATCAGAGAACTGGGGGAACCAAGAATCTGCCTGTCTGTAGGATATGATGTTGGAATGCTATTGATCTAAACAATTCTTCCTCCCCTGATTTGTCTTCATGATAGGTTCATGTTACAAGGTGGATTTTAATATAAAGGAATGAGAGGATCCTGAGCTGTAGTGGCAGCAGAGAGAAGGTAGAGTGAAAGAGATAAGAACCAAGGTACATCTAAGCAACATCTCAAACAGACAATAGTGGGTGAAATTCTGTGAGATGCCTGATATCTGAGGTAACATCTGAAGCTTGTAGGTTAGTTCTTAGTCATCAAAAACTCACCATCCCTAAATGAATAATCACAGGTTAAATATGCAGGTAGAGCTCAACAGTGGGATCTTGATGGGCTGACAAAGGCTGGGACAAGATGGAGTGAAAGTGAATGCCTTGAGACCTCCTGAAAATAGTTTGATACATTGAACAAATAGCCATGGGCCATACCATACATATTCAGAGAAGCACCTTGTAACATATTTAAAACCCACTAAAGTAGACATCTCAAAAACATTCTTCAAACTTTTCTAGATTAGACTTTTATGGGTGATTAATCACACTGATAACTCTGGATTTTTGTGGGTCATATAACTTGTTTCTTACCAAATTATATTGCAGTAAATTCAATCTCATGTGTACTCCATAGTGTTTTAAACAGTTATAAAATTCAATCTTCTCATCAGTTTATATTAATCTCAAAAAATAAAGATTGTGAGTTAGTGTTGAAATGGGTTATTTTGCAAGCAGATAAAATTTGTAATTGAAAAGAATTTGTCTTAATCTTTAATATTATCATCAGGGAAGTAACATATATAGCTTTTAGAAAATACAGAATTTCTTCTTTTAATATCCTAAAGGGGTATTTAAGCAGAGCCTCTGACCACCTTTTGTGTGTATTGGTAAACTTTCCCACTGTGCTTTACAAGTTGTTTAATGGACACACAATTCATCAGCTGGATGCCAAAGTTTCCACGACTCCTATATTATGGTATTAAATTGTTTCTGATTCAAATGGTTTAATTGAAATTAGTGCTTGGAGCAATTCTGAGAAGCAGTTATTCTTTGCAGCAGTTTACCCAGTCTTTAGATTCTTCTGGGTTTGTTTGTTTTGGTGGTTATTTTTGTTGTTGTTTTGTTTTGGTGGTTTTTTTTATTTTTTTTTTTTATTGTTGTGTTCTCAGGGTAGATTTCTCTAGAAAGACATGACTTGACTGCAGAAACTATTTGTTAAAATAACACCTCATTTAAACTAATCTCAGAGGGTGAGACAGTATTTGAACTACTAATGTACAGAGTAGCTACATGTGGTTTATAGGTCAAAAGTATAATAGTGTAAGCATTTTTTGAGTGGTACAAATTCTAACCACAGTTGTCCACTTGGCTCCAAGAATCCCATTCAGTTTGGGAAAAATAATAATGTGGTTTTTAACGATGCCAAAGTATTTCAGGATATTGCTTCCCCAAATATTAATTCTTCTGTGCAAGTTCCACTTTCCTCTTAGTGCTGCCCCCAATTAAAGCTTTAAGCACTTAACCTGTAGTTGTGAAAAAAAGCAGTTTATGATGGGTGTAATCTTATTCCCAGAGGTCTAATTATCTCAGTTGGTTCCCAATTAATCCATGAAGTTGTTAGGTCTTCCTTTTAATTAGATCTGTTCTTCTTGAAGAACAGTTTTATTTTTCATATTTCACTTTATTATTTCCTTCACTGGAACCCTGCAGGGTGGGAATTCTGCTTTGAAATGTTCTTATTTGTTTGATTGCTGGTTGATGCTTAATGAAGGTGATGCTCTTTACCCTCAGTTTGCATTAAAGTTCAGTTTGGAGATTGGAATACAAGTCCTTTAAGCATGAAAATTAAATGTAAATATGTACCAAGTGAGAGAGTGAAGACTTCCTTTGTTCTAAAGCCATTATTTTTTTTTTTTTCATGTTAAGCCATAATTATCGTTGGTCCAATCTCACAAAATTGAAATTAAGCTAATCCTAAACACATCCTGAATTAGAATTTTACTGTGTTTATAGTGGGGGTTTGTTTTATTTGTTTGTTTTATTTCTTTATTTTGTTAATGCACGTTTAAGAAGATGCATATATGAGAAGTTGGATATAAAGCCTTGTTTTCCTTCTCACTTTCATCCATTAAAAAAGTCTTTTCATATAACAGAAATTTACAGGCAGGAATAGAAGCTGCATTAATCCCAAACAATATGCAATAAATGGAATATTGTCTGAAGACTGTTGGGACTTTCACTTACCCCTCCACTCCTGTGTCATCTCTGCATGATAGAAAGCTATATTGGTATCTCTGACAGTGTCCTTTCTTCTGTTGTGTCTCGGTGATATTCCCTTGCTGTATTCCATCAAAAAATTGGTTTACCCACTGGAATGGTGACACATGTCTAGGAAAAAAGTGATCATATGTGTTCTTCTTAACTGTGGAATTTAACCAGTCAGTGAAACTCTGTTTAATACATGCCTTATAGAGTATCACTGACCAAGATGTTTTCTTCCTGTGATACACAATTCTGTTTTCAAATCTGCATCTCTTTGCTGTTTATTTTTGTAGTATTTTTGCAGGCAGGTAAATAACTGTCCATTCAGAATTCACCATAGCATTTAAGGATTACTCAATAATCAGTTAGTATTCTTTATGCATATATAGTAAAATTCATGAAAAGAGGCAGTATTCATTAAGACAGGAATAAAAATAATAGCCAGTCATCTCCACAAACATGCATTTTAATGAAATTGCATAGGCTACATAAATGAGAATAGGTTGAGAGACAAAGCTGTGATATATTTTTTACAGTAACTGATGGTAGTGTAGTGGTGAAGTAGTCATAATTTTGTGGTTCTAGGAGGAAAAATATATAAAAATACAGTATCACGTGCCTGGCTGCTAAAACATTTATTTCTTCTATCAATAATTAAGAATTATGAAAATAATTTATTTTCAGATACTCAGATTTCTTTATATCCCTTTAGACCTCAGACTCTGCAGAGATGTTTTGTCAGATGTTGCTCATAAAGAGAAGGTGATGGTGTCTAGGTTGCTAAGGTTACTAAAAAGAACAGCAAGGAAGAGCCAAGAAATATGCATTGTCTTCTTCCTGACCTCTGGATATTAGTTAAACAGTGGAAATCTGAAGTCTCAAGGATTGTTTCAGCTCCTCAACTTTTGCGTAGGGCTGTGACCAATGTTTTTCACACCAAAAGCCTTTAGATCATTTGCTGAAGAACAATATGGACAGAAAAAACCCGTGGAAATCACAGTGCAAAAACTTACTTCACTAATGTTTTTTTGTTTCTCTTGCAAGTGTTATAAGCAGATGAGACACATATGACAAGTCTTCCACCACCACCTTAGAGTGAAAAAACTGATGCAGAGGTCTTCATATTTAAACCTTGTGATCTTTTAAATTTTGCTAGGTCTGGCTCTTGTCTGGTCCTGTGCTGGATGCCCAGAATACAGGAACTCGTTTTACCATTGATCAGAAGCAGTTTGTGTGAAACACTTTGTGCAGTTTCAAGCCTCTGCACATTATGCATGAAGTCTCAGTCAGTGAACACCAGCTGTATCTTCATTTCTAAAACTCACTTCTGATTCAAACAAAAATGTTAAAATGTTCATGTGGGTGAACCCCTAGATACATGAGGTTTTTAACTGATCTGAATATAATGTGAATTTCTGGCAGTCAAAAATCATTTAGGATGCTTGAACTATTGGTACCATATTGTTAATTTTATCAGAAGCTGTATGTTATCTGATTTTCCTATGTACTTAGTTGCACACTCTGCTATTAAAGTAGCTTTTTAGTTTCTAAGGGAAATGTTTAATAAACAGAAAAACAAACAAACAAAATGTTTAGGGCCAGATGGAACTGTGCCAGGAAACTGAACATTATTTTAGATACATGATAGGAATATAAGTTAGATATAACACTCATTGCTCTGAATTTGTACCTAAATATTTAAGTTCAAATAGTAGTGAAATGCCCAACATTTTTTGGGGTTGAACCTCACTTATTCTGGTAGCTGACCAGTTAACTGTATTAACTATCCTAACATCAGGTGTTTTAATTATAGCTAATGTGTGCAACATAGACATATGAATCTTTGTCAAACCTAATGTAACATAGGTGTGTGAATAAATGTCACACCTAATGCAACAAGAGGAACATGAAGGGAGAAGAAAGCTGGTGTTTTAATGGAAATAGCTGATGTTGGACCTTGCTCATACCTAATCCACAGTTTTTAGACATTATGGGCAGACATTCCATCCTTTTCATCTACCCTAATCTTAAACTTTCATAATGTCATCATGGTCTCAGGTCTAGCAGACTGGCAGTGATGCAAAACTATTTTAGCTGATGCCATTGACGCACAAAGTGAGTGGCACAGGGGATGAAATAGGACCAGCTGCTACACTTTATGTGTCCATTAGAAATAATATCTGTACTGATACCCATGCAATAGGAAATCTTGGAGAAAGAATAGAATTTAGTTTGAAAAAGTATTGCAGTTTTCTAAGAAAAACCATTGGCTTCTGCTCCATACAGATCAGGATGTCATATTTGCCAGTAGTTGGCATGATTCTGCCCCTCAGTTATCAGTGCTCGCTTAAGTAAGTGAAAAGAAAACCCACTCCAGCCCCAGAGCAGGGATCCATGCAAGTTAAGTGCACTTCAGGGACAATGTGATAAAGCTGAGGTTGTGGCTGTTGGCAGGTAGATTAAAAGGAAATGAAGAAAATACTAATTTTGTATAACTAAAAGAATTTATACAAATATTTTTAAATACCAAGATATTTTAAAAATATTATTTTGTGGTGTATATTATTTCTATTAAGTGTGTGAAAGTTTTAAGTTGATTTTTATTAAAATGGGGTTCTTAATTATGAATTCTAACCTTTGAAATTGCTCAGACAAACCTTTGTTCATTATGCAGTAATTAGAAAGGCACCATTAGCATCTATGCTGTGAACTTTTTGGTGTAGTTCAAGACACATAGTAGTATAGGCAATTAAAACAAAAACATTTAAGTGGGTAAGAAAACTATTAAAGCTAATTCATTAGACCTGCAAATTTTGGGGTCAGTGGTACAGAACATGCACATCAAAGCAGAAAAAGCTTGAGTTGCTAATATGCCCCAAGGCACTGAAGTGAGCAGCATTGCAGATTGTGAGTTTGAGAGGTAGGGCAGCCTTAGGGTAGTGATTACATTGATGAGGATATGGTAATGGCTTAAGCAGCTGTCAGGAGCTAGAGAGACCAAAATCCACAAGGATGTGTGGCTAAGTAACAGATGCCTTTAAAACTCTCTGGTTTGTTACTGTTCAGTAACTTAGAGCAAAACTTTAATGAGGTGACCTCCACAGTATTTTGTATGTAGATTAGGGTTTCCTTCAGTTTTCTGAAGACTGGTTTCTTACAGCAGTGGATGAGCTCAGAGAGATCTGATTTTAAGACCTACCAATACCTATGTCATGTCAGAGAGCAGAAATGGGGGTTGAAGGTGATTTTGAGGAATGCTGAATAATAAATTAATTAAATCAATACAGTGTCTTTACAATGCCTAATACAAATTCATCTGAGAGGAGACACCAGTGATCCTTGAAGACCTCTTTAATGCCAGTGTTACCCTGGACAAATGTGGTCAGGTTGGTCTTGCAATGGTATTGCAAATATTGCAAATATTTCTGACAATCTGTCCAGAAACTGCAGGCCGAGAACTAACAATAGAAATAGATGGGTCAGCAATGAGGAGTAATCTAGTGACTGAAATCATAATTCGCTTTCAGAGAAATTTGTTTTCTTTCACAAAAGTTACCCATCTAAAAGTTAAGTGCTGTATCAAAACTATTCATCCAGGGCTGTCTATGGTCAGTATAGAAAAACAAGAATCTCAAGGGAGTGAATCACGTTATCCAGGGGTCTATTTTCTGATGTTTGAGCTATTCTCTGGAGGATCTTTCTCTGTTGTCTATAAAAGCGAACTGGATGGGCCATTTAAAATAGGTGTCTATCTAGTAGAAGGTTAAAATAACAGACTGTGGGAGAGGGGTTAAATAATAATGTACCTGTGATAAGTTACCCAGTTGGTACAACTGATAACTATCTGCCCATATTCTATCCATTTTTCTATATTCCCATACTCCAGTATTTGCAGACCACTTATTAAGTGCATAGGGTCAATGGTCTTTTTTTCCCCATGCTGTAGTTCTCACAAATGTTCCACCAATAAAACAGAATTGTGCTACTTGGACAGTATTGTCAGTAGCAGGGTGCAAAGTGGTATCGGCCTCAGGAGAGATGTGGGCAATCACTGACACCTGACCTCAGTTAAGCTTATATAAAGTGCTGAAAAGGCCTCATACTGATTATAACAATTCTTCAGGGATCACCATCCTTCCCTCCTGCAGCTCATGTACAGCTCTTTTTAATGAGCAGCTCAGTGATCTTGTCCACAGTGAGGCTGGAAGTGAAGATAGTTGAGAACCAATCAGTGATGTGATTAATCACTGTTAACACAAGAGCAGGCCACTGCCGACTGTTGGTATGCACTGTTTGATTTGAATGCATTTATCTGGGGATGTAGAAGTCTCTTTTCATTCTGACAGAAGCAACCCCACTGCTTCCAACAGCTACTGAAATCAGCCATGTTTCATTGCTATTAATTCAATGCAAGAAATCATTATCATTGTGCTGAGGTGCTGGACACCTGTTATTCTTTCTTGTCTGAATTCTAAAGTCAAATTAATAAGATTCATACGCTCTCAGTCAATAACGTTTTACTACATAAATGGTTTTGTCCTGGTCAGAGTTCAATGCTTTCATTTTACCTTGGAAAATGATGCAGGAGGTATTCAAACTAGCAAGACTGAAGAGTAAATTAAAAAGTGCATAGTTCTCCTTTATACCAGATGTGAATAGCTCTCCATGATGATACTCAGTGTGATAAAAATCAAGGATTTGTGTATCATTCTTACATCTCAAAATTACACTGCCTTTTCCCTACTGTTTTTGACAGAACATTATTAAGATTTTTTTTTGCTTGCTTTGGCTCCCTGTTGAAGATGATGGATGGTTACTTCCTTTTGCTGTCAGCTAGCTGGTGAATAACCAATTGAAAGGAGAGGAATAAAGGACCAAACCCCTTCCCATTTCACAAAGTCTTAGAATTTTAACTGGGCTGGCAAGCATTAAATCTATTCCAAATCTATTTACTGTATGTTGCCATCCATCACCCTGGTATATGAATGCCTTCTAAATGAAATAAATGGCAGTAGAGAGTCTGTAGCTGAACAATAGCACTCTTCTTGTTCGAGAGAATTAAAAACCTCATCAGGCTCACAAAAGGTTTCTATTGTTTATGGAATGATTTTCTTTCCCCCAATCCAAATTATTAAAATACAAATTTTAGATATTGAGTACATTTTTGTAAGGAAAGGCTTTCTTCAGAAAATTGTTTTGTGGACGTTTACTTTGTCGAATTTGTGGAATTCTATGACATAAGGATCCTCAAGCTTTATAATTTCCAAATTCTTCTGAGAACCTCCTTCTTAGCCACCTAGTTTCCAAGTGGTATTTTGGACTCATACTTACCATCATAGTCTGAGTGTACCTATCACAAGGAAGAAATTATGATGATGTTATGTGCTGGGGTTTTAAATTTATTTTATTTTTATTTCATTGTAGAGTTTTTATGACAATTTGTGCAAAGATTACTGAAGACCAAAATAGATATTTTTCTAATTTGCTAAATTTTTCATTGCTATTTTGAGATAATTTTATATAGCTTGGAAGGTTATACATTGTTTCCTAAATAATTAGAAGCTGTAATGTGGTTATTATTATGGTTGCTGTTGTTGTTGTTGTTCTTGTACTACTTCTTGTTGGTGTTGTTTTCCTTAAAATAGATGCTGTTAAATTAAGTTATTGTATAAGTGGCACCTGTACTCTGACTGTAGAATATTGCTGAGATGAGCGTTCTGTTCACATTTTCAGGGGGATATGAGCAGGCTACATGCAACAAATAGTTCTGTCTTCTGCTTTTGATAGTATGTAAGATTGGGAATATTTTTTTATACAGATATTTACGGGTTTTATTTATCATTTCAGTTCATGAATATGTGTTTACTTTGTGTGATATGAATGATTTGATCAACACAGAATTCACAAAATTTTGCCTGTTTCAGGTAGATGTTTTCTGTTTGACTAGTTATCTCTAGGATATTTGAAATGAAGCTTTTTATTATTTTTCCCTCCTCTTTCTTAAAGAGTGACAGGAAGTGCAGAAAAGTAGTATATAGAAAACGTACTAGAAATTTAAAGTTTTTTACATTCTTTAAAGAGAAACTCAAGAATTCCACCTATCTTGAATACACTAAATAGAAAAGTGGATATAAACACTTACCAACATGTCTCTGATGCTTTATGTATATATGTGATTTGCCTCCAACATTTACTTGCCAGCAACACTTGCTCATTGCTAACATTTCTCGCATATTTCATTCCAATTTTTTGCTGTTTCTATAGCCATTTAAGGTGTTTTGTGTGCTGCTCTGGTAGTTTAAGAATGGTAAATAATATGAAATGTTAATGAAGTACTTAGTAACCATAATAGAATACGTACTTGCACTTTGATTGACAGTTCATTATATGAAAGAAAGTCTCAATCAATAAATTCCTAGCCATTTGTCTGGCATAAGTAAAGACAGACTATTACACTTCCAATATTTCTTAGAATACCAGCTATATGGAGACTGGTAAGTACCTTGTAGACAAAAATGTGACATGTAATGGTGTGTTGGTCTGTTGGCATGAAAACTTGAGCATACTCCATTTATGTACTGCTTAAATAAACTAATTCATAAAATGGAGATTGTAAATATTATTTATTTATGAATTATTTATATTACCCAGGGAATCAGCAACTAATGCCATAAATGGACCATTGAAAGATAGCTTTTCATATTACCAGGGCAAATAATGTGTCACACCAAGCTGTTTTCATAAAACCTATGTTGTAACATATATTATAGCTCTGCTTAGAAGAGGAACTTAATTCAGTGCTTAATTCAGTGACTTAAGTCAAAATTAGATATCCAGGATAATATTTTCATGATTAAGAAGTTAGATTTCCTTTCCAAAGGTAAGCTTGGACCCTTACTCTACTTCCTAATTCTGTCACTGTGTGATCAAGTACACAGTGCTGTGAATCTCCTTGATTCTGATTTTTCTTTAAGAGTCTTCTGTCTTGATCATAGTCAAGACACATTAAAAAATAGTAAGTGGCACTTTGGACAACTTATGAGCTTTGGCTGAAGTATGGCTTTAGTCTTCATTTAAGATTACAGTATAAGAATAACATTTAACATATGGTAAAAATGAAAGTCTGAAATTTGAGTGTAGTTTTCAACCATTTAATTTTACCAGGTTTTGAAAATGTGTTTCTTGTGGCTTAATTTTCAAAATTATCCTCAAATAAGAACTATTCAGCTATATATTTTAGACCAGGCGTTTTATGTAATCATCTAAATCTGAATTTTAGAGAATACCGAAAATGTTTGCTACGAGGTCTTGAAAATTTTGTCCTATTTTTAAATTTCATTTGACAAATTACAAATTATAATAAAAAAACTTGTTTCTGCTTGACTTTATATATTCTGACAAAATATTATAAATGGGTATTAGAGAGGGATTATTATTTATTTTTCTTTTTTTCCTTGTTTGTTAGCAATGAAGCCTGTTGCAAGCAGTAACCTTAGTTGTACAAGTATTCCAAATTTCTATTTTTTTTTTTTTGGAGGGGGGGATGGTAGGGGGATTCTTCCTGATAATTTCTATATAGCTATGTTCTTGAACGCAACCCATCCATTTATCATTTTCTGTTACAGGCTCTCAAAGTTACAGTCTATGTTAAAAAACTGAAACTTGGGTTATTATTAAAACTTTCCTTCAGTAACTATTACTCTATTTAGCTTCTGATTCTACAAATATTAACTTTTGGTGTCTCAAAGTTTGTCAATAACTCTTTGCATGCTGGGATGTGCAACATGCTTAAGAACTGCAACTATTTCATGATGTTTCATTAATTTCAGTGGAATGCTGGGAGGCATATTTTCCAAGTGACATACTTATATCACTGTTTTGGGAATACATCGTGTTTTGCAACAATTACAACATCCATAGGGCAATAAATCAGTTAACTATATTCCTGTAGGCTCAGAAAATGTACTAAATTGCTATTTCAGAAACAAGTTTTCCCAAGCTCAGTTAAAAGGAGGAGGTTTAGGAAAGGAAACATGAGTACATTGAAAGGCCAAGTGAGGTGTATATATAGACACATTACAAGGACATCATGGGGGCTGAGATAGGATTCTCTCTGTCACAGTATATGGCTGGAGATAATGACAAAAATGTGCCGTAAATAAACTACTGCTATGGAGAAAACCAAAACAGGAGAATAAAATAGGTACTTATGTTCTCTGCATTTTAATCAAGATGATGGCTCCACAGTTTTCTTCTAGCTGTGGAGGTAGTGAAAAAAAAAATAGAATAAAATCCTCTGGTCAAAAATGGTTTTAACTCCTGATGTCCCTCTCTCCATTATGACTTTGTAAGTTTGGATCCATGTGAAGGTTTTGATCTTTGTGAAATACTGTGATGTTCTGAAAAATAAACAAACAAATTATTGAGTAGCAAGGGATATCAAGAATTATTTCTCGATTATTGGAACAAACACACATATATATTTGTTATGCACATGTGTTTGTGTATATATAATTCTCTAGGGGATTTTTGCTATTTTCTTCTCAAACTGTATTGTCACTCTGCTTAATGTAAAAGAGCACATCAGAATTTTCAGGTAGTCAGAAAGAAACCCCAAAAAAACAAACAAAAAAGCCCCTACCAAATTTAGCCCCCTTAAATAGGAAACATTGTACCCTTATAAAAACAATCTTTGGTGCGAGATGTGCTATGGTGTGTTGTAATACTCTGTGGCTTTGAATTGTTGGGCTTTTATTGTGGGATGTGTGAGTGTATATTTATATATGCATACACCTATATGTATGTGCATATCTATAGTTGTGAATAGAAATATATTGCACAGATACATTAAGGCTGACATCTTCAGAAAGTTGTATTTTAAACACACTTGTGCACTCACACATGAAAAAAAATTTCTCACTTTTTATAGTCATAAGGAAACTCATTAAGGAATTCAGTATCTCACAGGCAAGAGATCTTCATATAATGTGCAGAAAAAGTGTTCAAATCTTGCTTCACCTTTTATTGTTATATGGGCAAAAAGCTTTGAAGCTATAAAAGTTTTATAGGTGTAAAAATATGTAGAAATGTCTGCTATAATTAAAATACAGGAAAATACTGGAGCATAAACAACAGGAAATCATAAAAATGAAGTGCATTTTCCAGTCCAGTGGACTGACTGTGGAGACTGGGAAATGTATCTGCAAAAATATTGACAATTTGCTGCAGTTCTGGAGACTGGGTAAACTGCAAAGATTTCTTCTAAAATAAGACACAGAAACAAATTCAGGATAAGCATCAATGTCAACATTCCGGTGCTTAGTTGGACTGAAAGAAACTGTGAACATGACAGAATCTCCAAAGTACCTCTGCTTCTAAATTTACTGTATTTACAGATACAGTGAGAAATGCATTTTGTCTATATTTAGCTAATTTAACTCTTGGGGAGGACTGATTAATATATTTAAATGAGTCCTTTTCATATGTGAAGCTGCACCTCCCAAGCCTGATAACTAATCCCTAGAATTATTCATCCCTTTCCTGGAGTGTCAGAACCGAAGTCAAAAGGATGACTCCTGTTGACATACTCAACTGAACCTTCAATTCATTCCCTCAGTCGTGGGTGGGATAAGACCTACATCTTGCAAAATACTTATTTGTTTTTTGATTCCCTGTTAGTGCAGTACTGCAGTCTGCTAGATATAATTAGCAAAGTAGACCTGCAGTGTGTATGCAATCTCATGCATGAAGCACATACAAACTGCAATGACACCTTTAGTTGAAGAGTGCACATACATTTCTCCCCCTGATTGCATCTATGTAGTACATGTAAACATGTATAAACTAGTAAGATGCCATAAAGCATGTCAGATTTTATTTAATTTTTCCTATAAATTCTGACCTTTATGTGAAATTGAATCATAGTCTTAAATTAGCTTGTCTAGAAAATATTATTAACATTGAATATGTGTATATATATACATGTGTGTGTGTGTATATAACTATTTGTGTACCAGGGTTCTCTATCAGTTAATTTTGAGAAATATAAAATATTTTCTTGTTTGTGAAAAAATGCCTGTATTAGAGCCTCTTACTGATAGGTGCACTTCAGTATATAAGTGTTGCTTCTACACCATACTTAATATGATCAAGACCTGAGCCCTTGTGAGCTGTCCTTTGTGTCAATCTGCAATAATAAACCAGACTGTGGTACACACAGAAGTGCATTTTCTTTTTCTAATCTAACCTTTGAGGAAAATGCTGGCCATTGTAGATTTTCTGTACAAAGATTGGGTTGACAGAACATACGTTTGATTTCTGTTACTAGATAATTGAAAGGATGAGGCTCAATTCGTGACAATCCAGAGCAGAAAGATGTGGACCAGTTGAAAAGAGTTCACTACAGGTGAGCTATGAGAATGATCAGTTGTCTAAAGAAAATATAATCCATGAGGAAAGTTGTAAAGAACAGTGGTTGTTCAAACTAGACAATACCAAACTTGTGTGGGCATAACAAATAAAGACTAAAATCAGCAAGGGAGATTTAGGTTAGACTTTAGGAAATATCTTGTAATAGTAAGGGTGCCTAAGGACTGGGTTAGAGGTTTGAGGATGGTTTTGAAAACTTCACTGATAAGAGTTTTCGAAATTAGGCTGATATCAGCTGGGATAGAATCAAGTGTAGTTCTTTCTATGAGGGGAAAAAGGGATAAAAAAATATGATCTATCGATCTTTGTAATAGCCTTTTTTGTCCATGATTATATCCTCTGCGTCACCTCAGGATTGCTTTCAGTTCTCTGAATTAACTAAAATATATAGGCAGTTCTTTGTTAGAAGGACAGAAAAGTTT
Source organism: Climacteris rufus (assembly GCA_013398175.1). NCBI lineage: Eukaryota > Metazoa > Chordata > Aves > Passeriformes > Climacteridae > Climacteris > Climacteris rufus. The sequence continues at coordinate 554,815 of VZRZ01002437.1, forward strand.
TCTTTGGTATTTTTAAAAAGAAATACATTTTCTGTATGTATGTGTCCGTATTATCACCTCATGTCATATGCAAATGGAAGAATGGTAAAAATTATTACTCTTAAGAATTATTTTGAGCAGGTGCATAAACTCAGTTGTTGTTTTCTGCTGTAATGAAACATACATTTTTTAAAAATTCTAACAAACAGGTATCAGTATTGTGCCTTCTGTTATCCTTTTTTTTTTCCTTTGATATACGAGAGACATATTTAGATCTGGTTTCTTGTACTTTTTTTTTTTTTGACCCCTGGGCATATGATGATTATATGTACATGAAAATAAACATTTTGGTTTTTGAAAGGAACAGCTATGAAAACAATTTGGTAATGAAACTGAAATTTTATCTCAATTTTGAAAAACAAGGCATGAAAATAATGATGTTTTGCAGCAGAATTCCCATGAAATTCCCCATGGACAGAGGTGATTTAACAGTGTGGACAGTTCAGTTGGACTTGAACTATGGGACATCTAGGATGAGAAACGTGAACCAGCAGCAGAATAGATTCTATTCTCTTGTCCATCCTTAAAATTATTCCCAGGCAAAATGCTCTGTGAAGAAATACGGTCTGTGTATAGTGGATATTAGAACCAGCCTTTGGCTGAATTGGAAAGAATTGCTTTAGATAGGCAGGCAAGGAAGGCAGTCTTAGAACCTGGCTAGAATATTGGGAGGTTAAAGGGCTGGAAATGGAAGTAAAGACTGTAAATACTGGTTTCGCAATGGATCGGCAGTCATATGTGTGTTACAAATTTTGGAACTGATAACTTACTGATTTTTTAATGGGATTTTATATTATACAGACGTCCTTTTACTGATGTCTGCATTTTTCCCAGTCATATAATATTTTACATTAATGTGACGTCTGTTTTGATTTGCTTTTGAGGGAGCTATTCTAGGGTATTAAATCAAGCAGTGAAATTGCTCCTGTGCTGTGTGCAAGTTTGTAAGTGATTAGTAAATATAAATACCTATTTCATTCAGTTCATTAACAGAGGTATAAAGTTATACAATTGCAGAGACAGAAAAAATCTCAAGCAATGCAAATCTGGCATATACTTATTTTTTCAGAGAGGTAGATTATGTCTGAACAGAAAGAAAGTACATAAGAGAGATTTGTCAAGACATGGAGGGAAAACTGTCCCAGGTGACTGGGTGATCACAGAGAACAAATTCTACGAAAGTAATGAGATTGTGGAAAAGGATGGAGATGCACCACAGTTCTTGGAAAAATGATAGACAGTCAGAAAATATAATTTGGACCAAGTCGTGGAGGTTTTGTTTGTCGACTGGTTTTAAGGAATTATATTTTAACTTAGGACTTTCTTCCTTACAAATAATTAATTCCAGTTCCTCTAATGCTTTCACAGTGTGCAAAGTTTTAACCTCTGAATTTAATAACTTTGCACTTTATGTAAGTTAGTCTGTGTTTCTCCCTGTCACAGAAAAGACTGGCCTATTAATAGTGTCTTTTCCAACATATGGGATTATATTCTGTCAGTACTTAAACAAGATATGGTTCTTTTTTTATCCTGAATCCCACTTGTACTTGTAAACTGATGATGCAGAGTTATCAACGTTAATTTTGTTACACAAATCTTGCCAGATCTTTCTCATTGCCTAATGATTATCTGTACTCTAGCTTGTATTCTATCAGTTTCCCAGAATTCACTGTTCTTTTAACCTTATTGAGTGATTTATTTTTGCACTCAGCAGACTCTGAATATTCATTTTTTTTTATATCACAAAATTGGATTTTTACATGCTTCTGCTTTTGAGATTTTTAAAGGAAAAGAAATATGTGCAGCCTCTTTCAGACTGCTTGTGATCTTTTTGCAGAAATCTCCACATCCTCTCTGATTCTAACATAGGGAGGGTAGAATATGCCTCTAAACAACTTCCAATCCATGATTTTTACATTTCTTTTAAACAAAAATATGAAATTAAGAATTTTTAAAATAGTGATACAAGTAAAATTAAATCTTCCTTCTTGCTTGAATTCATGGTATCTTTTAAACATTAAGAAATTATGGGTACTCAAAAAACATTAATCCTGTTTCTGTATCATCCCTATCTTGCCAGTATTGACAGACCATTAAGTTAAAGGCCTGTGGCTGCTTCTTGTATCATTTTGTTAAAGATTTATAAAAATGTGTAAGCATGCTGATGGAAAAAAAGTCATATAGTTTACATAAGAAAATGCTGATAAATTAATATTGAGCTACTTAGGTAATATATGGTAAAGTCTGTCCAATATGTGATGGATAAAGACTGAATAAAAATTAATTCACTTAGTAGTACATGGAGAAATAGAAGTGAGTAGAGATTAACATCTCCTCCCCTCCCCTCCCCTCCCCCTTTTTTTTCCTGCAAATGGAAACACAAAATTTCTCGGCAGAGGACTACTTAAAATATTTGGGATAATAGGAGGAAAAAAACTTAGAATGTTCCTTTATTTTTAAAGAAACAAGTTGATAAGCCCAAATAAAAGTTCAGTGTTGGAAGAATTTGAGGACTTGGCAATAGAACATCAATAGTTTTGGTGGGAAAATAAAATCCTTAAAAGAAGCCTGCACTTGTAAGGGAAGATATAGTAATGCTGATTCAGTTTGCCTGATCCAAATTTCTTCATTTTTCCATCAAGTGGAGATGCTGCCTGGAACAGAAAGACCCAACTGAAACAGACTTTTAGCATCCTCATTCTATTACAGATATTTAATGGAGTTTAACTTGAGTTTTGAATAGTTAAAAATCGATCAACTTGGAGTGCCTTGTAAATGCTTAGGGAATCAAAACAAAAGTCGTGCCTTTGCTGTGGTATTGCTCTGACAAGTGCACCAATACAAGGTTAGCAGGAGCTTTACTGCACTGCAGTGTTCACCTTTCTACTGACTAATCTTTATGCAAGGTTAGAAGCTCTGTGGTTTCAGATATGTGTGAGACTCAGAAGTGTAAATAATGTTGGTTTTTTTTGAGATGAGTTAGATGGCCTTGACCTAAGTAAAAAATACAGAAAACTCAAAGGTGTGATTTTTGCAATTTTTACAGATACTATCCCTGGGAATAAAGTCTGTGTGATCTCTGTGGAAATTCTCTACTTTCTTTCTGATGATGATAAGTAATCTTTTGCCATCAAAATGCTTTAACATATTATTCAAAGTGGAGATAGGATATGAATTCATGATTACAGGAATCAACAGTCACTTACAATACATGCATCATTAGTATTTGGCACTTGCAGATATTAAAAAGTCCTCCAAAACCCTTAATCCCGAATCACCTGAAGGCAAATGAAAAACTAGATGTATTTTAGTGAGCTTCTCTTGCCCCTCTACTACTCCACATTACAAATTGAAACCTTGTCCTGTTACATTTTAAAGCAGTTCTGTATTTGCTACAGCATGCTGGAAAATGTTTCTGTTATGTTTTTTTTTTCTTAGAAGCTATTTACTAAGCCATTTTTGTCTGTTATTGCAATCAAAAATTGTAAGTATGATTTTTTTTCTGCATCAAAAATACTTGAGATTTTTTCTTACATGCCTGCTGGGCTCTGGACATGAACTATCAGGATTATAAGAGTCTCTAATAGAGAACACAGAGAAACACAAAATCAAAAGAAAAAATAGTAATACAAACATCAAAATCTTTGGTGATTCAGGCTGCAAAGAATTCTGGAAATAAAACCAGCTTTTACATTTTTCACAATTCAGTGCACCTAAACAATTACAGTGTCTTTCTCCCTTCAGTGGCTGAGAGGAGCAAATTATAATTTTGGTGATATAAGTGAGTAGTTGATTCATGTGGATCAACAAATTATTTTCATTAAGGGTACTTTGTGGTAGGGACTATGTATTTTTGTATAAAACATGAGCAGATTTTTTAACTTTTACATAGAATCCATTTGTCCTAAACATCCTAAACTAAGCCATTTTACTTTGGCTGTAGACATTTCTTTCATTCAGCATTTCTTTTATTTTACAGCTTTAGGAGCATTCCAGATAAATGTTTCTGGAAGCATGAGGAAACATAGTAAGAGAGATGTTTTATCACTCAAAATTTTGAATATTAATCTCCTAACTTTTTTTTTAGAATGAACTCATATACTTTGTTTGTTTCTCTCAACCTCCACTATAGAACAACTATGAGATTCAAAGCTTTTCCATACTTAAGCATGCCTTAAAGTAGCTTGATTGCTTGATGGAGAACATGGCAAAATAAACCAAACTGGGTCCTGGAAATGCAGGGAGGTTGGCATGAATCCATCAGCTGCTGACAGATCAGGATTAGCTGACTGACTTTTAAAAGGGATTTGTTTTTCTAATCACACCTATTTCTACTTTTCCGTTTATTTTCCTGGTAGATTACATTTCTGAGATGTTTTGATGTTTCAAAAGCATGGAAAATAAAATCTTTACTCCATATTTCATGTACTTTATTGTTGTATTTTACCACCTTGTAATTCAGAAAACTTTCTTTTTATGGAAAAGAGAGATTTTCTCCTCTTTCATTTTATTTTATTGCCTGATTGCTTCTTAGGTTTGCCTGGATATTTAGCTGAATGTTGTCTAGTGGTGTTGGCTCCTTTGTGGCATCTAAAATCTCAATTGAGCTTTTGTGTTTTGAATTGCTAATTATGAAAAGCAATTGTAGAAATACAAATAGACAAATAATTATCCTAAGCCTGGGAATAGTAGAAAGTTTTCATCTCTTGTATTTGATGTAAGTGAATTGTGTAAGCCTCTTCTATGTAATTTATATAGATACTCAGTTTTAAACATGGTGATTTCCTTTGCTGAACTAGCAAGCTTCCACATCCTGTAAGGATCCAATATGTATGGAAAGCAGAAATATATAATTTTAAAAGCGGAGAGGAAATACATTGTTGAGGGCATATAAAGAAATAGAAATTAACTTACTCCAGGGATAAATAAAAAACAACTAGATAATCTGAAGTTCTTTTTTTCTATATATTGGAGAAAGTTTTCATAAAAATTTTAGGAGACTTCACTGTCTTGTACTGAAAATATTTTAAAAGAAGCAGGTGATTTGAGATACTGTAACAAGCAGTCAGTTTGATTTAAAAAAAACCAAACCTAAATAGTTATTTAATTTTCCTGAATAAGAAGTGCAGAAAAAATTTTTCTTCTACTGTGTTTTCCCCTTTACATCTTAGACATAATGGCATTTAAAGCCTCGTTATGTTTTTAAAGTGAAAAACATTGTCTTAAGATGTATGAGCATGACAGAACAATGCTGTATGATTTTCCTTTGAAGTTCTGAAAAAAAATTGTTCTCATCACATTGTGTGACAATTTCTTAAGAAGAAGATGGTGGTGGAGTGGAAACTCAGTGATTTTCTGTGTGAGTGGCAAGGGTTTCCTTTGATTTAAAAGACTGTGAAAGTACACTGTAATGTTCATATTGATCTAGACAATATCTACAGCTGTCTTTATTACATTTTCTTATTTTGGCATAATTTATTTATGACTAAATTACCTAGTGGAGTCTCAAGAAGATTTAAAAGGGATTTTCTAGTTATTATAAATCCCCTACAAAAGCCAACCCAAAAACTTATTTTAATTGTTAAAAGTTTTATTAGTGTAAAAGGAAACTCAAAGGGCTAAAAAGAGTGGGCATGACAAATATATTTTGTAAACGACCTGTCTTAGCATAATACACAGTAAACAGTCAATTTACTTGGGAACACATTATCAAATTGCATGTTGTTCAAATGAAGTCTTATCACCACTAAATTATTTATACTTCAGTTTGAAAAGTAAATAAATGTTTGGTGACTCATACTTTCTTCTTTCCTCTGAAAAGGCAAATATGTCTAGCTATCAAAAGCTCTGTATCACTTATGAACTAGATTTCAGCCTGATTTGTTTTAAATTAAATTGTTTAATGTATTTTATACACAATATTGAGACTCATGAAGGAACAGTTATTCATTGTTACATTGCAGAATTAAGTTTTATATTTAAAAAATAATGAAAAGTCATTTGGCCCAACAGTCTTCCCATTCACCTTTGTGGTAACTCTTTGAAGACAAAATAAAGCTGTAGACACTTGAGATATCATGATGGGTAGATGTCGCTATTCACACTTGACACTGTTTGGCCCTTCATGAGCAAATATCAAACTTTCCCTTCTGCAAAACCATCCACTAGTCCAGTGTGTTAAGGTGTTCTATCTGAGCAGCATTTCCATGAGGTTCTGGCACTTGCCAGGCTGTGTGTGTTTGATCACCATCAGACTCTGTTCTGTGATGTCAGGCACACCTGGGGCTGAAGTGGTTTCAGGAGCAGGTCTGCTCACACACACAGTCTCAGTGCAATTGACTGCACGGGAGCTACGATAACAGTTGCTGCCTTATTTAACTGCTGTCTTACTTCAGAGGACAGTCTGATTTAGCAGTGATTTACATTATCTTTACAGGAGTGTAAATGATTACTCAAGTTACAACACCACAGAGGATCAAGTGCTACTTCTTGAGAAGTCTATGTTGAAGAGATAAATACTTTTGATATACATTGTAGAATTTAATGCATTTAAATAATATATTTAAATGCATTTTTGGTGTACATGCTTTCTGGTTAGGGTTCTTCTAGAGTTGCTATTTTATAAACAATCTTTTTTCACAGTTACACATGATAAAAATCTGCAACAAACAGGAGAAAAATATTCACACTGCAGTATCTTTTCAAAATATATGCTTTTTCCCTCATTACTTTAATTCCTGTTAATTAAAACTACTTCCTGGGTGGTCAATGATACAAGGTCACAAATTTCTTTAGGATATTTTACTCTATAGCTGAACACCCTAGTGTTTTATTGCTAATTTTCACATTTTCACTGCAATTCCTCATTGCTTAGGTGGGCTGTGAAATTATTTGCTACTCCTATGAAATAGGGATGCCATGGTCTGTTAAATGGAAGAACATTTTTCTGAACTTCAAGTTTTAAATGAAGTTTTTATGCTCTTTACTTTAAAGAGAGCCTTTTTTATACTTTGACACACACACACACACACAAAAAAAAAAAAAAAGAATGGATGTCATCATTTCACCACTTACGGAATTCTGCATTCTCTCTGGTGTTAACCTGATTAAGTAATGAAGGAGTCTAACCAGCTGTCTCAGAATGTACCTTCTAAAGGCTCAAAATAAACAAAAAAACCCAAAAACACGGAAGTCCAATAAGGTAAACTGCAAAGTTTCTTGTTTTAGAGTTTGCACCACTGTCTGCAGGCCAACAATTTTTTGCAAAGATTGGCTTTTTAAAATTCTGGTAAAGCTACCAAGCTCGGTGTTGGTGCTTAGTCTGTGTTTTTTTGCTTTGAAGGGCTGTGGAACTAGTTTTGTGAGGTGGTTTAAATCAAAACTTATTAAAGACAAAGGGGACATTGTAAAAGGAAAGCAAAGACAATAAAAGCAAGGAAAAAGAAACCTAACCAATACATTACAAAGTTGACCTTGCATTAGTTTCCCTCTGGCGAAGAGGAGATATTATTTTGCTAGCAGCTGCTTGCCTCTGATTAGCCTGGATGGGAATTATCTCACACAAATCAGTTGTCTAAGAATTGTTAAGTTGTAAACTGGACATTTAGCTCCTCCCGTGGTCAGTGGAGGAAACTAACACCAAGTAATTAATACCCTTCAAAGAGAGGTGCCTGAGAGCATTGGGAATTGTCTGGAAGAAGTCTTTGGACTGGATAAAAAGGGAGCCTATGTAAGTACGTTATACTTAGACGACTAATTTTAAATGGGTAAGGCTGAAATGTCTTGTTAGCAATTAGCCTTAATACGTCCCTTGCTGCATATACAGTTTTTCATACTTAAGGTATTTATCAAGTGCTCTGTATTAGAACTCAGGATCATTTCCCAATTTGGTTACAGGAATAATTCAGAAAAATATTGAAGTATACCTAGAGGAGGGGCCATGCAGTATTTTTCCTTTCTTTTCTAAAGTATCTGTAGAAAGTTTGCCACCTTATCTTGTGTTTAGTGTTTTAAAGGAAATTTTGTTTTCTCCTTTGTTCCTTATCACTGTGTTTGGGGGATTGTTTTTTGGGTTTTCTTAGGTTGTTGGATTTTTGTGTTTTTTTTTTTTTTTTTTTTTTGTTGTTGTTTGGTTTGGTTTTGTTTGGTTTGGCTTTTTGTTTGTTTGTTTTTTGTTGTTGTTTCTTTTATCTTTACCTAGTGTTCTTGGAAATCCTATTCTTACATTGGGATATCTGTTTTCTGATTGATTTGGTCACAAAAGCATTCAGATCTTTGATATCACTTTCCAATTTTTTTAAGTATAAGTAATGCATTCAAGAGCCTTTACCACATAGATTTTGAATACTGACATTTACCACTATAGAAAGTATTCATAATTTTTGCTAAGGAAAAGTTGAAGAAACACAGGTTTGAAGATGAAGGAAAGCTTGAAACACAAACTCCACAGGTATTATGGTGTTACATACTGTTTGTTAATTTAGAGCAATACAAGGTTGTGCTGCATTTTGTTTGTAGTATTAAGATGAGTGTTACAGTTGGTAGAAAGAGACAGCTTTTGGGTACACAGGTCCCTTCTTGATCCTGTTATGTGCAGTACCAATGAAGCTATTGTGAAAGCAATCGACTCAAAGTACAATACTTAAACCTTCTGGAGTTCATTTTGTATTCAATTACCCATGTTCATACAGTTTTAGGTGTGTTTTAATGCTAAATATAAATAAAAAACTTTTCCAGGCTAAACTTATTCTGCAAATTTGGAGCTTAGAACACAATGAAAGGCATTGCCATGGGGGTAAGTCATGCCTTGTTTTAGAAGATTAGCAATAGTATCATATGAGTGATACATCTACATTTAATTTCAGTGCTCTGGTGGGATTGCCTTGCCTAGGGGACAATTTCCCACCCAGGCACTCAGTCACTACGCCTTCTCTGTGGGAGTGGGTGAGAAAATCGTCTGAGAATGCTGGTAGGCTGAGATAAAGACAGGGCATTTTCTTACCAGTTACTGACTTGGTGCATATTAAATATCTTGAAAATTAAAACATATTCAGGTAGTAAGAAACAAAACCAAGTATTAAACTAACAAATTTCTTCCCCATGTCCAACTTCACTCTTGGCTCCTCTACCTTCCCTACCACCACCCCACAAGCAGCACAGGAGAATGGGGAACTGGGGGTTGTGGTCAGTCCCTAACAGCTCCTCTCTGCCACTTCTTCCTCTTCACAGTTCTCCTCTCCTCCAGCAAGGATCCTTCTCATGGGCTGCATTCCTTTAGGATAAACCTGTTGCTGTGCAGGCATTTCTGCTGGCTGCAGGAGAGTGTCTACTCTATTGCCTATATAAACTCCTCCCCTTCCTTCTTTTCTCACCTTGATATTCATACAATTTTCACAGTCATTCCCTCCCTCAATACTCTATTGTCCAGTATTTTGCTCTTTTATTAATATATTTCCACCAGGCACCACCAGCTTGGCTGATGGATTCGGCTGTGTCTTGTGGTGGTTACATTTGGATGCAGCTGAAACTGGATTTGTTTGGAATGAGACAGCACACCACTACCAAAACATTGCAATTTGGACCCAACTGCCCATAGAAAAAGGTAATGCCATACATAAGTAGCTTAAGTATTGAGAAAGTTCTGAGTGAAGATTTCCATGAGACCTCCTTGGAGTAGCTAATAAACCCGTCCTGGCATGAAGAAAGATGTGAAGGTGAGGTTGAAACAAAGACAGTGTACATTTCCCAGTGCCTTTGGAGTATGAATTGAGAATTCGGTCCTGTTGAATTCTCAGGCTAGCAAATTACTGCTTAATCAAGAGATGTAAATTTAAGACAGAGAGAAGGCAGGTTTTGCAATCATATGTGGGGCTTTTTTTCTGGTTTAGATAGTTATCTGTGTGTATGCAAAGAATGAAAGTCTCTGATCCCTGTAAGTAATTTTTCACTCCATTGCTGGAAGAAATGTTGAAGTAATTGCAGTTTCAGTAATAGTCAATGAGTATTTGTAATTGCAAGTTTTGTGACTACTACGTAGAACCATATATTAACCAATATGTAGAACAATATGTTTTTAAGAAATTATAGAGTCCTGCATTGTCTTTAAAATCTCTGTAAAAATAGCCACAAGGAATATATCCACCCCTGCTGACCCCACTGCCCCACCAAAATAAAAGATTTTAAAAAACCCCAGTAGTACTATGACAATATAAAAAAGGATAATGGCATAATTTCCATTCATTAACCTGCCTGGCTTTGACAATTGTAGTCCTCTTAGCTGTTATCTTTTACAGAAATAAATTTTCAGTTTGCACATTTCATAAGATTGTGTTACTATGTTGCATTATAATATTTTTCCTTTTTCCTACACTTCACTAAAAAGTGTAAAAAAAAATCCAAAATGGATTGATTATGAATCTCACAGTCAAAGGAGAAGCCTCTCTCTGTTATGTTTCAAAGACAAAAGAAAATACATGTCCTTGGCCTTGCCTGTCCTTTGAAAGGAAGGCTAGCCTAATCATATATATTGAAGGTGAGTGACTTGTACACAGCTGACATTTATAACAGCATGTCTTGAAAGCACTCTTGAAAGCCTTTTCCACAGTGACTTGATCAAGATTATGATGAAAGTAATAACATGATTAGACCTGGAATTAACTCCAAAGTGATCTCATCTTAGAAATGCTTTAATTGTGGATGGTATAGGAAACCTTCATTTAAATCTTAAAATATCTCCATGTTGCAAGACTATGTAATTAAGGCAATGACCAAGCATAGTCCTTGTAAAGCATAAATTGCATTTATTTGCAAACTATTCTCCAAGTTTTGTGGACTGTTTTCTTCATCCTTTGTGCAAGTTATTTCAGATGGACAACCAGATGAATGAAAAAACAATAGAGTGAGACATGGAAAAACAATCAAGCTATTTCCCTTTTCCTAGCTAATCTTTCTAAAATCATGCTTGATCTTCAGAAAAAAAATGAAAAGTGTTCTCTTCCATTAATACTGAGGAAATATTTTCCTTGATATACAAGAAGTAGCTTTAGATTTAAATAACATTGTGCATAGAAGAATTCTCTGTGGAAGCTTTTAATTCTTCTTGAAAGTAACTAGTATATTATCTTCTGAATAAGTATAATGGCTAAGTAAGTAATCCATACACATGCACAGTGTTTTAAGAAGGTGTAAGCTAGTCCACTTGCAAAACAGAAAGAGGACACTTGGGAACGAAATTCATGTCACTTAATATGAGGCACTTAACTGAGACAGGTGAAACACAAATGCAGGTGTGCTGAGTTCCAGTGGCTGGAGTCTAACAGAGATCTGAATTGACTTACCGAGATACCTATCTGTCATTACTGGTTTTTCAGGAACACTGGCCATTTTTAAAGGCTCCACTTAGATGTTTTCTGTTCCAGTGTCTTTTGCCTTTTGCTAACAGTGAGAGGAATAAGATGAACAATGATTTTCTTTCCCCCTAATCATGTGATATTGTCAATGTAAAAACAAAGCTAACAATAACTGTGTTTGAGTTATCTCAAGGAAGCAAGCCTGAGAGCTGTGTCTCTAAAACCACTTTAGTTAAAGGTTAATGCTCATTAGTGTGGAGTCAACAGCATTCTGATAAACCTCATAATTTAAACTAAATGACAGAAAAAGAGCTAGTAGTACACTAGTGAGCGTTACAATAAAACATGATGCATTGCATTTATAAAAATAAAAACAACCGTTTTTAAAAATCTGGATAATGCTCACATTTGATATATTACAAACGGACAATCTGCATTTTTTTCTTGCAGTCTCATATGTAACATTTCTATTGCTAAAATGATGTCATAAACAAGATTTCATTGCTTAAAATCAAAATATGAGACCTGGGTGTATAAAGGTCAGGAAATGCATAGGTTGGCTCACAACAGCCTGCCAAAGGGTGGTGGATTTAGAAAAAGGCAAGAGGAGACAGCCTGTGGTACACTTTCTCCATTCTGTAGGAATTCATGACTGACTTGCCAAGTGCAGGCTATTTGGCAGATCTGCTCCAGCAGTGATTTAAAGCAAGACAGGAACTAACCTCAGGAAGAATGAAGCAATTGTTCTGTACACCAAAAGAGGTATTAATTTAAACTAAGGATGAGCAGAATCCAACATTTTTCTAATCTTCTTGCCAGCCTTTTTCCAGGCAGTTATTGGGATCTGAACCCCAGATCAAAAACAGCTTTTACATTGAAGCAAGTCAGCATTAATCTAGCTAATCAGCATAACAACATTTTCTTTAATACTTCACTAAAAATCTAAAATCATACCATTTGCTTTTGGAGGAAAAATACTGAATAGGGAAGGAAAATAAGCAAGACTCTCAGAAAGGACCAGAAAAGCCTGAAGTTAAAATTAGTTTTGGGTTTTCATTTAGAACAGCTCAAGTTTCATTCTTGCTTTAATATTTCAGAACTATAATTGCTTAAACAATAAAATTCCAGTTCTTAAGTGAGATTTTTTTTTTTTTATCATGGCTCCTGTTCTGTAACCCATGAAGGAGATTCTAATGAAAAAAAATAGTTGTTTCATGAGCTGGAAAGGGATCATGAAAAGTGGGAGCTATGAAACAGATATAAAGATATAACAAAGCTGTTGCTTTGGTAGTTTGGATCACTCTCACACTCTAGCTGTTCATGAGCAGAAGTTAAGTGCCTATTTCAACTCCTGAAATAATCAATAACTACAAATATTGCAGTCAGCTTTCTGTAATAACTTTAAACATTTCAATCCAGAAGGACATATAAGAGAACTCTAAAGATTTTTAAATACATTGAAGGCAAAACAGAAGAATTGATCATGGTTTTCATTATTTGTGTGGCCAGGTTTCTATAATTGCTGACAGTAGAAGGGACTTGTATGCTTCATTTGAACAGTACATTTATTTGAAATAATTTTTTTAATATCACAGTATTATGTTTGGATTAATCCTTGAGGTCTCTGGATGTCTTTTCTCTTGAAAGGCCCAAGAATTTGAAAATTTTCCATGGAATTCTATTTAGCTTTTAGGGAACTCCCCCAAACTATTAATGTATTTTTATGGTTCAGCTCATTTAAATTCTGTCACCACGTATGCTGTGTCAAGGACTATGAATTCTTACTTTAGATACTTAATCTCACATTTTTACTCGTTGTTTAAATGAATATTTTAGAGCTGAAAGCATGTGAAGACCTACTTTCTCTTCAGACAGCAGCATGCCAATTATCATCTGGCTTCCCTATTTTAATGTATGATAACCCACAGTGGTACACAATAGAACTCTAATTCAAGACTGAGTGTGATCTTTAATTATGTTTTTTCCCCTATAAGACCTGTAAAGAACAGTATAAGTGTTAAGGACTGAAGAGGCCTGGTGGGAGATTTTGAGGAGTGGGAAGCATTGAAATGTCAGTGTATGACAAGTATTTTGGTGCTGTGTTCCTTCAAAGATGAGGATTAGCCGTGCTTTCAGTTGGTTTTCATTTCCTCATTGTTGTAGCGGAACTATAATTGGTTTCTGTGGGCCTAGTACTGCGTCCTCTCTTTTGCAGCAACACTGCCTTGCTCATGTAAAGGTGATGTACCTGTTAATATAAAAGGAAATGTAAACGCAGTCCAAAAGCCTTTTTGGTAAGTACTTCCAATAAGGAAAACCAAATGGCATATGTCATTCTTTGTATATATATATATCTTATAAATACATCAAAAGTATTTCTTCGTATAGCTTAGTATATTTCACAGCAACAGCAATTGACAAGCAACCACTGTTTTTGTATAGTAAAACTGTACATAAACTTAAGTAGTTCTGGGTGGTGTAAGTGAGCACTCCTGTGATTGAAATAATTTTAAGTGGATCACCTAAAATCACTGACTCAATGTAGCATTTTGTGAATTTGGAGATACTACTTTTCTTTTTTTTTTAAAGTATTTTTATGGTGTTTTAGTCTCTGGAAATGACATCCAAAACACATTTTCTCTGATGTCAAGACATTCCATTTTCATGGGTACATGAGAGTATATGTGTGTGCATGCATGCATTAATATTTTTAGACATTTGTATTTATAGTGTTGTATATGAATTAATTTTTAATTCAGTCAGTGGAAAAAAAATAGAGATTACATAATCATTTGTATAATGCTCAAACCCCAAAATGATATGTTTTCCTTCAAAACAAAACTCATTTGGTTGACTGGGGAATTTAAGCACTTAGAGTGCCACTATTTAATCAGTATAGGCTTTTTTTAAAAAAATAACATTAAAAATTTGGCATTTGTTTAATACAGGATAATGTATGGTAAATCAGAGTAATCAGACATTTGCAAAATCTAAGTGTATTACACACATCACCTCCTGCTGCCACTTATTTTGTATGTTCTAATGTTTTGTTAAAAGCTGTTAATTTCTTGCACTAGTCTTGCGAGATTGTTCCAGAAACAAATCAATGTCAGTGACTCATTTCTAGGTATTATTTTTATTCTGTAGTATTTACCTGTTATTTCTACTTACTACACCATGTTGCATTTCCATAACAATTTCTCCAGTCTTTTCACTTAAGTGGTTTTAAGTTCTATGTATGGCTATACGCACCTCTCCTACTGTCATGCCTGTTGCTGTTCTCTGAACTTCCTTTCAAGCAAAAGGTGATGATGATGTAATTGAGTTCCAGTTCCAGTAAACCATAGAAAAGAAAAGATTCTGTGTATTCCTTGTATTCTATGCTGCTTTCGTTATTGGAGTCTAAGCTTGCGTTGGAAAAGACATAGTCAATTTGCCTTGGTTGCAAAGTATTTTTCAACATCAGAACTAAAATAGTTTTTTAGCTTCCATTAAATTGCAGTGTTTAGAATTATTTTACTTCAGCTGTAGTTATCAAATGGAACTTGATGTCCATAGTTTTAACTTTCCTGATTATAATTTTCTTGTCTGTTACATTAGAGTAATCTGTGATTTTGGTTACCTGCTTACAAGAATGGTGCAACTTGTTTTAGATCCCTAGTCTGCTTGAAACATAATATATTGAGCTATTATTACTCAAAATTTCCTTTTCTTGGACTATAACGTTGTTAACTCAAATGACACCAAAATATGTTTATCTTCTGAATATAATTGTTTTCATGTGTTTCCTCACAGGACCTTTCCCTGTGCCACCTTCTGGTTTCTTGTCTCTGATTTAGCATTCCAGCAGCTCTCACATCCTAAGAGGTATTAATAAGGGCCACCTGCCTCTGTGACTCATTTAAAATGTCTCTGCACAGTATAAGACAAGAGATAATAAATATGTCCAGGCCGTGGGGGATCAGAAAAGAGCCAGAGACAGTATTGGTCAGCATAATGGACAGTAGTCTCAGCATGAGGGCAACCTAACTTTATGCTCCATTATTCCTCTGTGTAAATGCTCAGCAAATGTCACAATCCCATAAGCAGTTTGTGGCAGGTACCACATGCTGCTGTAGGTCTGCACATAACCGCTGCAGAGTTAGTTTTTAACCAATAATGCTTGATACTCATCCCCAAACAATTCTGAACAGGTTTTTCTACCAAAAAAATCTCAACAATTCTTTTGTTTATTTAAAAAAAAAAATTAGACTTGCTTTTATTCTTGGAGGAGCATGGATAGGCTTCTTCTTGCTGTAGTTTTGAATTATTAGTTAATTCAGTCATACTTTTAGCTCTAAGCAATCCTAGCTGAATTACTTACTTAAACTACTATTCCTTCTATATTTTCAGCACTTTTTCCTGGAATGGTTTTTCCGTTTCCTTAATACCATTTTTGCTTTGATGATAGGACACGTTATCCTTTAAATATAGAAATGTTATTTGTTTTAATCTAGCATGCAGTTGAAGACAACACAAACAAGCAGTGGATATAACTCTGTAAAACCTTTATGTAGCGAAGGGCATGGCAAAGGCAGTTGTCTTTGCATGTGGACAGCATATGTCTGTTTCACTCAGAGAGTAATTTTGTACATGGCAAAGAATCTGTTCTCGTCATGTTGTCTGATGCTTGTTTTTTTTTTTTTCCAGTTTTGTTTTGTTTAAATTAAAAAAGATCAGACATTCTTCAGAGAATCAAGGTAATGCAGTGAATCTGATTCTGTTGTGAAAAAAAAAATCAGAACTGTTGTTCAACAATAACGAATAAAAAAACCCTCTTAACTCCTAACACAAACCCCATAATAATTGGAAAACACTGCTGAGAAAACTGAATACTGCTATACAAGAAGAAAAGTTTTATTCTTTTAATAAAATACACTAAATAATACATAATATTTTCTTAACAAAATTTCTTAGATTTTGCTTTCTAGCTGATTTTCTAGGTGTCTGATGTATACCTTCTATTTATTGTAGCATATTTCTTCTGAAGTATTGAAAATTATCTTTCTAAATCCTCTTGGCATTAAAAACAAATTTGAAGAATAAAAATCTAAAACTGAGCAACCCAGTATCTTCAACCTGAATCCACAGAATATAGGCCATAGAGCAAAGTCACTGCCACTGAAAGGAGTAATTCTTAAGTTCAAAACGTTTCCAGCTTCTCCATATCAACTTCCAGAGAACAAGGATTCAAAAACCAGAATCAGATTCATCTCAGTTGCACTGTAGAATAACATGAATCATCATCATTTTTTTGGTGCACTTTTTGTGAACATTACATTCCTATAGAAATTCTGCCACCTTTGCTTAGATGAAACACTGACTTGGCAATAGCTGCAAATTAAATAGTGTGGTATGATAGAAGGAGTGAAGGCTTGTCTGGAAAAGCAAAAGATATATACTAGTAAGCCTGCTCATACAGTAGATAAAACTCTCTTTCTCCCCAATTTGAGTGCTAGGAATGTTATTAGTCTTAGAAGAATTATCTGTCCTTTGTAAAGTCTGTCTGACTGGAAAGCCGATGCTGGTTTTATTCTGCTTTTCTCAGGCAATCATTTTCTACTTTCCGTTCTTCTTTAGGATGCCATTCATCATTTGGAAATGATCAGAAACATTTCTTTCTGCTAACCCAACCCAACAGAACACTTTTAGAACTTTTCTGTGTGCCTCTGGAGAGCTAGCAGATTATTTGGGTTATTCAAGTATATTGATGCAAGGACTGAGTGCAGGTGTTCATTCATTTGACCCATTTCCTTTCATATTGATAACTGAAAAGGTGGTGTTTGCCCTTTGGGGAAATGTCTTTGTCAAGTGGCCCTGTAAGACATTTCAGGTTAAATGTTATTTTACATCCTAGGTGTCTTTGTTTTCAGCCTGTGGTAAAAGGGGCATGTTATCAGAAAGACATTTTATGGTATTTTCCTAGTTCATTAAATATTCTTTAGGAAGATACTGTTTATATGCATCTTCAGCTTGTCAGAGAAGTACAATGTAAGTGACATGTAGGAAGGGGCTCAAGTAGCAGAAAAAGGTGGACAGAAAGGATCCCAAAGCTATTTTATATGCTAAGTCAAATCCTTGTTACCAAGATGCAGTTAAAGAGCAATTGTATCATTTGCAACCAGAATTTCTTAGAAGGTTTCTATCACCAATCTGTGGCTTTAGAACAAGCCTCCTTTTCCTGAAATGGTACATAAGTTGTCAAATGCTATAATCAACCAGCTCATCCAGGCTTGTAGCAAAATTAGAAAGCCCTGGGGATTTTCTTATGGCTAAAATATTCTGTCTCACTTTTGATCACATCCCAGAATGTAGTGTGACCTCTTAAATTGTAACAAGACTGCCTCTACTTTGTCATTTTGTGGAATTATAATCGACTTCTCAACCCAACCACCATAAATTTAGTTGTGCGGCAAGTTTCAGTGTACAAGCTTTGTTTCACTGAAGCTTATGGAGTCCTGCATGGTCTCACTAGAGCAGGCAGATGCCAGAGTTTTAGCTGTAAGGCAGAGTTTTCTGTATTCAGGAGATTGCATCCTTCCCACTTGAATATGATGCCCAGAACATAATTCCAGAATTAGTTTGCTATCCCTAGGGTATTTGAAATTTTAACACACATGTTTTTATGCCATCATTCTGTGTACATGTGTAGTCTTCAATGAATGCAATATGTGTGTACATTAAATTCATATGCATGTATCTAGCCATATATAGAAAATGCCACATAGGAAGCACTTTTTACTCCTTTCTTTCTTATCTTCTCATTACTAGTAGATGTAACTTTAAAATATCATGTTCACAAAAATGATCAAATAAAGTCAAAACCAGTTTAAATATTTGTCCATTAAAAGAGAGGCTTCCTCTGTATTTACTTTCTATGAACCTTAATCCCTTTGATTTTCTGTACTTACACTCACTCTCCTACTATGCCAAGTAAACACCTCACGAAAAAGACAAGGCAAACACAATTTGAAAAGGGAAGGGCACATGGGCTGAGGAAAGATGGTGTCAAAATACCAAGTGCTTGGTCTTGTGACATATTCAGAATTATGAGACTACATTTTCTTTTGTGCTTAACATTAGCATGATCCTCAGAGATGTCTTTGCAGAAATCTACCTCAGACTTGTCCTGGTTGGGTATTTGTACTTGGATGAAAAATAATTTCTCCCCACAGATGAGTACAGAGAGTAACTGAGACAACTGTCTATAGACAGCAACTTCTGTTCCTCCACCAGCTCTTGATGGTTGCTCATCTCTATGTAATTGTTCGTAATATTTCATGAAAAGCCTGTTAATCCCTATAGTTTCGGTAAAGTGATTCCCTGTGGATGATCTAATTGAGGCAATTAAAGGGGGTTTATTATCACTGTTTAACTGGACTGTCACACTTGGACACGAAAGAAAGACGCAGACACGCGTTGGAGAGAGAAGAGCCAAAACTGGGGAGCACTCTCTGGACTTTATTTTATATATCCTCTTAGAAACCACAGTGGATTGGAGGGAGAACTTGCTGCCCCTCAATCACACTGGTCAAAGGAAACATCCGTCAAATATCTCTGCCCAGGAGAAAGGAGTGCAAACAATAGAACACGGTTAGAAAAACACGGCTATGTTTACAGAAAGTGTGTGAGAAACTGTTACAGAGAATGAAATCAAAGAGCTGCAAAACTCAGGGCAACACTGGACCCATATCCTTTGCTTGTATTCTGAGACTGAAACAAATGCTGGCTAGAAAGAGTGATGGCTATTTCTTCTTTACAAGTGTGGAGAGAATTAAGTGGTATCAAAGTTAAGCTGATAATCAGGTGGGTGAGTCAAGGGTTAATTTGCAATTAGAAGGTTTTCAAATTTATTAGCTGCTTCTCCCTTAATTTGATTTCTGCTGAAGATCAGTTTTTGCCATGATTGTCTCTTTATTTTATCTGTTAAAAAACAATGGCTCTGATAAAAGGCTCCCAGAACAGAGCACAGAGAAGACTTAAGGGAGCACATTAGTATGTAAAAGTGAGGGATTCCTCTCCAAGGTGACAAATTTCATGAAGTCCTGTAGCTTCAACAAAAGTCAGTGATAACTGGACCTATGCCGGTTACTGTGGCACTGCCCATGGCGCACTGCCTTAGAGGGACTGCTGGCATAAAGCTCTGGACATCTGAATTAACCCTATGGAGATCTCCCCATGGATGACAGCGAGCCTATTGGCAGGACCACGAGGGCTTCGTCTCATCTGTTGGTAGCTATTCCTCTCTCCCCCTCTCTCTCTTCCTCTACTTTGTTTCTTTATTTCTCTTTCTCTCCCCCCCCTATCGCATAATTGTGTTGTTGGCACTCAATAAAGGTGCACTATTTGATTAAAGTTGAAATCCCCTTTGTGCCTTTTGCATTTTGAGATTGTGAAACGAACCATCACGACCCCTGCTTGTGTTAGAGGATCGTGACAACATCTTGGTGCCACTTGCTCCTTTAAGCTCTGCCATTACTGGTTTGTAATGTTAACTTCCAGGTGTAGTGAATGGATTTCTGAAGGTCTGCTTTTTATCCAGTAAAAATAAGTCTGTGATAACACGCAGTCTTTGTCTTAGTATTTTGTCTTTCCATCTTATTTTTTGGAGGTGAACTCTGAGCTATAAAATGCAAAAGCAGGTAGCAGACCCTTTTCTGTTGTCTTATTGAAACTCATCAGCCTTTAGCTAACACAGTTTTAGCAGATAATATTATTTCTCAGATTGCCACACGTTTGAAATTAGGTTGGCTCTCTAGAAAATTTACAAATGAGATAATAATATGTCAATAAGAGTCACTAGGAACAGGAGTTTCCAACATAAACCTTTCCACTCTTTTTGTCAAAATTAGAAGCTTCAACTGTCATGCAGAACTTTTGGGAGGATTATCTCTAATACCTACATATAATTCTTAAAGGCAGTCTTTAGCCTAATATATCCAGAATGTCTTAGGTCTTTGAACTAGAATGAAGGCCTTGCAATTTTGGTAGGCTCTGATGCACTTTTGACACTCTTTTTAATCTCAACATGCTACTGAAAACAATCTGTCTATAGCTTGTTCACCTAACTGTGGAGTCACTTGGCTTCTGAATAACCAAGAACTACTATTCAAAGCATGACCCCAAAATGAGACACATTTGTTTTCAGGATCATGTTTCCCAGGGTTCTTATTTCTTCAGGGATGTGTTTTCAATTGAAGAACTGGTGGGGGGGGGAAGGCATTACAAAAGCTTTTGCTGTGTAGAAATATAGAGCAATTTCTGGTTTTTGAATTGGACTTAGCCTTGTACTGTATTGGATGGAACATTTTTTTTTCCTAGCTTAATTGGAAAAAATTGTTGACATCCTTACTTGCGGTTAGTTACATAAATGTAAATCATTAATAGCTGGGCTACTGTCAGAGAAGTTGTTCTATATTAATAGTTTGAAGACAAGGGACAGAATTTGGTCTCTAACAGTATTTTTTTGCACTCTCGAAGACCTTCAAGCTACAGGGGAAATCGCTAGTCTGCAACAATTAAAATGGACACATCTCATTAATGATTTTAGTCAACTGCTGTAACTTCAGCCCTCTCAATTTATCTCAGAAAAAACAAAGCTGCTGAATTGGGATTGTCAAAAAGATGTGCAATTTTCTCTTTTAGGCTGTAAGAACACACACAGTTTGTTTCTTTTCTTACTTGTCTGTCTGAACCCCCTCAGAATTGCAGTTAGGGACAAAGAGTGAAAAAAAAAAAAATACTATAAACCACTCCTGCTCCTGTTGTTCTGAGAAAATGCAGGGGTGAAAGGAGTGGAATAGCAAAATGTCTGTAGCTGTACTATTTTTGAAAATGTGAGACCTTGAAAAACAGCTTGGCTGTAGCTCCAAAAAGATGTCTTATGTCACATCAGAGGGAGTTGTGTGCTGGATATCAGGTTTCACCTACCAGCAGTTTTCACTACCCTCACTCTTAATGGTGGCAGCAAACCACAGCTGTTTTTCTTCTGTCTTTCTTACAGATTTACCCTTACCCTTGTTGCAGGATGAGAAAAATGTTTGTCATACAAGGACAGTAAAAATTAAATTTCAAAAATTTCATATGATAAACTGAGAAATGTTGAGAATGCTCTGGTTAGATACCAGTGTTCAGCCAGGGTGCTGCTGAGTCCATGTCAAGTCATGAAAATAGTTGGGAGTTCTCTTGTGTTTTGCACCCATGGCATAAGCTGCTGTCAGGTAGTACACAAAGGAGCACAAAAAGTACAGTAAAGATCAGCTCTGCAGATAAGTGTTTTTCAATAGCATTGAGGAAGAGATTTTTTTACCTTAATTGTGGTTGGTTTTAAATTCTAAAGGGATTTTGACTCCACTTGGTATGCTTAGCTTCTTATCTGCCAGCCATCCAGAAAGGAGAGGTACGTGCTATGCTAGGATGCAAGTCATGGTTGCCATTTTCTTTGAAGACTTTTTATGTTCATGTTGTTTTCATTAAAATGGCTTTCATTTCCTTTCTTAAAAATAAACTTGAATTTTTTTTTCACTGATAATTCAGCTAGGGGTACTTACAAAAGGCAAAATATTGTTTATACTCACTTGTTATGATCATTGTTATGATCACTTTGGCCTTACCTTCTGCATATTATCATATGAAAACAAGATCAGCACAACTTGCAACCTTACATTCATTTGAAGTATTCAATAAAACATGCTTGTTCTGCCTGTGTACACACATGTACTAATTTGTATGTATATATTTGGAAGCTTACAAAGAACAGCACTAGAAAATGTCATTTTCTCAACCATTGTGCTTGTCACATAAAATTTGAGACTTGGATTCTGTCTTACTGAAATACAGCTGTAGGCTGTAGTCAAGGTTATAATCACTTAATTTAAGACAGATATTTCATATACATCTTTTTTTGCACAAAATCATCACTGTGTCAATATGCATCGATCTATCAATAAAAATGTTATTTTTTAATTTCTCTGATGATAAAAACACAAAACATTCTTTTCAACATGGCAGCCATGAAAAAATTATTAAAAAACTGAAAAATATATATTGCAGGTTTTAAAATATAATTTTAAATGCTGCATAACATTGTATAATACAGATGCTGCCTTTTAAAAATTTTGAATGTCCATTGGAAAACTTGACTTCTTAGAAAAAACCCTTAGCCTTTCATGGAAAAACACCCTACATAATTTCCATTTTGACCAGTAAAAAAAACCAAACATAAACCAAAAACCGCAAAACAAACAAACAAGCAAAAAACTTAGACTGTCATATCTGCTGTTACTTAAACAGTGTGTTCTGTTAAATCTTATAAATAGTATAAAAGCAATTCTGTGTGTGTTGTTCTTCTGGTTAAACATTTGTAATGATGAACATTTGTAATAGTGTTGTAATAGAGAAACTTTGTTTTTTCTGCAAAGTGTAGTTCTAGAAACTTGTTCTAACGTAGTCAAATCAGCTGTTTTACAGCACTGAATCTGTGTTGTCTCAGGCAAACTGTGCTTATCCAGGATTCAGACTGAAATCAGTTTTCAATTCAATTTTTCCTGTCATATTGAACGACTGTATAAAACTTCTGTGCGCTGTTAATAGCTTTCATGTGCTGGGCAGCCATTTCAGCAATAGATTCTTTCCTCTCTTGCAAGGCAGTTTCTGAACTAAAAAACCCCAACCAAAAAAAACCAACACAACAAAATAACCCAAAACAAAACAGTATAGAATGTAAGGTATAATATTTTAAAAGAAACAGAAGCAGAGTAAGAATTTTGAACACCTTCTTTGAACAAAGGGATTCAGACACAGCAAAGAAATGGTGTGAAATGTTGATTGCAGTTTTTTATGCATCCTGTGTATAAAGAAATTTTAAAAAAAGTTGTGAGTCTATTAAAAGGTTGCACACAGTCTGATACCCTTATACTTCTTTATTACGTTCCTTTTAAGTTTCCTTACCTGAGTTTAGGCATCCAAATGGGAGCCAAATGACCCAATCCATGTGAAGAAGTAGGTGCCTACCAATGGCTATTCATCTAATTTTAAGGTCAGTTAGATAAATCACAGAAATCATGCTTCTGACATACCTGTAAAAGAAGACAAGCTGTCTAGCTTGCATTGAAATACAACTTCTAGACATTTAAAAAGTCTAAGAGATTTTTTTTTGATTGAGAATGTAGGTACTAATGAAATATGTATGAAATTAATTTTTAAAAAATTTAATAATTATAGAGTGGTCTTTATTGATCTTTGTTAGTCACACTGAGTATCCTTAATTTTTAGGGTATTTGAAAGAATTGGCATGATGCACAGATAGAAAAAAAAAAAAAAGAAAACCACCGGAAAGCATGTCCTTTAATTGAATATATCTTTGAAGTTATACTTAGAAGTCCTTTGTGCCACATACCTCATCCACAGTTCTCAAGGCTTCAGTTGTCATTCTAGGCGAGTAATTCTCTATATCATCACGATGTTAGAGCCATAAATATCTCATTCCATTTAGAATAATTACTTGCTACTGCTTTCTATGCAAAAATATGGTTCTTCCACACAAAGACACACAAAAATAACACATTAGCAGTAGCCACTTGGCCAATTAGAGCAGTCTTTGTCACAGCTTAACCAAGTTAAACAGAGCTTCAGGTCCAGGAAAGCTCAGACAAAACACACCTGACAAGCCTCAGTCAAGGGGCCTTGCAGATTTAACACAAAGCTTACACCTGTTTTTCAAAGACAATACTGTATTACCAGTTAGAGCCTGTAAAAGGGAGTAACTAAATTAAATTATGGTATATAAGTGAAAATAATGACTAATGTGTGTTTGACTGTGAAAGAACAAAAACTCATCTTGTTCATTTTATTGTTTTACACAAATATCTACTTACTGCATTCTACCACTTGCAGCATAGATTATTTTTATTTTTATATTATGTATTTTTGTGTGATTTTTGACATAAGTATGTACAACAACCACATGGGATTGTCTGTAACAAAGGTTCCTAAGCTTTTAGTACTACAAAACATCAACTGCACGTTTACCAAGACAATGGAATTGCTTATTTTTGGCTATTAAATCGTATTGGACTCTTGAAATTTGAGAGGCTCTACATAAAAAGTTGCCTTTTTAAAAACTTTACCATTAATGTTGCTATTCTGTTACTGGTTTCCTTTTTTAAAAATCACAGTTGTCACACTGGATGTAATTCTTTCCTCACATATTTTTAATAATAGTATTGATTTCAGTGGAATTATTTTTCATTTTCCTAGTGTGAACAGAGAATCAGATTAATTCACCAAAATTATTTTCTTGCCATATTATAGGAACTTATTACTTTTCCCTGTCATGATAATTTTAGTAGGAAATAGGTTAAAATAATCTTCATCCAGTTGGGCAAATTGAGTCAGCCTGCTGCTGTGTTATATAGCCCGTCTGTTCTGCCAACTTATTTTTGATGAACTTCTTAGAAATAGCTGCTTTTATGCCAGTGACTTAGGGTAGGTTTGTGTGTAATTATGCTCTTAGTAACGTTGCAAGTATAAAGAAAGAAAGGGGAAAAAAAAAGACATAGGTCTTTTATGGGACCTCTTGTAGGCTTCTGTCTCATTATGTTAACAATCTGCCTAGAGAATGGTGTCAGATTTAGAGAGCAGACGAGATTGATTTACTTTTCAGGCCCTTCTACCCAGCCTAATTATTGCATTACAAATGGCGATTCTTTCACCCCTCTGAAGGAGCACTTTGATTAGTGTCTGCAATGCAGGTGCCAGGGCTTAATACGGTAAGTGCATGTCAACTAGTTTCTTTTATCACATAGTCAAACTGTATAAAAAAAGCCATTGCACAGGAGGAGCTGATACATGGCTTTACCAGAGCTTGTATGAGCTTAAAATTGATAGGGTTAGAACAGCTATGAAATTTGCCATCTTGTTTTGTATAATTTTTTGTTATTATTCTGATAAACACAAGAAAAAAGTGGTAGATGTGACATAGAAATAAAAGCAGCGTGAATAGGTAGTTTGCCATTGTAGAATTTTTATTTAAAATTCAGATCAGATTTCTCCCTTCTCCCTGCCCCCAAGACAAGATTGAATGGTGGTTCTCACAAATTAAGTTATAGTTTCAACATTATAGGTTCTCCTCTGCTCATGTATTTGATGAATTGACTTATTGAAAGGGTTTTATTATTAAGCTGATGCTCTTTTTCATTGCTTAAAGATTAATTTATAAATAGCATGCTTTTTGTCAGTTGAGAATGACTACGTAAATACGGGCTTGGATCAGTAAATGGGAACACAGAATAATTAGAATTCCTTTAAAAAATTAGTAATCTTCATTCATGCCAAATTGAATAGGATTCACATCAGACACACTAGACTTCTCATCGACTTCCTATTGAAAGTTTCTCACTTGTTTGATATGTTATCTCATTTGCTGGAAAAACAAGTACAATTTTTTTTTTTTGTGTGTAACTTTACTCACACTGAAGGAGAAAAAATTAGAACGCAGCCATTATAACATCCTTTCCTAAATAATTTTACATAATACTGTGAAAAAAGGTGGAAGGCAAT
Source organism: Climacteris rufus (assembly GCA_013398175.1). NCBI lineage: Eukaryota > Metazoa > Chordata > Aves > Passeriformes > Climacteridae > Climacteris > Climacteris rufus. Next base: position 580,800 of record VZRZ01002437.1, read on the forward strand.
GGGGAAATTATAGGAATTGCTATTCTGAGTGTCACACAAAGGTGAGGCTCTTGAGATCACTGAAGGTAGTGTGATGTTTCTCAAACACCTGTGTGTTTGAGTTCCTGACTCAGAGAACACCTGCTTCTTACTTAGCTACCTCATTTCCCTTGGATCCTTATTATGAACTCTGTCAATCCTCATCCCACGTTTAACCAGCATTGCATGTTAATTGGTGTCATTTACACCTCAAATGACTTTTCCGTGTTCAATTTGATACACATTCCTTTCGAATTATGTCTGAATATATTCTGAATTATGCAAAAATTGATGGGTCTTCTTCTTAACTATTTGGTGTGCAATTATTTAGTGTATTTAGTGTAATTATCAGGAAATGATATCAGTCATCATTGCAATATTCATTACTTATAATCCATATATATTTTATTCCCATTAATAGTGTCTTATAATAATTTCTGGTTTACCTTACATTCTTAGATTTATAAAAACCCATTATTTTCTAATTATGGATCATTATATGGAATGTAGCTGTCAAAACTAGTGTTTCTATTATATTAACTATATTCTTCTACTTTTAATAAAATAAATGAAAATGCAGAGACAAATGTCAAGTCCAAAGGGCTAAGATCTCACGAAATACATCTGTAAATTGTTGGCAGTCTAGTAATTTATTTTAATGTACCCAATTCAAAATTTTGTCTAATTAAACTAAAACAATACTATTATATCTTCACAGCTGAATTCACTGTAGTCCTCTGTGTTAAACAGAATAGTCTTAACATACACTTTTCCTCTGTGTTAAACAGAATAGTCTTAACATACACTTATAAAGTTGAAAACAGAAATTCATGATGAGTGGGAATATAAGAACTTAGAAAGGAGAGCAGACTTTCAACAGAAGAATATTCACATTTGAAATTAGGCTATGCTTGTCATGTCTTACTTGACTACAGTGATATTGACTCCAAACCTTTTACTCAACTTCCATGTGAATCTATTGAAAATATATTTGCATTTTCTCCAATATCTAGATCTTATCAAACTGAATTTTTTAAATTGTAGAGACTGATCATGGCCCAGAGGTTGAGTCAACACTTGAATTGTGTAAAGGTATCATCCTTTCTACAGCAGATTTCTCTTGGAGACTCTGGCCTTGGATTTGGATGTACTCTGGATTTTTCAAAAGTAAGATATTGAATTGTGCCTGTTCTGAAGGTTTCTTGTAAAGTCTTGCAAGGTATATATTAAGTACTTGCAGGTCTTTTGTTTTATTTTTAAGCTTGTTATCTTATATTCCAGAACTCGTAACTTTGCATTTTTTTGTCCTGTACAGAGTTCTGGAATGCAACACAGTTTTATAAAATACCTCCTTTAAGTTACATGCCTTTCATAAAGATATTAGGAAGAAATTCTTTACTCTGAGAGTGGTGAGGCACTGGAACAGTTTGCCCAGAGAAGTTGTGGATGCCCCATCCCTATTCAAGGCCAGTCTGGACAGGGCTTTGAGCAACCTGAGCAAGTGGAAGGTGTTCCTGCTCATGGCAGGGGGTTGGAATGAGATGGAACCTTTAAGGTCCCTTCTGACCCAGCCCATTCTATAATTCCATGAATTCAAAACTTTTATAGGCAAGAAGGAAATAACTATTATGTAGACATATTAGAGGCTTTTAAAGTACTTTGGTAAACTGGAATCTGAAGAAGGTTACTGTGGTCTGAACAACAAATGGTTAATAGGACATTAACTCTCATATCTTTTCTTGTAAAATAGTGTCTATAAATTTATTCTTTTGCTACATTTTTCTGTACTGACTCACTAAGTCACATGCAGTGCGAGATATAATTTTAGCTTTTTGGGGATGGTGCTTATGTTCAGAGTGTTTGCAGAATGTGTGTCATGTACTTGAGTGTAATTTAGAAAACAATCATAAAGGGGCAATGCCACTCTGACATATGCATCTTGCAGCAGAATGAGTCTGAAATTTGGTTTCATAAGCTTTTAATGAAGTAATAGTCAGGAATTTTAATAGATCACACTTTCTCACATATACTAAAAAAACCTTACAGAATGTAGGAATAGAATTTGACTGTATATGTTCAGCATTTTAACGAACTAAATAAGAAAATCCAGCTTAATCTCCAGACTTGTGAATTTTAATTCAAACCTTTGATTCCGATTAGACAATTACTTATTTTTTTCACTTACCTGCTCAAATTAAAGTATGCAGAGTTTCAAAGGTGCAGCAAGATTGTATCGTGCTTGCAACACTAATTACAACATAGTTTTTTTCAGTTTCATGAAAACACAAAGATCATCTGTGTCATCATTCTTGCTTGATGCATAATTATGACCCAGTGCTTTTATCTGAATTGTCCAAAGAAAGGTTGAATTAACTTCCCTGCCACTAAATATAACAGCTGGGATTCTGTTACTTCCCCGCAGAGATCTCCAGGCAATATTTATCAGAAATTTCAAGTGCGAAATAAACTGTTGTGCTATAGCAGTCAGTCTGAACTGTGTTATGAGTACAGCTGTAATAAGTGGCAATATACAGTTAAACAGTGTGAATTTGATCCTGTTACACCTTTTCTATCAATATGACTTGCACATTTCATGTTCTAAAGCACAAACATTTACTTCATAAGTACAATTTTTATGGGAGTATGTAGCACATATTTTTTTCCTCATCTAGAAACCGACAATGTTTGGGGTTTTTTGAACACAAAAGTTCTTCTCAAAAAGGAATTAATGCTGATAAGGGAAGCATAGATTCTTTGCTTATAGCTCTCTCACTCTCTGTATATCTCACATAATTTCTGTTTTGAAGTTTTGTCACCTAAAAATTCACCTTAGTCCAGATTTGTTAGTGTGCTTTTGTATTCATATCTTAAAGATATCTTGAAGGTTAGCCAGGGAGCCTTGTACACCTTTCTGAGGTTATGAGGTTTGATGCTCCCCTCTTCCAGTTGTGCAGAGACACTTAGAAGCAATAGCAACAAACACAACAGCAATATTAATAGCAGTAGCACTGGTCCTGCTGGAGCAGGGCAGTGGCAGGAGTGAGCTGCAGCTCCATGCGCCCCGCGCCAGCCCCGCTCTTCTCCAGCGCTCCGAACTGTTTTGTCAACAGCTCCATCTGCAGCCCATGGGCAGCCGGGAGCCGCGCTGCCAGCACAACACAGCTGTCTGGGAAAATTAGATTTGAAAGGCAACACCTTAAAACACCTTTTTGCCGTTGAAATTTTGGCACTGTCAGGTTTTATATGATTTCTGAGAGTATAGCCGTAGGCTCTGTCAACGGGAACTCACTGGGAAAGAAGCAGGGAGAGAGCAAAAGCAGAAATGAGGTGTCAGTGCTGCTGAGGGCCTTGCAAGCAGGCATAGTAAACTCTCCAGTCAGCTCTTTAAATATGTACACAGCAAATTAACCTGAATGTTTGATATTAATTTTTTTCCCTATTCCTTTCTGCAAATATGCTTTTATTTGCAAAGGCCAGTCCTAAGCTTTTGGTACCATGTCCCTTGTGTGACATGACAGTGAGAACAGTGTAACTCACTCTGCCAGCACTGTGATGTCGGTGGTGTAAGTTGTATGCCCAGCAGTGGCGAAGTCAGCAGGGTTCCTTCAGAGTGTGGGGCAGAAAATAGCACTTATAGCCGGGGTCTGTAGTGTGGCAACACTAGAGGGCTGTAGAAGTCTTTTCTAGCCACCTACAGTGACAGGGTTTTTTTGTTTGGATTGGTTTGTTGTTTTGTTTTTTTTTTGTTTTTTTTTTTTTCCCCTGTGGAGTGGAAGTGGTACTGATAACGGAAGTACTTGGGCAGGGCAGGAGGTATGAATGGACGTGCTAAAAAGGTTTCAAACCGTATTGGTTTTAAGTGTATTTAAATTATCAGAATGAAAAGGGTTAAGGTTACAAGTGCATGTCTTTATATGTCCTGACTTTTAATAATGGAATAATAGTCATCATTTTGTAGAATCATTCAGCATAACATTTGTCTCTTCCTTATTTTATTTCATACTTTAATTACTAGCAAGTGAATGTATGTTTGTGTTGTGTGGGGTTTATTTTGGGGGGGGGGGGGGGTTTTGGGGGTTTTTTGGGTTTTTTTTTTTGGTGGGATGGGGGCNGTTTGTGTTGTGTGGGGTTTATTTTGGGGGGGGGGTGGATTTGGGTGTTTTTTGGGGGTTTTTTTTTGGTGGGATGGGGGCAGAGAGTTAGCTTCACTTTCATGAATGAAGCTGTTTCTAATTCTCCTGAGTCTATGGATGATGTTAAAAGGCTATATGTTGTCTTCAGAACACCTTCAGATATCTTTTTTGACCTATTGGTGCTCTTGACAAATTAAAACGCCATTCACGATGGACAGGAACATTAGTCAGTAGGCAGCAGTCATTCCCTGGCCACAGAACACAGTACAGAAAGCCTTCCCTTCCCCTTTTCAGTTCTCATGACAACAATTGCACCTACATGTCTGTACAGATGAATAGGACTTTGGTATGTTTTAAAGATTAACAAATTTAGATCACTTCAGATAGATGTGGAAGTGAATTCTGCAGTGAAAGAGCACTCATATACCTTGTCATTATTTTCCTATCTTTCACTCAAAGGTGCTTCAGTGCTGTCAGTAATCTTAACTCATGGGGAGTGACTCAGTCTCTCAAAAAGGCAAGCTTCAAGTCATTTTGGGCTTTATAGGTCAAAAACTGCACTTCAAACTCCACTTGAAAAACAACAGGCAGCCAGAGCAGATTTGGAGAGCAGATGTCAAATGCTCATAAAGGGATACAAAACATATCAAGCAGAATAGCACCTTCCTATAACAGATTGTTTCCAGGTTGATTTAATGTGAGACCCAATGGAGGGTTCATATCAGTTATCAGATAACTGTTTGCTGAAGACGTGTTTGCAAATGCTACATTGATAGTGTATTATAACACAGAAATATAATTATGCGTTAAGAGTATATCCTCATAATTTTCTGTGTTACAATGTCATGTAAAATTGCACTCAGAAGGGTGCAACACTCTTCAGTATACTTGTTTCACCTAGAAAAAAGCCACCCCTGTTCAAAACTCCACTCACTTGACACTATTATTGCCATTGTTTCTTTGGGAAAGGGTCAAGAATTATAATATACTTCCTTGGTGATCCCAAATAAGATGAGAGGAATTCAGAAACAAGAAATAGTTCCTACATATCCTACTGATCTTAGTCTTCTGCAAGTCTTTGCAGAGTTGTAAGTTTATGTGTATTGTAAGTAGAACAATTTTTTTCTGGAAACAATTTCCTTACTTTCGAAGGCAGTGAACTTAAAAATAATGTATCTATTTCAAACATTACATTTTAAGATCATTTAATAACATGCTGTATGAACAATACTAATTAGTATTATTCAGATTCTGCTGTAGAGATCAACTGTTCCTTTTAAATGCAAATATTTTCCCCCTTTTTATCACTTTATTGTTGCAGTAGATTTCATGTAATCTATCTGTTGCATTTTTGGAAGTGGCAACGGTTTGTTTGATTTCCTTAGATGGCTCAGGATGTACAAACCATGCAATTTTCGCAACACCTATCTTTCATGGCAACCTAGTATGTTTTATAAACTCAATTAATCCGTGCCTGTATTTTTTGCGAGGCCATTTTACATCATAATGAAACTCAGATATCTCTCAGTTGGAGAGTGGCGGCTCTTACCAATGTGTATTGACATTATGTGACAATTCAACATAGGTGGTAAAGAATGCAGCATCCAGTCTGCTACATCTCTGATATATCTTACTATGGTCAGTTTGTTAACAATGTTGTTTTGGTTTTTTTCACTGGTAGATTATAATCACATGGATTATTTTCAAACTAGCATAGAATAGCAAAGCTTTTGCTACAGTTTTCAAATGTCAAAATAGAGCGCTAGTAAGGTTTGTTGTCAGCTATTCCTACCATGTGTTCATTACAAGAGAGGAAAATTATAAGCACTCATTCTGGGTAAAGGAGGGAAAGAAATTTTACAAAGCTGGAAATATAAATCAGAGTTAGCTCTATCCAAGCAATTATTTGTGTTTTCTTCCTGTTAGGAATAGACTGTCAAAGTGAACAGGTAAAATGGGATGCTCTTTTACTAAACTGTCAAGAAAAGGACAAGTTTAAAATGTGTAACAGATTCCTGCTATGACTTCACTTACATGGAAATTTTGGGACAGTATAGTTCAGGTTTGCAAATTATTGCATATTTTATTTTGATTTAATGGTGCATACAGTACCTGGAATGTTTATAGGGAATTTGGAAATCCACTAATCTGATTAAGAAGCTTCAGGTCTTATTTAACTGTATTTTTTCTTGGCATAAACAGGGCTTAATATCATTCTGGATGATCTTGTTGAGCTCTTTGTAACATTACTGTGTAACTAATGTAATGACTTACTGAAGATAAAAAGAAATTTTCTGATATTAGTTATTTAATTTCTTTTATTGATTTATCTGTCCTTGGTAACACTTTTCGCAGCATCAAGTGTAAATAGCATGACTAAACATCTTAATATTTAAATATACAAATAAAGTGCAAGCTAAACTATCCAACTTGAAGAGAATTAATCAAGAAGGCATTTGTGCTATATGAGGGAAGTTGGTTCATGTTTCTCTGCTACTTTGTGTGCTGAAGAATTAAATCATAATGTTTATTGTATTGGTAAGGATTTGGTTTTCTGGTGCCACACAATTTGAAAAGGGGTTGGTAATAAACACATAAACAGCTAATTTTGATCAAACTTGTTAAACTAATGTGAATTCCACTGTGAGCACTGTAATCTGAGAAAGTTGGACCATATTTACAGATGGAAAATTACTGCTTCAGGAAAGCAGTCACTTTCACAAAGTGAAAAAACTTTGCAGAGAGTAATATTGGATAAACAATGGAATGTGAGCTCACAAAATTTAAGGGTTTTTAGAGATGTGGCTATGCAAATATTGGGTAAGACTTAGCAGATTACATTGTCCTAGTTCTTGGCATTAGTATGACTATTTCATGAATACTGTGTCCTATTCTGGTGCCATCAGTTAGGAAAACAAAACAGAAAATGTCAAAGGAGCACAAAGAAATTATTGAAAGGACTGGAACACGTGCATTGCAATGAAAAGCTGAGCTTAGTCTAAAGAAAGACAAGAAAAGTGGACTTAGATATTTGATTAGAAGCTATAAATACCTATGTGGAGAACAAAAAATTGTTAAAGCTGGTCTATTAAATTTGTAGGCAGGAAAATGTTAACGTGTCATGGCTAAAAGCAGAATATAGACCAAATCAAACTAAAAATAAAATGGATATTTTAACTAATCCTGGAAACTACTTTCTGATGCAATTGATAGATTTTCTGTCACTGGAAATAAAAATGTGACCTTTATTCATTTTCTTCCTTTAAAGATATAGTCTATATCAAGCAAAAATATTGAATTTGAAGCAGAAATAATTGAAGTGTAATATCTATAATATACAGGAAGTCAAATAACCACAATATTTCCTGTCTTTAGAAGTGCATTAACCTAAAATAGAAAGCATGCACACTTTCCATTTCTTTTCATTTCCTTCTATATCCTAACTGTTAAACTATGTGCCAATTTGTTGTCTACTGAAAATACTGTGTGTAGAGAGCTTCCATTTATGTCAATAAGATTAGGGGATCTTAAGGTCATACACTTAATCTAAAATATAATTTATTTGGATATTGGCTACCTTCCAGATGATACCATAACAAATTCTACTTACCTGAAAGCATACAGATTTTTTTTTCTTCCACTCAAGAATGTATAGCATTGCACAGTTGACCAAGTGTATTATGGGAGAAGTTTGTCTTTCTATAGAGGATTAAGTACTACCCTTCCCCAGAGGCAAAATGCCAGATTGATTTGATGGACCAGTTTACCATAGCAAATTGCATATTCCAGAAGCACTTTTGACCAAGAGTTACTGTCTGTAGTGTGCCATCTGTTAAAAGTCTGATATCTCTAAATTTAGATGATCGGCGCAGTCAATTTGGATAGTAAATTATTCATTTAAACAGGACACTTCACCACATGAAAGTCTGTTTCTGCTTCTTCTGAAATTTTAGTAAAGTAGGATAGACTGGTGGATAAACGCAAATTTATTTTTCAGTACTTGGAACCTATACAATTACTTACATCCACAGAAATCCATGGATCAGTAGAATTACACTTGTAATGGGAATACACTAATTTGATGCTCAGCACTGCAAGTTGTGAAGAATGAACTCAGGCACTGCAAACTAATAGTACTGTGATTACATTACTTTGGGTAGGCAGTTTATAGGATGTAACATCACACCATGTATGTCTTTAAAATGTTCAATCCTAAGAACGGGAGAAAGGAACACATAATGTGCAACTGTGGATTTTTTTACTTCTTCTTTCCTATTACCTCTTTCTCCTTGTATTCAGTGGGGTATTGTGTTAACTCCTTTGAGAACAATGACTAGCGACAAGCCTGACTTGCTGCTTGAGCCATGTAAATTGACAGTGTGTCTGGAATAACCTGGTACTAGGCCAGTAGTTTGTGACTGCCCATTAGGCTAAAAAATAAAAATTACAAGTGTCTCATAGGCTTGCTATCAAAACTGACATTTTCTTGATTGTGGGATTTACAGGCAGCCCACTCCTAACCCCAAATTTAAATGATGACTGCAGACTGAGCTACCAAGTTAGTAGCGATTGGAAATGGTCACCAAGATTTAAACTGAAAGAGAGTAGGCTTAGATTAGATATTAGGAAGAAATTATTTACTGAGAAGATCATGAGGCGCTGGAACAGGCTGCCCAGAGAAGTTATGAATGCCTCATTCCTGGAGCTCTGAGCAACCTGGTCTAGTGAAAGAAGGTGTTCCTGCCCATGGCAGGGGGGTTGCAACTAAGTAGTCTTTAAGCTTCCTCCTGACCCAAACAATGCTCTGATTCTCACAGGTATTTTGAGTTTGCTTGTAACACTTTTTCTATCATTTGATATTTAAGTAGCCTTTACACCGAAAAATAAGAGAATAACAGAAATATGCTGGGTGGGTCTTTTGTTTCTTTTGTGCTTCCTCTTTGACAGCCTTTGAGACAGGATGGACTGTACCCTCTCATGTTCTGTACTTCTGTCTCAGCATTTCAGGTTTTGCCTTTTTCAGCTCTCTGAAACAGGCTTTGCTGGCACTGCAGACCCACACATGCTGCCTATCAGCAGCTTCAAAGCCTTTGTAAGCCTCATATCTAAGTAATGATGGCATTGCTAAGTAACTTTGAAAGGTAGAAGTGAAACACATGTAGTACATTAGGAAATTTCAGTGCTGTTTCAGATATAATTCATGCTGGAGAATTAAGGAAGTAGCTCAGAGCTGACACTTTTTCAGGCTCATCCACAGGAGCCAGTGGATGGTCTGTTACTCAGGCATTTGAAGGCAGGACAGGCAGTACTTTCAGTCAGTGTGATGGATGATTATCACATAGTATATAGGAGTCACAGGTTTGAGTTCAACAGAGTCTTGCATTATAATTTGTTAATTTTGTAATTCATGTTGTTAATGACAATGTTACCTGTATAGTAGAATAATACAGTGTTGGTATGGTGTGCTGTCACTGATCTCTCTTTGTTGCTGGGCATAGATGTTTTTGAGAGAATTTTCAAATCAGGAACATTGATAGTCTTAAACTAAAAATGTGGCTCTAGTGAGAGTTTTTGTTTGAAGCGGTGTGGTGAACACACTGAAATATCTGTTGTTGGTGTGGATGTATGTGTCACTGAGAGTGCAAATTTTTCAAAGGTATTAAATAAAAATTTAAATATAATGTATATAGAACTCAATCATGAAAGCAGAAGTCAGAATTCTGTAATGTTTAATTTATGTGTGTACTTTTCTGTTTTCTTTCCTTCCAGATTAACAATGAAAAATATTTGTCCAATAAGAAGTTTCCTTATTTAGAATATAAATGAAAATAACTGTAATGTGTGGCTTGTTGGAAGGGGGGGAGTTATTGGCATTTTTAAAAAAGTAACTACAGACTGCATGTACATAATTATGAAACACTAATTACGTAAAGGTCACAGAAAGAGTTTTCAAATTTTTTAATATCCCATGGTTTCCTTTTTATAAAACTTAGTAATTAAATTCCCTATCAACCATTTTCATGTGGTGTCATTTCACTGCATTATTCTAAATAGAAATATGTTGAATTTATGCTGGTATAGGACTTTTTATTCTGCTATTTCCTATTTTTGCTGATTGACACATGTCTGGAAGACACCTTAAGAAACAATATAATTAGTCTATTTGCATTGCCTGGAATTAGGTGACCTTTGGTTTTGGCAGTAATTAGACTGTCCCTGCTGTATGCTGCTACTTGCTGGTAGTCACTAACCAGGCAGAAAGGGAATCCAAGCAGCTCATTTAGTGAGCTACAAAAGCTTTTCAAATGTCATTAAAATGAGCAGGAAATTATAATTAATAATACAGTCTCATTTTATGGATGTGTCCCACAGATAAAACATGGCTAGCAGCAGTTATTTATTTAGCCAAAAATCCCCTTAAAAATAAAGGAGTATTCTCGAGTGCTGCAGCACCTGAAAGCATGTGCATGTTCTGAGTGTTTTCTTCTCAGGATGTGTGTATGTAGGTGTATACATTGACCCTTGTTTTTACCAAAGTTGTTTGTAACTGGTTCTCCAAGGCTACTGAAAAGTGTACATAGCTGCATATTTTAGTTGTATAGTCCAAAGATCTTATATAATGCTTCAATGTAATTTTTTTTTGTTTTTCATAAAATATATTAAAAGGCAATGTGGTAAATTTTCAAGTAATATCTTTTACACTCTTCACAGAGACCAGAAAAATCTCTAAAAACTGAATTCCCAGGTACTTGCATGCTTGATCATATATGGATGATATCTTCCTGTATGAATCCAGCCCTGCAATAAGATAAATCTGGGTTGCCATTACAACAAATTGAAGGTTCATGCTTTCATTTCTAGCAGTTAATTGAGGCACCCAAGTTGATAGACTGGATTAAATAGACTCCTAGATTAGGTCTCACTTCTGTGCTTCAAGTTGTGTGGTAGAATGAATCAAAATTGTAAGATACCCATAGTAAATGGCTCACAAGAACTGAATTTTACACAAAATATCAGGACTGTGTTGAAGATTTACCAGTAAGCAATGACTGCATCACATCACCCAGTTAAGATGATTGATCTATGCATTTTTGTGATTGGCTTGTAGCACCGTAGCACTAGAAGACAAATGAGGCATATTCACAGGCCAGTATTAAAACCCAGAAATTACCACAGTCAAGTCACTTCTATGAGATGCTCTTATTTTGTTGATTGTAATGGCTGTGAGTTAAAAGTCCTTTCCATTCAGGATGCTGAATGTGGGGAGGAAACAGTTATAAATGGAAGATTGGAGCAAGAGTTGTTTTTAGAATTGTTTTATGCTCAAGATGACCTTGCAGCTGGGAGATGCTAAGAATATTTAGTCTGGGAAATTTCATGTTGTTTTCTGTCTGTCCTGAGAAGTGGAATTTCCGTAGAAGATAACAGAATGCTGTAAAAGACCTAAAAAGCATTCTTCACAGGCCTAGGCCTGTGAAATAAGGGGGGAAGAAAGATAAGATTGGAGACTGTAAAATATAGCCTGGTGAAGAATTGTGTCTGCTCCACACCTTTTTGTGAGCCACAAAGGCCAGAACGCTTTTTGCCCCTGCTAAGATGGAATAGACTTCATCTATGGATTGTGGCCACCTTGGTGTTACCTGCATATATTTGGTTCACACACCGAATACCAACAGAGAGTTTTTTTTTGTTTTGTTTTTTTTTTTTAAGAAGATGATTGAAACCTCTTTCAGGAGGGTTGAAAACATCAATCCTTAATATTTGTGTGATATAAGTATGTATTATCTATTTGTAGATACATGTCAGAAGAGGTTTTTTGCTTAGCTGAGTGCATTGTATGTATACCATAGCCCTGTATGCAATTTTATGTCCCTGGTTTCACAAATAAGCATCAGACATTAAGAATTTAATTTAAATTCAAATTAATGTTAACATAACATAGAATTAAATGCATTTGAATTAACTGATTTTTATTCTAAAGCAGCAGATATGCTTTTCACTGCTGGTACCACTGTTTCAAACCCTCATCCAACGAATGGTTTGGAAAGGTCAGCAAGTTGAATTTTCTTCTTAGGAAAAACAGTTATTCTACCTTACTTTAAACATCCGAGTTCAACACCTTAGAACAGTCATCTTTCTGTGGCCAAAGGAAATAAAATAGATGTACTGTTCTGTAGAGATGTCTATTTCTCTCTCTAACTATTTTTGCCTCTGAATAAAAACTTAAGGGTAAGTTATCCAGTATGTCTAATTTCAACTTAAACATCTGATTTTAAATTTCATGACTGAAATACACTGATCACACCATTCTCTAAACTTTGACTGCTAAGTCTGAGTATCATCAAAGAGCTCAGCTGAAAGAAAAGCTAACTTCAGTACCTCACACTGCAGTTCTGTAGTCAACGCCCCCACCAAGTTCACTGAAAGAAAGCCAGAGGCCCATGTTACCATGTGGCCTGGTCTTTCAGTTGTTTGGAGTTTTTGCTCCTATCTTTTAATCAAGAAGCCAGTTTATTAGAAGAAGGCTGTGTACAGGTGTTCCTCACTCATTTGCTGAAAGAGTTAAAACTTTACAGTGTCACAGCTAAGATATCTGAGCACTCAGAGAACCTGAATCAATTTTGACAGTAACGGCAGACAGGTGGTTGCAAAAATGAATACATTCATTTAGAACATTCAGGACTTGCTATTAAAAACAGAAGATTGACAACTTGCAAACTTTTTTTTTTATCCCAAGCTTGAAAAAAAGTCTTTTACTTGACATTCTACAGCCTTCTGAAACACTGGTTCATTGAGATGCCAAACTTATAAATGGAACATTCAATACAAAATGGTTATTTTCATTTTTTAAAATCTGTATTAGTACTTCTTTTTTAAATACCAATCACAGAAACAATCCAGTTATCAATAAAATTACATCATATGGATGCATACCAAAAGCACTTTTGGCAAAGGGCTAGACTTTAATAGATTCAACTGTCTGAAAAATCAGACACCTTATAACTGTCTAATGAATTAGAAAGATACAGCCACCTCGACAGGCTGTTTACCCCCACCCATTTTAGATATATTTGTATCTAAATACAAGCACATCATAAACTTTATTATTTTTCATTAATTTTTAACAATGTATATCAGTTACATTGAACTAGGTTTGCACAATGAGCTAAGATTGGATCCTTAATTTTAATAACTATTGTTAGCTGAGGTACTCCAAAAGTTTCATATTGTTTAACTGCCAGTGGTAAAATATAAAATTTTGTCTCTCATTTAAGGTATAAGAATGGAAAGCAGCCCGTATACTATGTGACTCATCCCTGAGACAGTGACACTTGGTTATAGTAGTTCATTAATTGCTCAAAATATTCACGATCTCTATACTGAAGGAAGAAATCTGAAATTCTTAAATAATTCTTAAATGAGACCTGCTTTGAATGATCTCTGACCAGACTTGGTCAAACAGCTACTACTTGGCTGAAAGAAAAGAAAACATAGATTTTATTTTTCTTCTCTTTCCTTGTATTAACCTGATAATACCTCTCAAGACTCTTTTAGGAATTTTCCCATCCAGACACATCATTTTAATTCATAAACTGCTAAACATTTTGAAGATAACGTTTCATTTTGATAGTGAGAAATTATATAATGCAGAAGCAGGAGGCAGGGAGTTAAGCTTTAGCTGATTGAGTGCCATGTTGTGCTACTTTCCTTCACAAACAGATTTTTGTGTTTGCCATTTCAAATTTACCAAATTCTTTATTTTTTGAGCTGGTGAGTGAAGGTAGGTGATGTTGAATCGCCTATTTTAAAACATCATTTTTATTAAAAAAATCAACTGAAATTATTTGTGTAGCTGAGGGTTAAAATAATGCAGGCTGTTACTCTTTTCTATGTATATTATTTTGGTAGTATTCTGTGAATCTGTGGAAATATGAAAAGAAACACAAACACACATCCCCCTTTTTACAGAATCCACAACTCTAATTTCAGTACCTTCTCTGAATAATGAGACACAAATATAGATATTTCTTAATATTTTGTATAATACGAAATCTTTGTGCAAATTTCTCTCAACCTACTTATGCACTTGTCTGCAAAGACCCATAAATACAGACTTGCTGTGCAGACACAGATATAATAGCTGTGAAACTATGAAGTATTTAGTCATGTATATTAGGACATTATTATCAGAAGTGGAAAATTAAAACTTTCTAGATTTAATTAGAAAAAAATTTGAAATATATACTTTCATAATTTGTAATTCTTTCATGTGTGGTTAAGAAGGATTTGAAGGATGTTCTCATTTTTTTTTGTTTTGGGAGAGTGTGTTATCTGTGAAGAACCTCCTTCAACTATGGCTGATGTTGAGGTCAATTATATTAATGTCATCTCTGTTAAATCTGTTAAGGTAACAGGTGTAGACTAGGGCTTGGTCAAGCATGGAAAGTGTTGTAATTTCTTGTGCACAACATTTGCTATTTATTCTAGTTTAAAACTGCCTCGAATAAGTCACATGCAATTGACATTCATTATTTTCAAATTCATAAAGGTCAACAGATTCTTTTCTTTTAATCGCTTCCAGTTTGGACAATCTATTTTCCTAATCAACATCTCAAAATAAAACTTCATTTATTATAAAGGAGAAGAAAATGTCTCAAATTATAGCCCACAAAAGGTTCTGAATGTTAAACCTACAAGAAAACTACTCAAAGTACTCTCCACAGAGAATGACCTTTTCAATTTTTTATATTTCAGAATCGTTACAGGAGAAACAGTAACGGGATATGCTTGAATATAGAAGCACTAAATGTAAAACAGAGATGGTTGTAGAAAATGTTTGCAAAATTGAGATTTTTTCAGTCATAAGGGATGGGGGAATTTTTCCCACTAAAAATTAGGAAAAAAGTGATTCTAAGTTCTTTTTGCTTTAAAAAATTTGGAAAGTCAATAAATTTCTCGCAATAGCTTTTTGAAATTTAGTTTCTAAAGTAGCTTGATTCAGTGGGAAGTGTAAAGGAAAGGTTTTGTGTAATGCCATGAATTTTCTAGTACTATAGAAACACCCAGAGCTGCATTTGTGAGAATATCTTTGCCTCAGAAGTCTGTGAAATTAGGAATATAGGAAAAATCCAAAACCATTTACTGACCCTCAGATACAAAGGTATCTAAATCCTTTATTAAGTTCAGTACTGGCTCTGGAACTACTGAGAAGAGGATTAAGCCTATGGTTTGGTTCAGGATTAAATTTTAAACTGATTTACTAGCATTATCTCAAAGGCATTGCAACTACCTCACACCCTGCAAAACAAAACAAGTTATTATAAAACATTCTATTATCCTCAGATTTTAGTTTCTATATTTCTAATAATGAGAATAGTGGAATTTGCTGTAGCTTAAACATGAATTCATACAAGGTATCAATTCTATTTTTATATGTAAATATTGTAATTGAAGTAACCCATAGTAATTCAGAGAATTTATAGCAAACAATCCCAAGGTGTTCATTACTGTTTTAACCTGCAATAGTTTTGAATACTAAAAGGAAACAGGTCTAGAGTATTTCATCTGCAAACCTTTCCCGTTCTGTATTTCTCATTCTACCAAATAAGAAGCAGAATACTTAGGAGTTATTTGAAAGTGATTAAAACAAAGTATAATCGACAATCTAAGATGTTAAAATAGAAAGTTGTCACTGACATTTTACCTATGCAAAAAGAGATTTCTAATCTCAAGATGTGGAGGTAAAAAATGATAGATAAATGGTAAATTGAAGTATGGTATAAAGGTGTCACTTTTCTTTTGCATCTCCAGCTGCTTTTCTTCTCAGCCTTATTCAAATTTATTGCTGATTTTTTTCAAGGCTATAAAATCCTGGAGTGTAACACAACCTCACATAATGCTTCCCTCAACTTGTATAGTAGAGGTATGATTTACTATTGCAGTAAAACTCTGCTATCAAGTATTTTCTGACTGCTTTTATCTCTTCTGTTGATGAATAAAATGTAAAATGAGATTCCCAAATGAATATATAATTGAAGACAAAGTTACTTATTGCAGACTACTTTGGGAAGCAAAATAGATTTAGATGTGATAGTTTAACACTGACACAAAAACGTCTCACAATGCGTAATTCTTATCTTTTATATCCAGGAGCTTCAGAATTTAAGCAGACTATTAAAAAAAAACCAGAAGACTTTGACACTGTGATTGCAGGGGCATACAGTATTTTCTGTGTTTGATTTCTGTATCAAACAATTGGATGATTACTGTTCTTTTCACAATAGAGTTCAAATCTGATGCAAAGGCAATATTGTCCAAGCTGTTTCTATATATTCCAGTTATGCTTCACTTTTTTGATCAAGAGTTACATTCCTAAATTATAGAATTTGGAATTATTTGCAAAAAAAAAAAAAAAAAAAGGACATAAACCATTCTATTAAAACAAAAATTGTCATGCACCAAGCAAAACAGATTTTACACCTGCTCACTCTCTCCTTCATTCATTACCCGTTACCTTTGCAGTACTTTTCTCAGCAATGTTGAATTAACATAGAAATAGAAGGATGAAATTAAGAAAGATAAAAAAATAAGAAAAAAAAAATGCTGTGTCTTTCCTGCAGATGTGAGTGCTTTGAAAGACACATCTTAGACACTTTGGCATCTATTAAACATTCTTTGGTTGATACTAAATTCAGTGAGTTTTTTGCACAGGTCTGTATGGCGGACTTGCAATTCAGCATAAAAGAACAGTTTGTAGTCTTAAATGTGGCATGCAGAAACTGTGAGATGCACAGTGTGGACATGGAGAACAGAGTATGTTCTAACTCCCATGTGCAGGGATTTCTGCATGGAACTAACCTAGGCATGAATGGAGATGGTATCTACCCTGCTGAGTTGGCTCTTGTGCTTTTATTGCAGTGCTTGTACCAGACTTACATACTGTTTCTCTGCTGGTTTCTCTTCTCAGATGAACAGTGGGAGATGCACATACTATTTGCTACCAATTCTTTCTCCTGTTTGCTGCCCTGTCAGATTTACTTGAAAGAATTTTTGGAGCAGTGTAAAAAATGTTACAAGAAAGCTGCCGTTTGTAAAAAGCATTTTATTAGGGTTTTTTGAAGACTTTTTTTTTTTCCATGAATGATCTCAAGCTTTTGAAATGTCTTTTCCTTCTGAATTGGAACTAAATCTGAAAACTCATATGAAGGGATTTAAAAAACAATAAATTCAGATTAATCACTTTTATTTAAATTCTATTTTGTACTGTAATACACAGAATAATATAAATAGAAAATGAACAGGACGACAGTTCATGTCTGCATGTGACAGAATGGTTTGGGATTTGCTAACCTAGTAGATCTCTTTCAGTTCCATGAATAGTAATTTTGGAAGAAAGGATTAAAGACAGTCATCCTCAGCAACTTGTTGCTTCTTTGAAACAAAATTTTAGCAAAATTACAACACTCTGTGAGCTGTTTCACTGTTCCAGTAGAAAATATGTTTAATATACATTTTTTAAAGGTACTTGTAGAAGTAGACTGCAATTTTGCAATGAAGGTGTATACCGAACAGTACTTTGAGTTTGTGCCAGTTTTTATCTTCAGCATGTCTTGCTAGAAGGTGAAATTGTGCTGGTAACCTTGAATTGCTCTTATAAATCAGTAATCCAATAACAATCTTCTACCTGCATTTTTCTTTCCCTTCCTATGGGGTTTTAATTTAGAATGGACAAATGAACCACCTCATTTTTGGTGTCATTTTATAGTGAACTGCATCACTTGCAGACAGAAAAGGCAGAGTGCAGACCAGAGGACAGTGCCCATACTGCCTTGCCCTGTGAAAGCTAGCAGAGGATTTGAATTAAGAAACAGAATAGCAAACAGGAATGCTATACTGAAGGACTGTGCTACACACAGTTTTCCTAAGTAAGCATTACTTACCAAAAGACAGGAGGCTTATATAAGTACTTAATAAGTCTATCTCAGGAACATTGTAATAACAAGCTTTGAGAAAGGAGATTTTAATTACAACTATTTGAGAAATTAGAACCTGTGGCAAAGAAAGGAGAAGAGGCTTGACTGAAGTCAGAAAGCAGAGCAGGTTATTAAATTCATGTTTCCCAATTTTTAGTCCCTACAGTAAATGCCTTCTTAACACCAGAGGTCTATATAAATCACTTATCTCACTTAATCAATTGTCTTCCATTGCAGAGGAGTTTGGATTAGCATCTGTTTTTCTCATTTTCTGCCTGCCTTTGGCAAAAAGCTTAGTCTTCTGAGAACCGAAGTGCTAACTAAAGTCTTTGGGCTTAATTTAAGAGCTTGTGGGTGAAGCTTAATGGTTTATGGTATATGAGAGATCAGAGCAGATGATCAAATAGACCTTTCTCACCTTAAACCATATGAAACTATGGAGACACCTGAAATATGATAAAGCCAGTGCCAGTGTCACAGATCATGGTGATAAATGCTGAACAAAACCTTCTGCTTGGCTGCAGACTGAAAACAAACAGGCTATGAGCATCCCAACGCTATGAAGCAACTCAGCCTGCCCTTGTATGCCAGAGAAGAGCAGCAGTGAAGGAATCTGAAATAGCTGCACCTTGTATTATAGCCAGCATATATTGTGAAAAAAGAAATCTGTTGGGAAGTAAACTGACAGTTGAAGGAAGTATGTTAAATGCCAAGAATGTGGTTCACCTAAATGAAAAGCTCACATTTTCTGATCACAGGAACAAAAGCTGTTATGTACAGAGGACATTGATTCTTTTTCTGAGTCTTTTGGTTTTTGTTTAGCTAACAGATTCTCTTGGAAAAAAAATCAGTGAGTCTGAACTAAGGGAGTTAGTTCTTTATGGCCACTGAGTTGAGGAATTTCTGGAAAACACATTGTATGTGGGTTTCCAGAAGGATCTGAACCCATTTCGGTATTATCCTGCATCCTGTATGTACCAGTGAAAAATGGTGCTTGAGAAAAGGGTTTAATGTCCTTGACGATGGGTCTGTTTGAGTCACAGCAGGCTGGTAGTGCAGGCACCACTGAAAAACTACAGCAGAATAAGCTAATAAGCTAATTAGAAAGTGCATCAGAGTTGGAATAGTTTCATTTGTGTGGAAATAGACCTGTTTTTTGTATACATATTCCAGACAGGAAAAAACTGCCATTCTCAGATGTGTGCAGGCAAAATAAAGATAACTGACAACCATACCTATCTCCTGAAATATGTGCAGAGGCAACAGCATTGCATTTCACTCCAGTTGTTGTCATCCTTTTCCCCCTGGCCTCTCCTTCACTGAGCAGCATGACTGCCCTTGCTATTGCTTTGAAGATTTACTCAGCAGGTAGGTCTTGTGATGTAGGATGCTGCACTGCTGTCTCTGCTGCCCTTGTACAGTGAGAAGGGCCTAATACCTTATAAAGATCCTAAGACAAGCATTTAAGGAAGAAGAGTTTTGTGGATAAAATTTATTCTTTTTTTTTCTCTTTTGAACCAAATTCTTATGTTTTGTCATTAAAACATGGAAATAAATGGAGCAGTACCACATTTTACAAAGTGTGAGGAAGAGAGTTGTTGCTGTAATCAAGGTATAAGATATGAAGATGGATAAGGATTTCAGTTGTGTAGACATAGTTGAGAAAAGTATTTTTTAATCTGTCAGACAGAAAGAGTCCATAAAATTTAGGCAACATCTGGATGTAAATACCTAGAGAAAGGACTCTAGAGACAAAGATTAAGTAAAATAGCACTATTTTAAGTGTCAGAACAAAAATAAGGAAAGCAATCAAAAAACTGCAAAAAAAGCAAGTAACTAGCATATTAATGTCCTCATAGGTCAGGTCCTACATGCAAGCACAAGTTCTAAATGCACAGAATTCCTCAGATGGAGACTGTAACTTTCTAAAGAACCACATAATAAAGAAGGAATGTTGTGCTAGCCAAAATAAAGTTGTTAAAGGACAAAAATCCAATACACACTTATGTTATCAAAGACAAGTAAATATCTAGTGTAAATATCAGGTAAATATTACAGGCAAATACCTAAACAGGGTGTCCAAAAAGAAGCAATGAATCTTGTGGAGGGTCTGAGGGAACTGGCATTGTTTAGCCTAGAGACAAAAAGGCTCAGGGGAGGCCTTACTGCTCTATGACTATCTGAAAGGAAGTTGTAGTGAGGTGGGACTCAGTCTTTTTTCCCGAGTAACAAGTGACAGACAAGAGGAAATTGGCTAAAGTGGCAACAGGGGAGCTTTAGATTAGATATTAGGAAAAATGACTTCACTGGAGTGGTTGTCAAATGTTGGAACAGGCTGCCCAGGGAAGTGATGGAGTCACCATTCCTGAAGGTGTTTAAAAGTTGTACAGTTGTGGCACTTGGGGACATGGTTTAGTGGTGGACTTGGCAGTGTTAGGTTAGGATGATCTTGAAGATCTTTTTCAGCCTAAATCATTCAATGAGTTTAGGATTCTATCTTTTAGGAACACAAAACTTTCCCTGAGCATCTGTATTGACTGAGAGACTGTAAATCTCTCAGTCTCAGAAAGAAACTAAAAATGTAAAAGCAGCTTCATGGAATAAATTTTCAACAGGCAAAACTGGGATTTTGATGCAATTTCAACAACATATGGTTGGCTGACAAAAATTTCTATCAGAATCACAGAATATTCTACATTGGAAGCGATCCACGAAGGTCATTGAGTCCAACTCAAATGAATGGGCCATAAAGGTTTGAACCCACAACCTTGATGTTATTTGCACCATGTTCTGAGCTAATTCTGTAGTATGTTATTCTTCATTGCAGAATTTGTGGATAACCAGATCTTTAGAACATCATTGTCCAGCTTCCTCCTTTTCATTTAAGTGTAGATGAGGACCTGTGTCATTTGTGATTTTGTGGTGACTCTCCATGTCAGTTGAAAACTTGTTGGAGGTGCTAATGAATTTCTGGTTATATTAGAAATGGATAATTGTAACAGTAAATGAAATTAGCTTGGATGGTACAAAACACCTCTCCCTATAAACATATGGGTTTGTTACAAATATTTTTTTAAAGGAATGACATTTCAATGAAAGGTGGGGGGGGGTTTGAGAGTCTTTAGGTTTGGGTTTTTTTGTTTGTTTGGGGGTTCGTTTGCTTGTTTGTTTTTCTTCGCATTCAGTTCATCACAATTCCTATTTGTTACTATACAAAAAAAGGAGAAAAAAAACCCTACATAAAATGGTACATGGAAACTGCAGTAGACTAAACCACATTTTTTGCCTACACATTAGAGTTCTGTTATGTAAGTGAACCAGAGTGCAGATAAAGAAATATTATGCCTATATATAGAGAAATCTTATCCATCTAAAGAGAATGAATATCACTGAAGGATGTTAAATCATCTTTTTCTTTTTAGCTTTACTAAATATAAATCAGGAAATTTAAAGGTTTCCCTAGCAATGTCAAACTAACTAAAGTAACCACAACCCTCCCTAATCAAACACCATCAATACAATAAGTCACTCTCGCAGAAGTTACTCTGCCTGGCACACTGCCTCTTAGTTCCAGGAAGAGTGATTTCCTTGTCAGCTTTTCTGGTGATGAGAAGATTTTTTTAAAATTCTTTCTATCAGGCATCAGGATACAAAATCACTTCTCAGCTTTGGAGTTGGGATTCACTTCTTATGTCAGCATTACATCACTTAAGTGTGTCCTCACTGAAGAGTTTTTTGGGCTGTGTCTGACCTTTATATCCAATCCCACCTTGTATTTGTAAGAATTAAACCTCACTGAGGTATTCTCTAAGTTGTGATAGAAATGTCAGAATTTTCCTGAAGAATTTTCTGATTTTGCATTTACTAACAGCCCTTTGCCATTTTCTTCCAAGGCAGCATAATAGATTTTCTTCTTATGATTGCTTTCTGCAAGAAAATGGTTAAATCAATATGAAGATAACAATTTTGAGCTATAAAGGTAGAGTCTGAATCATGGAGATTCTTGATACACTAAAAATGTGTATTTTGTGTAAACAGGTGTATATGGGCAACCACACATTATTTTGTGTAAATGTGCATATATTGGCAACCACAGGTCATAAGTCTAACTGAATATTAGGGTTTAGCTGAAATAGCATGTGCTGGTAAGCTGGACATTTTGAGGTGATGATGGGCTTGGGTGCATAAAATATAGCCTTCACTCAGAGGAACACCAAAAAAAAAAACCTGAATTAAATTTATTTCTGGGTGTGAATGGTTAATAATAACCTTGGGATGATAACAAAAGACAACCCACTTTTTATATAGACTGTGCATTTTTTCAGTGCCTCATATATTATTAATCAAGAGGTGGGGATAGAGTCTGACAGGGGACAAATGAAGTTGTTCTGAGTTTTCTTTTTCTTTCTTCCTTCCTGTGATGAGATAGGGGGTGGCAGAGAACAATTGCTCACCCTCCATGAAGGTCCTCTTGCACATGAATTGACTTAATTGACTTTTCTGCTTAATACTCCAGACGATGTAATGAGTTGATAGAACAGGTGGTATCGCTTAACAGATGGATACGGCATGCTATCTGTCTTTAAAGAACTGAAGTGATGATTTTGATTTGCTTATCTAGTATCTTGCTATAACTGGGTTTTGAATGAGGTCTTCCTAATTATGAGTAATTTCACAGCTGAGTGATTTTATTCTACTATTAGTAAGAGTCATACTAGTCCTCTTTAGTCACATGTATATCTATTACTGCCAGCAAGTGTCCTTTCTTTCTTCCACCCCAATAGTTAAGGTCTTTCTTTCTAGCTGCTATTTGTTTCAGCACACTAAACATCAGAATAAAACAGCCTCAGTTTACTTTGTGTGTGATGAGACAGATTGGAGAGTAGGAGCTCTCTGTGTGCATTGGTGAATTTTGACCTTACCCACACGGAAGCAACATATTCTTAATGCTAAATGCTGGCAATTCAATGTCAATTGGTATCTTATTTCCCTGGTCTAAAGAGGGCATGGAATAGCATGTAGGGAACATAATTCTGTGCTTGGTGTAAGATTAGATTTGTGAAAGGTGGGTGTGCTGTTACAGGTTATCATAAAAGTAAATTGCATTTACTGGTGGATAAAAATGTTGAGAACTAATTTCACCAGTTCATTTCAGACCTTTTCATTTAAACTGACAGAAGCAAATTATGGTGCTATAGCTCATTCATCCATGATTTCACGCTCCTACACCCTAGGAAACAAGAGGCAAATCTCAATGGGTTTCTCCGCAGTAAAACATTTTTAATCAGTAAATAATTCTGAAACTGCGCAGTCAAAGCAAATCCTCACTAAGCAAGCCGTATTGTCACTTCCAATGACAGCACTTCTAGATTTCTCAATGACTGTGCATTGGTTCACTCTTCACAGCAGCTTTCTCTCCAAAGAGAGGAGAGAGTCAGTCCTGAACATTGTTGTTGTTTCTTGCCAGTTAGACTAGCATACAAATTGAGCCAAGTATGCCTTTGTGGAAGTATTTCAGCCTGCAATCCATGAGACTTATAAATAGAAACTAAACAGTGAATATTGAAAAACGTGAGGAAATGTCAAAGACATATGAATTTGTTTTAATGGAAGTATGGTCAAAAATACTATTTTCTGGTGATGGCTTTAACAAACAGACTGAAAACCAGAAAATTGGATGTCTTTGTGATGTCATTTTGCTTTAACTCATAACAAATAGAAACAATTAGAATTCCTGGGCTAGGATAAAGAGGATCTAAATAAAACAAACAGGAAAAAAAGTGGAACTATAGTTCCAAAATATTTAAAAACTTGTCAAAGGTGACTGAAAAAAAAATGTATAAAAAGCTTAGAATTTGTTTTCAGTTACTTTGATCTTCTTCCCCCTAACAGGACTGTCTTAGCAAGGTGTCCTCTCTCCCTACCTGTTTGCAAGTTGCCATAGTATATCCACTAACAAGAAATTATATTTAATCATTATTTTAAAGTTTCACAATCTAGTACCCAGAAGCCATTATTAATGTTGGTTACTGGAAATTCAATTCAGCCCCCTGTGTGAAAGGAATTGCGATACAAGTATTTAATTACCTAATCATGTATCAATCATTATATCCAGAGAATCTTGATCCTATTCAGTGCACAAAATCTTCAGTCCAAGTTAATGAGCTAAACTCAGTATTTGCCTTCCTCCTTATTCACTGTCTTTTGATGTTATTTGTTGCAGTGTTCATATCCTGTTTTGAAGATAGATCTATTCGTTTTCTCACAGAATTTGCTATGACATTTATCAGTACTGTTTCTGGATGCTTTGCAAATATTAACTCACTGTTTCTGCACTTCAGTGCAGAAGGAAAAGGATGTTAGTACCCTTTGTGTCTTTGAAGGAAGTGGCACATAAGCCACTGTTGTATGCATGATCTCAACTCTCAGAGCCTAAATTAAACATTCAGGAAATAAAGAACAGAAAAATAAAGGAGAAATTACCTGTCCTCAGTAACATTTCATCTTACTTATATGTGTTCATGCAGACATTGGTTTTAGTCAA
The DNA here is from genome assembly GCA_013398175.1 of Climacteris rufus. Taxonomy (NCBI): domain Eukaryota; kingdom Metazoa; phylum Chordata; class Aves; order Passeriformes; family Climacteridae; genus Climacteris; species Climacteris rufus. Next base: position 605,468 of record VZRZ01002437.1, read on the forward strand.
GGTAAAGTAAGTGGTTTTGACAGAAAGTAATTCATCCTACCTTAAGGATGATGTCTTAAACATGGCATCCTTGGCATATGCCTGTTTCTCTCCACTGACTTGAAAAGTAACCTATTCTTTTCACCCTAACTGATCATTTGTAGAAAATGTAACAACTTTCTTAGTATCATATATATTCTATATAGTAGAAGGAGGGATAAAATCTTATTGAGTGGGATTCATCATATAGCTTTTCCAGGAACATATTTTAAACCTTTAACTGATGCCGTTTAATACCTAGATTTGGAGCAAATGATTCATTCCTCATCACTAGAATACTATTTACTACCTAAGTTTTCTTCACTCCCAGGAGAGTTTTGTCCTATTGCATTCAATCTGGGAATATTTCCTCTTAGACATTTTCTTTGTGGATTTCTCCTCGTCTCTTCCATCCACTTGCTATTCCAAACTGCTTAGGCCATCTAAAGGCTTTTCTTTCAATTCTTTGTGACATTTGTTTCCTTTCACCACCTTCCTCTTCTCCCACTGGTAAGTAAGAATATCTATTCTTATTTTGTCCTTGGCTTGTCATACCAACTTGGTTTTACCCACTATCTTTGTGTAGCCTTTCATTTCATTTTTCTTTCCCAACTACAAGGTTCAAACTACTTCTCTGACTCCAGTTCTTCACTTTCTATCCAGTTTCACTCCTCTCTCTGTTATGTTTTTTTTAATAGACTCAACCTCATTGCTACTGCTCTGGTCAGTGTACATGTCTTATATCCTTTTCAGTGATCTAGCTCATATCCCCATGGCGATCTAATTTTTGCTTCTTACATCTGGCTCCAAAAGACAAAAGAAAGTGTTGCTTTCCCATAAATGACTGTATTCTGGATCTACGCAATGCATTAAAAATGACATTCAGGCTTACTTTCCTGGATTTCGATTGTTAAAAGAAGAGAAATCAATCAATAAATAATAAGTTAAAAAATCAAAACAAAACCAAACAAGAAACCAAAATACCACATTTAAAGGCATTATGAAATCTGGTTGAAAACATAGCTGCCTTGCTAACTCATCTCCCCCAAATCATGTTCTGCAATTTATAGGAATGAAGCTGTTCTATACTGTTTACTTTTTTCAGACTTCCATAGTCTAAACTGCTGCAGAGCAAAATTAACCTCCTTCTCCTCAGTCTCCTGCTGCTCAGACAGTTTTGAATAGCAGCAGGAAAATATGACAAAAGGCTCTTGTCAGTTTTAACTCTGCTGTAGCCTGTCAAATCTTTGGGTTACAGCAGTGGCACTCCAACTGTCTGTCTGCTGATTTAGAAAGCAAGCACCGCATTGCCTTCATTCAGTTTATCTTTTTGAGAGGTTTTTTCAGAATTTTTAAAAGACCTTAGATTCTGCAGAAGCTGATAAGGGCTTGGAAAGAGTGAGTATATTCATTAATAACTCAGAGCAAATTTCCAGGCTGACATTAATTTGGTTCACCCATGTAAGTGAACTGGAATTTAAGTATTACATTGCATTTTGATATCCTGATATTTCTTTATGATGAATATCTCACAGTGTGTAATGAAATTAACCCAAGTACTAGGAACATCACAAGAAAGTGATCCTGCTGAGTGTTCAACTGAATGAACACAGATAGGCAAATGGTCTCTTTTAACATTTGAGTGTCTCAAAGGAATTATGAAGGCAAGGTCTGGCATGTAGGAAGCTAAAACATCAGCCACTTTACAAATACTTTTCTTCAAAGATTTTAATTTTTCTTTTTCTTCTGCCTGTACACAGGTATGGTTTGTATTATTGTCATCAGTTAGGGGATTGTATACAATGATGCTTCATGTGTGTATCAGATAGAATCCTCATTTTGAAATCTGTAATTTCTTGTCACTTTAACACAAAATGGCAAGTGAAGGATGATCTTTACCCTGTCAGGCTTCACTAATGTATTGCAGCTCCCGTAGTGTTCTCCTTAAGAGTCAGAATGCTGTGCTGGATGTAGGCAACATTAAAAATATCACTAACCCCCACATCTAGCCTTTACTTTAAAGCATTTTAGAAATAAGCTGTTGTGTTGAAATTGCTTTGTCCAAGTCCTTTAAAGACAACAATAGCAAAAAATCATGCTGCCCTCTCTCTCCTTGGCCTGGAAAGACCTGGATATTCTAGCTGTCTCTGTAGCCAACTCCACTGGAATTTGAAGAATTACTTCAAAGTTTGATTGTTGGTATCCCAAACCCTGTTAAACTCTGGACAATGCTTAGGGAATTAGTTTCAGAGCAATATTTAGTGTCTAAAGGACCATGTCTGTTTAATCTGGCAAAAGCCATCTCAGCAGTGTTATTAAGGCACTGAGGGAATTTTCAAATGCTGGTGTCTTTGTTCTTCTTCCTTCTGGCATATATCCTGAATTGCTCCTAGATCAGAGAGATGTGAAAGTCCCTCATGATTAAGGGTCTCTTTGTGCAAATGTGTGAGTGGCCCTGTGCCAGACCACAGCCTTTCATTTCTCTAAAACCTTCACCCACAGATGACAGACAGTAGAGTGACTGAGTGATAGCTGTTAGAAAGAAGGTGAAAGAGAGAAAACTGGAGTGTTGGCAGATTCACAAATATGTGACTATTCTTCCATACTTATCACAAGGCGATAGTGGCTGCTGAACTGGGTATTTCTTTGCAAAATCGTGTCCATTTAGGCACAGGGAGAGAGAAAAACGTTCAGGAATCTCATGTCATCTGCCTTCGTTAGAAACTGTCCTTGCTATTTTGTTCTGCTGATGCCTAAGCTGCTGCAACTTGCTGATTTCAAGTGTTGGTAAACAATTTGAGGATAGATGATGCTTTTGATTTAAGCAAATAGGGAGTGATTAAAGCTTCTGATATCCTACTGCATCTGTACTCAACCAGCTCTAAAAGAATTTGAAGTGACGCTCTTGGATTCATGTAGTTTGATGTGGGCGTCCGTATACTGTGACTCTATAAGTTAATTAATACATCTTGTACTTGGTGGTAAGTATCTTGTACTTCTTTCAACTGAAACAAAACAAAACAAACCCAAACAGGAAGGTTTTAGAATAATGCTTAGATACCCTTATTTTTAACATGACATGTTAGTCTGGTTCTAAGTCATCATTGCCTGCTTTGTCTTAGAAATAGAAAAGTCTGGAAGACGGCTTAGTTGTCATTTCTTCACCAAAGTGTGCCCAGAAGATAGGAAACCTATTTCTGGAGTTTACATGGAAATTGTTACTAGGCAGTAGGATTAGGATTTTGCAAAATATTTATTAGAAATGTCTAAGTTTCAGCTCAAGCCTGTTTCTTCACAGTCTGTTAAAAAGTGTTATTTGTAGCAGATTTTCAGAGTTTTCTGTGAAATAAATTTTCCAAACCTCTTGCACTACCCATTGTCTGTGTAGTTTTGTTTGTTGGGTTTTTTTTTTTCCTAAGATATGTGGTGCTTTCTGGTTTATAAGTGAGATTCTTTCCTGATTTCCATTAATAAGGCTCAGAACCTTACTATCAAGATAGTTTTCTATTTCTAATCTGGAAGTTTTAGGGAGTTTGGTCAAGATCCTGATGTAGAACCATTATATAAGGTTATATAAACTATGTATTTCATATAAAAGGGTGCCAAAATCATTAAAATTTGGTGCAAATACGATTCAGTTAAAGATATTGATATAAAACTCCCAACCCACCAACCCTGAAGCTGATATGCAAACATATATACCTAAACATATTTTCTTGAGGGCAATCCTGAAAGGAGTTTACTGTTGTAGTATTGTATACAAACTAGGGTGGGGTATTTTCACTTGAAAAGCAATGCAAGCATGCAATTTTCATTTAGATTATATTCTTGCACTAGCCTCTTTGATGTAATTGTAATTCTATAGATATGTGTGAGAGTAGCCATAGCCTCCATCAACACATGTAATTTATAAGCACACCCAGTGCTGTGCTGTGTAAGTGCTTTTAGGTTTGGGACTCTCTTAATCATGGAGAATAAGCTTATTAGAGAAAGGAAAAAAAGTATATTTTTAATGAATAAAAGTAGATCTGTTCATTTCTCCAAAACAAGGCAAAAATGCTGAGAATAGTAAGTGTTCTAATTGTAATTCCAGAAACTTCTCATGGTATTTCTTATTTATTTTATGTAGCAAAATTCATGCGAAAATTTCAACTCCCCAGTCTAATTAATTCTGCTCACTAAGATTCTGACTGGTAAGTCTTCTCTAGGCTGAGCTTTTGTGGTTCTGCTGTTCATATTACTTAATTATTTTAGTCAAAAAATTCTCTCTATGCTCATTTGCCTCAATTAATTTCACTCAGTTATGAGTGGATCCAAAGCAAAGGCCATTTAAGAAGAATTTTTCAATAGTTTTTGCTTATTTTAACCTCTAGAGTCTTTCATTGGTTTCGCCAACATGTCTGCTTTTTTGGCACACCTGCTTTTGCTGCCTAGATTGTGTTATCTCTTTCCTCAGAATCAATCCTGTGCAGCTTGTGACCAGATGCCTGATTAAAAAGTCAGCAGACCTTGAGTGCAATTACTTCAGCTCTATGGCATTCACACATTAAACCCAGTGTTAATTGTTTCCCATTTTTGTAACGATCCATATAATAGGATAAAACCAGAAGAGATCATTTCTTGAAGCTAAAACAGCAGAAAATAAAGACATTTACTCTCATTAATCATCTCAGTATAAAATTAAACACAACCACAAGTAAACATGGAGGGTCTTTGTGCTAGATACCAGTGAAAATTATCATTTGTACTGTTTAAAGTATTTAGTCTGGAGCCTTGCACAATGCCCATATTTGTTTATTTGAGTTTAGACAGAAAGCAGGATGAAACAAAGTAGTTTTTGAGTTTCTGCTTTGAAGGAGTTTCACACCATTATTTATACAAGCATTATTTGGATATTATCATAGATCAATGTCCATATCACGTAATATGTAAATTTACTCATACTTTTCCAGAAATTACTGGTTCTATGGTTTCATTTGGATTGTTCAATATGGTATCATGTCACTTTAGTTATGATCTTTTCACATTTCAAAAAACTTAATTAAAAATAGCTTTATAGTAGTGTCTTGGATTACATGAAGGTATAACCAAAGGAATGTATTCTATCATCATCTCCATCACCTCTCAATGAATTGTTAATGACGGGTCATTCACAACAGCTGACCACTGCACTCCCCACCCTCCAGACTGCAAGCTGGGCATTAGATAATGAAGAAAGAGAGGCACCCCTGGTGATGCCTCCTTATCTTCACATCAATGACTCAGCCCTGATAACATCCTCTGAGAAGGAGCAGCTACTGTGTGGTGGGCCATGCCCACTAATGGGCCATCAAGGCCACCTGGAATGATTCATAAATGACATCATTCATTGTGATGTACCCCACCATCAAGGGAGGAACTGAACATTCTACCTGTATAAAAGAAGGGTTGGGGAGACACAGAGGCAATCACTTCCACTGGGTTTCTAGAGGAGAGGAACTCCACAAGTACCACTGAATATCCAGAGACAGACTGGATTTTTCCTGAGGATCATCACTCCAACAGGATTGCGGACACCTTTTAATTGGACTGCTAGCACCACCCTGACCAACAGGGTGTCAGGTTGTATTCTGACCTTGTCAGTTTAGGCTGGTGTTTCCGTATTACTGCCTTTATTTTAATTTATCCTATTAAATTGTAGTTCTGACTTGGAATCTCTCGCAATATATTTGTGTGGGGTTAATTCTTCTGCTGGTTTGTTTCCAAACTAGCACAATTAGCAAGAAAGGATTGCCTGAAAACACTGTGAGTGAGCTGCGTAGATGCTAGCAGACTAATGTCATCATGAAACAACTCTGGTAATTATGCCAAAACTTACATTTATGCATTTTCACAACCATTTAATAAAAATGTTTATACATAATATCATAGAGTTATAGAATCACAAAAATGGTTTGGGTGCAGTTGGAAGGGACTGTAGATATCATTTAGTTTCAATCCCTTCTGCTATAGGCAGAGACACCTTTCATCTAGACCAGGTTGCTCATAGCCCCATCAAATGTGTGCTTGACAACTTCAGGATTGGAGCATCCAAAACTTCTCTGGACAACCTGTCCCAGTGCCTCACCACCCTCACAGTAAAGAATTCTTTAATCTTTTTTCTGAAGCCATTACCCTTTGTCCCATCACTATATGCTCTTATAAAAGTCCCTCTCCAGCTCTCTTGTAGGCCTAATTTTGGTTTTGGAAGGTGATATAAAGTAACTGTGAAACCTTCTCTTCTCCAGTCTGAACAGACCAACTTTCTCAGCCTGCCTTCATAGAAGAGGTGTTCCAGCCCTCTGATCATCTCTGTGGCTCTCCTCTTGACTCACTCCAACAGATACACATCCTTCTTCTGTGGGATTCTTCACACTGCTGACAAAGATGTTAAACAGCACCAGTCCCAAAAGGGACCACTGAGGAATGTCAATAGCTTGGTCTCCACTTGGACATCAAGCTGTTGACTGCAATTCTTTGAGTGCAACCAAAATCCTTATCTATTGTGTGGTGCATCTGTCAAATCCATGTCGCTCCAGTTCAGAGACCAGGAAGTCATGCCGGATACACTAGAATGTTTGCACAAGATCAGCTAGATGATGGCAGTTGCTCTTCCCTTACCCACAAACACTGTAATCACATTGTAGAAGGCCAGCAAGTTTTGCAGGCATGATCTGCCTTTATTGAAGCCATGTTGTCTGTGACCAATTTCCTCCTTCTTTTCCATGTGCCTAAGCATAATTTCCAGTAGGAGCTGCTCCATGATCTTACCAGGCAACCAGGAGAGACTGACAGGCCTGTAGTTCACCAAGTCTTCTTTAAAAGACCTTTTTAAAAAATTGAGATAATGTTTCCCCTTTTATAGCCAGTGGGAACTTCACCAAACTCCCATGACTTCTCAAATGTGATGGATAGTGGCTCAGCCACTTCACTTGCCAGTTTTCTCATGACCCATGGATATATCTTAGCATGTTTCAAGGATTTGAGTACTTTCAGATTTCTTAGAAGGTCTTGAATCTGATCTTTTCCTGCTGCAAGCAGCTTTTTATTCTCAGTCCCTGCCTTTGCCTTCTGCAACTTGGATGCTGTGTCTGGAGCACTTGCTGGAGAGAACTAACACAAAAAAGTTATGTACCTCAGTCTTCTCCATACCCCAGGTAACCAAGTCTCCCATTTTCTTCTGCGGAGGGCTCACATTTCAATTCTTCTCCTTTTATCACTGATATACATATAGAAGCTTTCCTTATTGCTTGTGATTCCTGAGCAGATTTAATTCTATTACATATATCCTGTTCTTGTCATCACTTAATAATGAATCTTCCTATATTTATTTTCTCATAGATGACCTCGCTGTTTGCTGGTAGTTGACTATTTGATTTTACAAGGAAATATCTTTGCGGGGAGTGGGGAGGAATAGATATATTTCTTATTTATTACTGTTTTAGAAATCAAAGTATGAAAATGAAAATCTTAAAGTAAAATTTATAATTATAGAAATGCAATTCAGAGATTCAAGAAAAGAACAATACTTTATGAACATGGGGAAAGAACCAAAGGAAGATTTGATTTTTTTTTTTTTTTTTTTTTTTAAAGAAGGAAAGTATATCTCCAAAAACAACCAGAAAGCATAATAATTTAGGTCCATCAAGCAGGACACACTGCTAACCACAGTAATCATGTGGAGCTGTTACTACTACCTGTGTTATTTCCCCATGGCTCTATTGTTGTCTTTACTTCATCCAGTCTTCAATCAGATTGTATATTTTGTAAGGGAACAGCATTCTTTCCTATGTTATTCAAATATTTCCTCTCACAGTGCTACTTTTCTGTTCTCTCTTCCATCCTCTCCTCCTCAGTGTTAAGCCTTTTATAATCAAGTGAATTAAAATTATAAACATTTTTTCTACTTCAAATTATACAGTAATAAAATATTTATTTTCTGGATAGCATTTGCCATCTGAGCATCTTAAATTCATTTGCAAATATCATGTTAGTTTTAGAAAACATTATGCCTAGCTGAAAAAAAAAAGGCAATGATTTTTCCCACTTACCAATAAGCAAAAATGTTAAGTGTTTCACATCACTGGCAGCTAACAGCAGCTGGCCACCTTCAAGAGGTACTCAGTACCTGGAAGACAGACCCCAGGTACCTTATTCTGAGTCTAAATGGAAACTTTCTATTGATTATAGTGACTTACATTTTATTACGCATGAAATGTGTCACAGAGTCTGTCTTCTAACTCCATGTCCTGTACGTTAAGCACATGATCACCCTCCTTCCCTCAGGTGAGAATGACTACTTATATTCCCTCACATATTGGCTGCTCTGTCATTTTCAGTTTAGCTTAGAAACTCAGTATCATGAATTCTTAAAGATGCCACTTGTCTGACCTGGCCCCTGATTTTAATTGTTAAGATTCAGGCTAGCATTCCAGATGGTCCCCTCTACCAGGGCTGCACAAACTGGGCCTGGTTGGTGTTTTGCCATTTCTAAGGAAAGTGCCAGCTGTTATTCATTTTGCTTGTTACTGAATATCATTCAAGATTATACTAGTGGGCAAAGTCCTAAAGGATATTTGGCATTACTGCTCTGGTGAATATCTGTAGCCAGTGTTATTGAGTAAACAGTTTCATCTATGCCTGATAGTCATTTTATGGAAAAAAAAAGACTAAAGGAAAAAGCAAACCCAACCCAAGAAATTAGAACACATCTGTCTTTCTTTTTCTTCCATCTGTCAACCTAGGGCATGTACCGTATCAGTTTTTTCCTAGTGTGGGATATATTTGGCTTTGTCATTATGAAGTTAACCATGTATAGCTTGATTTTGAATTATTTTGATTACTTTTACTGTTCTTATTAAGAGTGCTACTCAAAATATATTATTCCAGAAGGTTTCTAGTTTCAGTTCTAGAGATTTTGAACTATACATTTTTTCTAAGAAATAAGGATAAATAGTGTTGCCTCTACAGAGCAAAACTCATACCCTCTGGTCTTTTTCAAAGTGCACACAAGATATTTCTTTAATATAGACATATTTTAGGCTTTTGTTTGCATATGATATAGAATGAATTAATAATAATTTTGATTGTATTCCTTTCAATAAAACTATAACTAATATTATCTATAACTATTCCAATGGAAAAGATAATTTTGTGATAAGCACTTATCCAAATGTAGTCTTACCTGCCTTTTTCTCTAATTCCCAGAACTATTGCAGAGAAATGCCTGATACCATAAAGGCTGATCTAATTCCCCTACCTGCTGTTTTTCTCCAATACATTGTTTCAGCTGTTGGGATTCCGACTCTGTGCAGTATATGTGCTGTTTTAAGGACCCAAATGAATACATCTCTGCCAAGTGGGACTTGGCTGTTCTATAACCCTGCATATATGGGAGGGAGGTTTGGTCTGGCCAAAAGTGATGGATGCTTGATGCCTTAGTAGTCTGGCTAGTCTGTCTTTGCATAATGGAGGTATTAACGGTGTAATTACCTGTCAATGAAATCAGCATTCCGTATTGCAGTGCAAGGCCTCCATTACCTTCTGAGGAATAACTGCAGGCTTTGGCCTTTAATGAAGCATGCCTGTCATTTCATACTGAAATGTCGATCTTGCTTTGACTGCCACATAATTTTTTACTACTCTTTTTTTGGACATTGTATAATTCAGAAGTTAAGGTCAGACTTCATATATAGTTCATTAATTGCACATAAGAATTTGATCTCCTGGTAGAAACTAGAGAGATAAGCTATTAAAAGAATATGTATTTAATTGATTCCAGGGAGTTCAGGCACAGGAATTTGCACACACAGACAAAACACTGACACACAAAACACTTAATGTCAGAACTCAGTGATTATTTAATATACTTAAAGCTTGTTTAAGAAGCCATAATCAGATTTAATTTTTTATAGCCAAGGAATACTTATTAGCACACATTAGAAGGAAAATCCAACCCTACGAAGCAAAAAAGTAGGTTATGTACAAGTGTCTCCAGTACAAAAGATAATATCTATGAGTAATGTAATTTAGATTTAAAAGGTTGGTAAAGTCAGAAACATTCATAACAATGGCTGTTAGATGACAAAAAAAACTTTAAATTTTATTAATTTTGGTGTTAGTGAAAATGCTGATAAAACAATCCTAATCCCACTGAGATCAGTGAAAAGCTTTCCAGTGGCTTTACTAGGTTCTAAATTAGGCCCAGGTTTATTCCTCCTACAAAGGAAATTCAAAATTGTGTGAATAAGTATTAATGTCTCAATTTCAGAGAATTTTCTAAACCTTGTTTTGCCTCCTTTTTTCACTGCTTTTTTATGTTACTAGCAACTGTAAAGTAATGACATATTCTTCCTCTGTTCACCCTCTCTAAAGAAAATGAACACCTTTCCACTTTCACATTTTTTGAAGAAGTAGGCGTGGTTGTCTGCCATTTTGACTAGTGATCATCCTACTTGCAGTTCCTGTGAAAATATCTCAGACTTCCATATCTGTGATCTGTCAACAATAGAGATCAAACCAGAGAGTTTGGATGCATTCTTTACATGCCTTGTCAACCTGTGAAGGCTGAGATAAGGTGGCTTCCACAGGCATTGAGCTCTGTGATTTATTCTACAGTTTGATAACACTTTAAATCTGAAAGTGCTGCCATGCATTTTCATCCATCTGTCACAGTAAGATCATATCAAAAGGATCCCGATCTACTACTATGTGAGAAATTGATATTACAACAAGTCAGTTCAATGTGCCCACATATAGAAAGAATTTATTTTACTATTTTTCTAATGCTAAATTCTTACTCAGAAGTGCATCCTGTTTAGTCAGTAGATAGCTAGTAATGTAATGTAGAATTTATCACAACATAACAATACTTGTTAATGATTGGTTTAGGTTTAGATACAACCCATATGGACTTCTTTTTGTAATATTATCTGGAAAATGAAGACACATAGAGCATGTGCAATTACCTTTACAGTACTTTTTGTGAAGTGCAATTTCATTCCTTTGTGGCCTTGTTTCTCCTGCTTTTATTTAAATTAGTACTGTTGCGCAAAATAAAATGAAACAGAAGGTTTGTGCTTGTCAGTTTGTGTAATGAAAAACTAGCAAAATAGGTACAAATTACCCGTGAAATGTTAGTAAATGTTGGGCTCAAAAGTCCGCAGTTCTTGGCTATCTGTATTAATTAACATGGCCATATGTACTAGGTGGAAAGTGCAGAAATAAATCCATCAGTTTTAAACACTGGGATCAAAGGTAATGGCATCCAACAAATTCTGTGAAATGAGAAACTTGCTAGTAGGTCCATTAGAAAATTATACGCACCAATCACTAAATTGTTTTATATTCAAAGTAAGTGTCCGATGTCCTGCTTTCTCCAGTTTTGTAGACAGAAAACGGAGAAGTCACAGGCCAAGGTCATATAAAGTTCAGTAGTTTTCAGAATGTGACTTAGTGAATCTCTTTCCAAGAGAAGCTAAGTAAAAGTATATGACCATTAGCATTGGTTGATGTAACTTCAAAGACTTCAAAAACTTCTGCAAAATTATTCTTTTAGGCCACTGAAAGAAATTAATCAGCATGAGTTCACTTTACTAACATTAATCTCAAGCAGCACAAAGTAGGTTAGTTCATCAACATCAGAACATAAATGTGGACTATTAAACATTTTCTGCATATTCTAAGGGGACCTATGGCATTGACAGCATTACCTAAAACCATCCAAATGATAGTCAGAGTTCTTGTTTTGCCTATAACTTTTAATTTGTCAAGAGCATGCCGTATGTAATTTCTGGAAAATCCTAACAATTTGATGGAGTTTAATAATAATAGTGAATTTTGTCAGGTCTCATTTGACTTCTGCTTGAGGCCAACAAAAAATATATCCTAGCTCTTTTTTCTCACAGTAAGATACCATTGACGGTATCTGCTGTTTTGGTAGTACAGTAGTACCACTGTCACGTAGCTTGTTTCCATGCAAAAAGTCCTTATTTTTTTCCTCTTTTTCATCGTGTTTGCTAATGAGATTTTAGCTTTCTTTCTGACTAAGCTGCTACTGCATATTTTTTTAATAGAAACCTCTGTGTGGAAACACCTTCATAGGTTTATTCTTAATTTTGTGTTTTATTTGGGATTATAATTTCATGTAGCAGAGACTTGCCCCAACAGTTAACATGGCATGAGAATGAAAGACTCATTATCAAAACAGTACAAAAAAACAAAAAAAAATTTTCAGCCCCAGAAAATACATTCTCTGTGGATTTAGTTTTCCAGACTTTGACATCATAAGCTATTGCAAGGCAGATATACATGTCTGTTATATGTGGTGGAAGAGAAGTTTGTAGTCAGTGTTTGTAATATGCATTGTTCCCTAAAGAATTCTAAATGAAAAGCTGTGGATTTTAATTTTTTTTTTTTTTTGCATTTTCTGTATCATGTGTTTGCATATGCAACATGAAAACTCCAAAGCTTTGGAAGTTCAAATAGAAAAAACCCTAAAATAAATCCAGAAAACTGTTGTTAGGAAAGCAGTTCTTAAGGACAACCTGTCCCAAGTAACAAAACATATGTTTTTGTAGTGCAAATACATTGTTGTCTAGTTCTTTTTCTGTTAGAGATGAAGATATGTTAAAAGAAGTGTTTTAATTAACTTATAGAGTGAGCAATGGAGATAATAATGCTAGTTTCAAAATTAAAATATTCTAGAAACTGCATCTTTCCCAGGATGCACTAGCTTAACCCTATTGTCCTTGACAATCATGTCCACTTTCAGTTTTTCCAAGGTGGATCCATTTATCTAAGGTGACAGCTATAGTGTTCCTTGTGTTAATAGACGTACAGCTGCTTTCTCAAATCAGAGCATGTAAATGGTTTTGTCCTCAAAGAGCAATGCTGCTGCTGTTTCTGCTTTTAGTGCTTGTAGGAGAAGACATGATTGCTGACTCAGAATTAATTGTAACCCAGTGAGTTGTCAGTGACAGATACCCATACAGGCTACTGCTAGTTCAGGAAGAAATGTCCTAATGTACTATTCTCCAACAGCATCCCTAAATTGAGAGCCTCCTTCCTTGTTCTCCTCCTGTCCCCATGCTAAGACAAGATATCCTCTGCATTTGTTAATCCTTGCTTTATTGAGGATCAATATGATCTTCTTAACTGAATTTCCTCAAACTCACATAAATAAAAGTGAAGACTGCCATCATGATGCCACTATGAACACCAGTTAGAGTCAGATTTTTTTACCCCTTTTTGTTTTCTGTTTAAAACAGAAACTACATTTAAGGCCCTTTGGTACAAAACTTCTAAGTGGACACCTGGTCATTTGCTGCTAAGTCTGTGGATTTTGAAGTATCTTTTCTTCCTTTTATTAAAACAAAAGCATTCCAATCCAGAGTTTAATTCTGATATAGAGCAACGGATATATCACCCCAGACAAAAGATTGCTACCTTCACACAAGATCCATGGCCTGCTTGATATCCAAGGTTATATGATGTACTAAAGAATGCTAATGGAACAGAATACTAAAGGGGTTTTTATAATATCTTTCTTTTTCTGGAAGATCACAGTAAACTTTCCTGCTTCCTGGCACTGCAGGACTCTGCATATCTTCTGTAGTTACTGACAGTGATGAAAGCATAAATACACAGTACTTCTGCAACACAGTAATTTTAGGCTTCAACAGTAGGATGCACTGTCAGTAATGATTATTGACATCATACCACGTGTATGAGTATACTTAACATAATTAATAAACCTTAGTTGATGGAACACTTCTGTAATTCATTAAATACTATAAACATTATTTATGCTAACATTATAAATGTAAATGCAAATATAGTAGTCAATATTTTCAAATACGACAATAATAGGGTTACTTTTATAAGCAGCGTCCAGATAATGTACAGTCCTCAGATAGGAAATATTTTCTATTGTTCCTTCTCACATTTGAAAATGTAATGTATAGGTAAAAGTTAGTCCCTGAAGCTTTATTACCCTGTTCACATTACTGAAGCTGGATAAGTTTTATAGAATGTAAATCAGGGTAAAAATATTATTATAATTTAACTTGTTAATTCTCAGCAACAGCTGTTTCTACACTTAGTACTTCATATGCATTATTGATCAACACAAGCTTTTACTAATGTAAAACTTCTCAGAGTGTAGAGAAGTTATGCCGGTTATTGTTGTAATTGGTACAGTGCTTCTGAAATGCTTCTTCAATTGAGTGCATTTGTAATGTGCATTATCTGTCATGCTAGGAGTATCTCAGACCGAAAATCAGACTAAACAAATAAATTGAAGATCACTGAAGTCTTTAAATTACTAAAGATCACATAAAATATAATTCTATTGCAACTAAATTCTTTATATGTAAGTAAGTCTAGTATCTTTTTGTCAATGAGATGTCCTTGCATCTTAAATAATTTTCCTAAACACAGCTAAAATTTTAAGTGTTGAATATCTAAAGTCTGGTGCCCAAGTAGTTATGAACATAGTGTAAGATCTAGGTAACTTAATTTGGGGCATTTAAATTTGAAAACTCTGAACTTCATGTCTCTCTACTGTCAAGGGTTATAACAATAGAGTTGTCAAAGGAATAAATCTGTGTTACATCTTCTAATACATGCCCTAAGTTTACCTTATCATCAACTGTAGTCGATGATTGAGAACAGGCATGTCAAAAAGGCATGTTACTGTTAATTTACAATCATATATTTTTTAGGATTGCATGAATATTCATTAGAGTTGCTTTTCTTCCTCCACTAACCACAGATCTGTTTAGAAAACTATCCTAAATACAACACTAGTTTTTAATAGCTATATACAAATTTGTTCCATTTTTAAGGAGTCCTTTCTCAGACTTTTTTTTCCACGGAGTTTCTGGTAAAAAACCTGTGATAAATATATCCAGCTAACATGGTTTACTAACATCTAGCTATCTGGGCAAATAATGTTTCTGAACAGGAGCTTAGTTTTCTACTGGTAACACACCTGGCTATTTTCTTTTATGTTTTGTTGTGTACAGAGGTTTCTATCTTTTCTCCCCACTTTCCTTTCTGTGCATCTGATATATTAATTTTCATAATTGTGGGCTTAGAACTGATTTTCTGAGTCTCAGAAAATTAATTCAGGAGGATGGGGCCTAAGATTTAAAATGTTGAAAATTTATTACTGCTTTATCAGAATCCTAAGTTGAACAAGGTAATACTCTGATTTAGACTATATTAAATTGTAACACTTAGCTTTCTTGTTAGGTCAAATTTACCTTGCAGTTAAGATGATTGTAGGTAGATAGCAATGCTTATTAAGAAAATGACTATTTGCCTTCTAGGTAGATATTAGGAAGGCAAAACTTAAAATAAAACATATGATAGTCCTGTGTTTAGTGTCTTTAGTTAAAGGTTTGTCAGTCTTTTGAGTGTCCAATTAAAAACAACAACAGCAACAACAACAACAAAAACTACAACAAAACCCAGGAAGAATTTATGGAATAAAGAGTATAGTTTCATTAAATAAAACGAAAGAACATTACTACATAAACACAGGAAGAATGTGCAATTGCCTCAAAAGGTGACAGAAACCACAGGATTTGGCTGCGGGTTTTTCTGTATTCACTGTCTCTACAAAACTGAAACAAGTCTCCAGCCAGAGAGGCTATTTGTTCTCCATGTTTAAATGTACTCAGGACCATCAGGCTGTCATTTCCAACCCATTCATTCATCAGACTATAATTAATACTATTTTTCACCCCTATGAAAAGGCCAGTTCTGTGCAGTCTAATTAGCAAGAGTGATATAATAGGTGATAATATTTATCTTTCCTTTTAATACATTGCAGTGTAATTTACAGATTTCTATGAAATTTTAGTACTGAGAAATTGAACAGAAGAAATCAAATTATTATCTGGTATAACAACAATTTACATTCTGAAATCAATATCAACATTGTTACCTCAAGGAGAAAAAATAAGTTAATACCGAGCCACTATTTATACGGCTATCGTGGTATGAAGTAGTACCATGAAGATGCTGTATCTATTGCTTTTTCTTTTTTTCATTATTAGTTTAACTTGAAAGATTGGTTAAAACCTTATCTATCTCCATTATCTTGGTTGTGTGGGTAAGATATCAAGATGGGCATAGAGAATGGATTATGCTGTGATGCAAGCAGGATCCTTGAATAAGGAATGCCATGGGGACTACATGAGGAAGTTTAGTTTACATGTAGCCAAGAAAAAATAGCCCTAGTTCTCTTAGCAAATTGCAGGGATCTACTGCACAATTTGTACCTAACACAGACTTGGGCCAAGATTATCAGGGAGAAGCAAGAGTGGCTTTTACTAAGAAAGTGTTGAGTTTATCTCAGATTTATATTCTTTTACAAGCTTCAATGAAATATGAAAGAAGAAGGTGTGTATCAATGAGCTGTTATACAAAGCCCTGTTTGAAGTGCCTTGTGGCCTTCTTGTGAGATACACTACAACTTTCAAAGTTCGCAATCCAGAACTATACTTTGATTCATCTTTCCAAATTGTAAAAAAGAATGTAGATTGTATATTTTAGGGGCCTTTCACTAAGTCAATCAGAACTGCGAAAATGTAACAAATCCTTGTATATTTATAAAACAGACTAATACAGCAACCATATGTTAATTCGAAGACCTTGCCAGTTCTTTCTGTGGAGCAAATACAAACACTGATATGTTTTGTCAAAACTGTTACTAATCTGTTTTTGTGACTTGACCTCTATTTACAGGCTTGATCTCACAAAAAAAATTAAATCCATGTTTTAGTACATGAAATAGGAATCTTTGTTGTGATCCTGGAAGGAACAAAGTTTATCAAATAGACGTCTTCCACAAAGGCATTTGGAATGAACCATAGATTTTTCTTGTGTCCTTACAACATTTTCTTAAACTTATGCACAAACAGTATCTTCTCCATAATCATAATTTAATCATCGTTTAATCATCAATAACCTGTGTGCTTTATAGGGTATTTGTCTACTGTTTACACTTTATTTTGTTTTAATATGTTTCTCCTCTGACTTCTTTATTAATGAGTGGGGCTTCAGTAAATTATGTTAGGTATAGATTCTTCTGTTCATTTTCCATAAAGGTAAATTGTTTTTTCAAGTTTCTCTTTTAAGCCTCCATATCAACAATCTTTCTGTAAGGAAAATATTCCCAGGATATTTTC
The DNA here is from genome assembly GCA_013398175.1 of Climacteris rufus. NCBI lineage: Eukaryota > Metazoa > Chordata > Aves > Passeriformes > Climacteridae > Climacteris > Climacteris rufus. The sequence continues at coordinate 622,702 of VZRZ01002437.1, forward strand.
TTTGAAGTTGTTTTTCCTTCATAATATTTCTTTGTCATTTTAACACAAAGTATACCATAATAGTTCAGAAAAGAAAGGAAAATAGTTTTGTTGATGCAAAAATCTCCATAACTGAAATAAAATATCTCAACAACAACTAAAGACATGTCATGTTTGAATAAATATTCTGATATGCAAACCTACATCCCATTCTGTGAAGTTTAATTTGAATTGCTGTGAATTGGATGTTTTAGTGACTTCTGCCTGTCTGGAAAATCAAGGAGAGAAATCAAGACTTTTAACTTGCAACTGTATTGAGTGGAGAAGAGGGCATTTTGTTTAAAGTACCTGATTTATAAACTCAAAATGCAACTCAGCTGGTTAAAATTCAGCAGGTTCTATTTCCAACTACCCAGTGCAGAAATGTTTTTTTAATTACATCTTGGTTTATAACAATGGACAGGATCTGTAGCCAAATTTGTCCCTGTGAGACATTCAGCAACAGAACAATAGTATAATTATTTCTGGGATCCCTGATTAGCAAAAACAATACAATAGTTGTACAAAGCTTGAGGGTTTGGTTTTTTGGAATAAAAAAGAAGCAAAAACTCCTCTTAATGCTGATTTCTGTAGCTTGCTGTATGATTCAAGCACATAATTGGAAATAAAATGCATTTTAGAACCTACTGTACAATGGAAAAAACTGAACAATTTTGAAACTTAGTGCTTATACTTCCTACATCAAAGTTCTGCTTCCAACACAGCTCATAACTCACCTGCCACAGGACATTTCAAGCACTCAATATCACATGGCATGATCTTTCCTGTACTTTAGGCTTTTAGCACTCAGGTCAACAAAATACCTTACATGATTTGCAGCCCTTTCTACCTGTGTATGAGGGTGTCTGGAAATAAGACAGTGGCAAAACAGCTTAGTCTCATAAGCAGTGCACAAACCTTACTAATATTGGCCTACCTTTTCTAGAAGTCAATGCTGAGGTACAATTCCTACCAATTCTTTTGGTTAAGTAAGGATTTCAAGATTGTAAATATAATGCTCTATGCAACTTTTCCAAAGCGACAGATTCGTATGGAATGAAATTACAAATTGTGGTATCAGAATACATTTTGTACAGCTAAGATTGTCGAAAATAAAGTACTTCAGTACAAAATTTTGTTTTCAGCTATGGAAAAATGTGACATTGCTCCAAATACTTCCAGATTTTCTTTTATTTTCAGTTAGAATTGACAGAAACACAGAATGGCTGAGGTTGGATGGGGCCTCTGAAAGGTTTCTAGTCCAACCCCCGATCAAGCAGGGATAATTACAGCTTCTTTTCCAGAACTGTGTCCAGATGGCTTTTGAATATCCCCAAAGAGGGAGACTACACAACTTATCTAGACCACTTGTGCCAGTGCTCAGTCACCCTCCCAGTAAAAAAAGTTTCCTTATGTTTGCAACTTCCTGTGTTCCAATTTGTGCCCATTATTACCTGCCCTGTCATTGGGCACCACTGAATTCCTCATATTAAGGAAAAGCGAGAAAAATAGAACAGGAGAGTATGTGGAAGGAAAAGTGATAAGCTGCAACACAAATATATTTTTAAATGTTTTCAGTATCTCCAAATAAAGTATTTCAATGAAGAAAAATTCAATATGCTATGTCAAGCACAGGTTCTACTTTGCTGTACTTGATCAGTAAGATTAGAATACCCCACCCTCTGCCATCCATTCCTCCTCTCCACACAAGAGTTTTTGTTGCCATTTTTATTGGCATTTTAAAGTACCACATCTATTACTTATATTCAGTAATTTCACAAATTACAATTGTTAGAAAGTACTAGGTACATATTTGACTTTGTTTTGTCATAGGTACATATTTGACTGTGTTTGACTAGCAGGAAAAAAGCAGCCAGACGAGTTTCATGTGTCTTTGATCTGATACAATTTTGGTCATTACTATGTAAAAACAATATTGGCTGGCTGACCACCTGGTCCAAAAACAGGGAAAAAAAATGTATTGCTATTATGCTTGAACTGTCCTATTTTCAGCACCGGCGTTTGCAATCCTTTATCACCAGCTAAGATGGTGTATCTCTTGTGGCTGTGAGTCGTGCTTCACCTAGATGAACTTTATAGAATCTGCGATTCCATATAACTGATACTAATTGTTGTCCTGAATTTTAAACTCAGACCAGGTTCAAAAACCCATTGAGTCAACTTGTTCTGAACTATATCTTGAAATTACTTTGACACAGGTTAAAATTACATTACTTTGACTGAATTCTCCTTTCAGTTTTGGGTTTCACACAAGAATGAAATGATATTTCCTGATTAAAAATAAGGTCTGGATTTTTTTCAGGACCTGAAGAAAACCCCTATTCTCCTCCCCCCACCAGCCCCCAAATGTTTGTTTGTGACTGAATATGTCACAGATTTTAGATGTGAATTTTGGCCAAATGTTGGGACCTGAACCATAACCTTACCTCATGCTGTATATAATCCCACCTATGTTGTAGCATGATTAAAATTGTAATTACTTGTTATGATTAATCCCAGTGTTGTACCAACTATAAACCTCATTACTCAGAATAACTTTATTCTGTCTTTAGGTAAAAAGAATTCAAAGCTTCATTTGGTTGCACAAGGGAGAAGATAAACACAAACATAGTCTAAGCATATTTTCTCCTGAAAGAGGAGTCCCTGTCTCTACTGTTGTGGAGACAAGTAACTCAGTGTACACTCAGTGAGGGGCTCAGTGCTGGTTCCAGTCTGTGTGTCACAGCCCATGTGCCAAATGCCAGCTTCTGGGGGTGAGTTTGTGTACCTTGCCTAAGCCAGCTGTGCACGGGGTGTGTGTGTGTGGATTCACTGGCAAGCTCCAAGCTGGATCAGCCAGAAGTAGGAGGCCCCAGGTCTGGTTGGGTGTATCAATCAGGCAGCAGGGCCATTTTGGTATTTGGAGGACCCACGAGTGTGGCATGCCAGCGGGACAAGTGTGTGAGGTCTGCATGTGAGCAGCAAGCACCCAGCAGGACCAGCTGGTGAACTGGGGCTTGTGGGGTTGGTAAGGGGGACTGGGATCTGGGCAGGGGTGCTAGGCAGGCAGAGGGGCTATGCTGGTGCTAAGGAGATCTGTAAAGGTGTGTATGTTTGTAAACCTGGGAAGTGTGATGTGTGTGCTGCACTAGTGACCTTCTGCCTCTGCTCACCCAAGAAGAGGAGGGGACATGTCCCTGTGTGCCTGTGTCTGGTGTGAGTGCTGAATGTGGGGGCTGGTAGGGGCAGCACCTCATTAGAAGCTGTTTGTGTAGGCACAGCTGTGGCCAAATTGGTGTCCATGTGTGTGTCTGGGATACATGCTCTGTCTTGGTGCTGTATCAGCGTTTCTAGTGCAGAGACACCAGGCTGGGTTCCAGCAGCCAGGCAAGAGGCTTCTGGACCAAGCAGCAGAGGCTCTGGCCACATATCATATTACTTGACAGTGTCGTAAGCTCTCAGGATGTTGAGTTACAGTCTTTCCTTACAATTAATGATATGCCTAAACTCAACCATTTGTGAGCCTCTTTTTTTTGTAGAAACTTGTTCCTCTTATTGTTTTGATGCCAAAACTTAATCTAAAGTTTCTTGATGGACTGTATGTTGTCCATCTATCATCTATGGAACTGGATCACTGTTTACATAATCCTTAGGTATTTTATAATCTTTTATAGTGATTTGTGGGTTCCTTGGTGGGCGGCTGTCATGGATGAGAATGCGAACTTCAGAGAAAGTTTATTAGAGGACACCTGTCATTCAGTCACAAGGTGCAGAAAGGATCCCCTTGCTTTCTAAACTCCTTCTCAGAAAGGAAGTTAGATGTTGCTGGATCCAATCTTAGCCCCAGACTTTGCAAATCATTTAAGTAACTTTGTTGCACAGGATTAATAATGACAAATCAGATAAATTTATACGAAGATGAATTAATTTATTATTTATATGACAAATGATTAGGCAACAGGTCTTAATCAGAAATATTTACTATAGAGTATAAAAGTTAAAACTACTAGCAGTGTATAGTATATAGTGCACTGTATTAAAGCAGTTATATAACGCTAGCAAAAAGGAACCATTATAAAGTAGACATTGATGTAACTCACCACACTTATGCTCATGGGCAGATCTCTTTCACTCAACCATGAGGAGTATCCTTCCCCTCTTCCAGGGAGGAAGCTTTATACACACATTCTAAGAAGGAATATGTTACAGGAACTCAACTGTATGAGAGTGGACTGGACTTTTACAGTGTAAAGTGATTGACTGCCAGTCGTTTGTCTCCAGGTCAGTTTAGCAAGTATCTGCCAAATCTGTGCTTCACTTTCAGTATGTTAATTTGGAGATAGTGAGCCAGACTGCTTTTAGCATAATTCAACTCCAAAAACAGCATATGACACTGCCTCTCCGCCCACCACTGATAGCTTGCAAAATAGGGCATTGAGTTGTTTGACCATATTCCAAGGCAGACCATCCTGCTACAGCAGCTCAGAAAGGCAAGAAAATACACTTTTTTCTTATAATTTAAAGTATGGATTTAAAAAAATTGTAGTACTATCAGCTAAGAAGTTGCCAGTATTAGTGTTAGGTCTGTGTGATTTTACTGGCTGACTGGTCCCTGTCACTGTCAGGGCAGAGCCAGAGCAGATTTTGCTGGTATGAGGAATTTTTGTTACCCAAGATCAGTATTTTTACTATATAACTCATGAAACAGGACCTTTTTGTAGTTATGTATTTTTCTGTTTATTTGGGTGGTTAGTTAATTAATTATAGAGGTTGTCTTATTATGTAGAACCTAAAACTGAATTTTTTATGTCCTCCTTTATTTTAGGACTTTATTTTCCCAGTCATGCATATTTTCTCATGGAGTCTTATAGGTTTAAAAGAAATGAAAGAAATCCACTTTCCTAAGATCACAGTGTGGCCTGGGGTAGGGCGGGGGGGAGGATGCACCATCACAGTTTGCCTCTTACTGATTTTACTAGTGACATAAATTCTTACTTTGGAAAAAGAGATCTCCAGATTTATATTTCTGAAAATAACTGCAGTAAGATAAGATTTTTAAATTGTGTAGTTAGCTATATTTCTCTTTTGCTTATATTGAAGGGAAAGAACCTGCTAGAGATTTAAAAAAAAAAAAAATGTTCATGGTGTTAGTTCCAGAATGAATATGTCGTAAGAAAAAGTAACAGTGTGAGCTAAAAGTTTTTCTTAGTGACATACATAGAGTTAGGTTCTCTGTTGATGTAATGAATACAGCCCAATGACTCAGACGACCTATTTGGCTTTCTGCAGCTGGATTCTAATCCTGAACCTAGAAAAGGAACTTAAAAGCAAAATACTAATTACAAAATCACAGCCAAGAGCAAACAGTATTACATTTATTTCTATACTGGTTAGCACAGTAATCTAAAGTTGACTTAATCAACTATGTCCACCCAAGGGAGATGAATAAAAAGAAACCTGGTAGATTATATTGATCAACATATAAAATGGTAGCAATTACCATCAGCATACAGTCTTTAATAAGCAAACATACAGTTAGTACTATTAACTTGAGGTTTTTCTCATTAAATGAAAAATGAAAAAAAGAGGGGCAAAAAAAGGAAAGTTGGGGGCCTGATACTTTTTCGGGATGGATACAGGCATCTGCTTTTAAGTACTTTAAAAAGTGTTAACTAGTGGAAGATACCTGTAGTAGTATTTTCCTGATGTTTCTCTCTCTTCTGGCTCTGTGGAAATCTTGAATCATTAGCTTAGATATAGCCCATAAATTTCAGATGACTAATATTGATAAGAAATAACCACTAAACTAAACAGTTATTAAGCTTAAGACAAACTTTTTGAATTTCTACTTTATCCTAAACTAATCTAGCAAACCAGACCACTGAAATAACCACTAAACTAAACAGTTATTAAGCTTAAGACAAACTTTTTGAATTTCTACTTTATCCTAAACTAATCTAGCAAACCAGACCACTGAAATAACCACTAAACTAAACAGTTATTAAGCTTAAGACAAACTTTTTGAATTTCTACTTTATCCTAAACTAATCTAGCAAACCAGACCACTGAAATAACCACTAAACTAAACAGTTATTAAGCTTAAGACAAACTTTTTGAATTTCTACTTTATCCTAAACTAATCTAGCAAACCAGACCACTGAAGCCACTGAAACTCGTTTTTGTAGGAAGATGTGCTTAACTTAATTTAACCACTCTCTTGACATAAACTAGTTATTTCTGATCATTCAAAGATGCAGTATTTTGATCTATGAAGACCCGTATTATTCCTTTCATAAATCCAACCGTCATGGTTGCTAAACAATTTGCTGCGGTGCTATCAGCTCTGAAGCTCTTGGGGAATCACTGTATCATTCTGTGGCTACAATTCAAAAAGTCAGATTATTTCTCAAGATGAGAGAAGTTCAAAATCAATAATGGTTAACTAATCTAAGTGTACACTGAAGGTTTTTTTTTTCCCTTTTAAGGTGGCTGCAGGTTTCTTTTTTTAAGAAGTTCAGGAAAATGTGTAATTCTGCCTCTCAATCCCTGTGTTCCTTTGAACAAAGTATATGCTGTTTATTTTTATTTCTCTTACCAAAGCAGTAACCTGTTTATTCTGTCATTGTATTCTGTGATTCTTTGCTGACCACTGTGATTTCACAGACATATTATAAATTCTAATTATCAATTTTAGGTAGATAACTGATATCAGTTAATTATCCTTATAGATATGTATGTATTTGTGCTACTAGTCCTGAGAGATGACAACCATTTTTTGGGTTTGTTTAGCTTGGTGGGTTTGTTTAGCTTCTTTTTCCCAGTTTGAATAATGATAGTACAGATTTTAACCACAGAAATATATACTTATTAAATGTTTGGATGTCATTTGCTTTTCATAAAATAGTTTGCAATGGTTTCTGCTTCTCAGAAAGTATTTTGTTATAGATAATGTTTTGAAAATTATGAGAAATATATCTAATCTTCCACTGATCAATTTCTTATGAGAAGCTTACTTCATAGGTGAGCATGTATAGACCTTTGAAATTTGGCTCTCCCATCTGCCATCTTCCCATCGAAAAGCAAGCCAAAAAACCCCAACAAAGCAAGCCACAAACAAGAAACAAGCAAACATAATAGCAGTTGCTTCATAAGCATTGCCAGGGATCTATTTGTATGTCAAAAGTTAAAAAAATAAAAAAAGAAAAATATAGGAGAACAGAAAAGAAGAGCACTAATCAGTGTGTCCTGTGCTCTTCTTTGTAGTCCCAGCGCCGTGTTACATTTCACCTCCCTGATGGCTCCCAGGAAAGCTGCAGTGACAGTGGTCTGGGAGACCACGAGCCAGTGGGTGGTGGAACCCTGATCTCACACCCTCTCCCTCTGGTTCAGCCGCAGGACGAATTCTACGACCAGGCTTCACCGGACAAGAGGACTGAAGCTGATGGCAATTCTGACCCCAACTCGGGTGAGTCACCATCACTGCTCTGCTTATGTGAGTTGCTTTGTTAACTTGGTTACTTTCTTTTTCATGCCTTTGATCTTTGCAATGGTAGAGATGTTTTTAAGCACATTCATGAATATTTGGTCATGTTAGGTCATAAGGATTGTTTGGAAATTATGTAGTTTGCCTGAAGTGCCTCATGTTGTAATTTGGCTTGGAAACAAAAATATATCCACTGGAATGAGCAGCTACATACTAATTGCACAATAAGTAAGAATAGCTGGGGAGAATGATGTCTTACAAGGTAGCAACTTTTTCTTGATGTTTACAGTGCTGCAGCTATTTAGGTTCAAACTTTGTTTAGGAAAGTCATTCGAAATATCAATTTAAAGAGCAAGGACATGCCTTTTAGCCTAAGATAGAAATCAGTAAATCAGTGAAGCACTGGAAAATTTAAAGAACCCAAATGTTCACACTTATAATTCCTCCTTCTAATATCAAGAATCACAGGGTTTCTGTGTTAGGTTGTAATGGCATGATGTTTAGGAACTGTCGGATGCAGGTTTTCATACAAATATTAAGGATGAGCTATTTCATTTGGGATCTTCTGCCTTTCTTCTTTCGCTCTCTGTAATACATTTACATTATTGCTGTGTTTTTGTGACAGCACTAAAAATTGAAGCAAGATCTTAACCAATACTATGACTAGTATTTTGGCATTGGAATGAGGAATGTGAAGACTTAGATGTGCTGAAAAGAGGGAGGGGGAAGTAGGTCTGCTCTTAAGCTTCTTGTGTTCTGTCTAGAATGTGAAGACAAAGGTTAAACGTCTCATCTGTGCTCTTGGACGGTAATTGAACCTGAGTTCTCTTGCATCCAGGAGTATAGAAATAAGAATTAGTTTCTGTCTTTGGCCTTTCTCCCTTTTGTATAGATGATTAAGTTGTCACTGGGCCTGTACAAACCACAAGAGAAGGTGGCCTTGGGACCTGATGAACAATATTAAGGTCCATCTTCTCATTTGGTCAGAGCTGGATCTGAATTATGACATTTACATCGTGACAGATGACAACATGAACTGTGGAATACTGACTTTGGAAATATTTTTCTCATATTTTTATGGGAAGACCAAGAGGTTGTGCTGGATGAAACTCTACAAAGAAACAATTTGAAATGCTTTACCATCTGAGAGTTGCATTTTGGTCTCTTTTCCTCTATTTTCCATTTCCCTTTCTTTCCTTTTTTTCCTGGATATGACACCTGCATTTTATTTTCTTTAAAAAATCAGAAATATTGTTGGAACTATCATCTTAAACCCTTAATCTGTAGAAATACAAAGAATGATAAAAGAATAGCAACTATGAATGGATTGACTCTGGAGCAAGAATGTATGTCTGCTTAAGCAAGCAAGGAGCTTAAGTGGAATTATCCAGTTAATTCTCTGACCATGTATGAGACTTGTGAAAGATTTAACAAGATCAGAAAGGAGTTTTTAAGGCAGCATTGCATGTTGGCACTGTCACATTGGCTTCACAGGCTCTGAATTGTACATCTCTTCAAAATGCAGCATAAAAATCCTCCAGGACAGTTAGGAAAAAAGAGCTTAGTAAAATTCATAGCAAGTTATTAAAAATATAGTTTTGGAAATTTTGTGCAAAGCACATTGTGCAAACATAGTATATTAATTGTGATCATCTATCATGCCTAATATAGACACTAATAGAAGATTAGTCACAATGAGTAAGTGTTTTTAAAAGCTATATGAAAAGTTTTAATATGTCTGTGGTTACACCTGTTTTAGCCTTAGGGATGCTAAATTTGTGTCAAATTTATGAAAATCTAACCATCAAGCTGTAGAGATGATTAGTGATGTATTAAAGTATAAGGTTTTTTGCTTTTTATCAGATATTGAAATAGTGCATTCCATATCTTATCAAATCTCACGACCTAAGAAGTGAATTATATGGTCATTACCACGACAGAAATTTTCCTAGGAACATCAAGGCCAGGATGGGAGTGATTCTGCTCATTAAATGGATTTAACTTTTATATTGTATCAAGCTATTGCCTAGGCACTGTGTCAAGACTTATTTTGCTACTGGAGGCACAAGGTTTTGGATGAGATGTGAAATGGAATTTAAAGCAGTTTACGGTTATTGAAGATCCTGTGGCAATCTTCATAAGAGAAAAATGTTGGTATTGGGCAAAGTTGCTTTGTGGGCATTTACATATGTTCATGGTTAAAATAGCTGATGTGTCATTTGAACATTGTATTCTTTGATACTCTGACAATGTAGCTGAATTTCCAGTTCTATTGCAGTGAAATGTTCCACAGTTGTATTTAATGGTAGAGGTAGTTTCACTTCAGTGGCTGTTTAAGGGATTGCTGGTTATGAAAATACTTGAGACACACTAAGGTAAAAAGATACAACTATAAAGTGAGGAAGCAAGTCCTTGTGGAGAGTTCTAGTATTATTATGTACATGTACTGCAACCAGTTTTGGATTATAAATGTTGCATAACAATATTTTTATTTTAAATCTTTCAACTGAAGAGAAAGACCAGTGTTTGTGGGAATGTTTACTAATAACCTCTACACTAAAAATATAGATTTGTTCCACTGTATTTTTATGAAAGTTCCTTCTAAGTAAAAATTTGCTTCAGCTCGTGAGAACGTGATGTTAATCTTGATAGTAAAGTCCTTGCCTCATGCTGAGAGCAATTTTGGTTAATAACTTTAATGCTCAGTGAATTGTGTGGGTTATTATTGTACACCATGAAGTTATGTGAATAAAAATACAGCCATTGTTTCTCAATATTAGTATGTTGCTATTTTAATTATATTTGAAGAGTGACCAAGGCCCAGGCTTCGAAACCGGAATTATGGGGGGAAAAAATGCACTAAAAGTCTTGCTAACTTGTTACACAAAGGCATGAGAAACCTTACGGCAATATTTGCTTGCAGTCATTAGCTTCTACAGAGACATAAGAACTACAATTACCTGGTTTAGTGAAATAAACATACACAGTGAGACTACATTCATCTAGCTAATCTGAAAACAGAATTCTTTCACACCAGGTGAAACTGCAATGAAGAGAGAAATCAAACATTGGCATTGTCAGCCACATGCTGTCCCTGCGGTTATGAGAGAAAGGGAACAAGATAGAAATATGAAGTCCATTATAACAATATGTAAGCCCAAGTTTGGTTTGCATCACTGAAACCTCTCGCCTTTATTTAGAGTCTTTTATTTTAAATTGAGGGTTATATTTATTTTGCTAAGATATATTTGCCATTTCACTATTTTTAATTGATCAGTATTTATCAATGGTCAGAGTAGTTTGATGTTAACCTGTCAATTGCAACTTCCTTGTAGTTCATCTTTGTCTCATTTGCAGCTCGATACGCTTGATTCCTATAAAAATTGAAGGGAGATATTCCAAAGATATATAATCTGATTCAAGTTTTTAGCTTTTAGTATATCAGATAAGAATTCAGAAAACATTCCAGTTTCCTTAGGATCTAAAAAAAAAAAAGTCAATGTAAGATTGTATATACTTACACTACTTTATAGCATCTTTTATTACCCAAATTCCTTCTTTCTAGTGGTTTTAAATATGCATATCAGAAAGTGTACTTTTAACACAAACATCTTTATCATCAGTTCCATTAAAACTGTACATCTCTCTGATGTGTTTTAATGTGAATTTTTTCTTGAGGTATTGCTCAAAAAAAACCTGTGTTTTTGCTTGCAAGCAGTCGGGTACAGAATGTTATTTTTCATTACTATAAGTGCAGTTTTCATGGGCAAGAAAAAACAACCTACCTTATTAGTGAAGAATTCTTCTTTCACTGTGGTTTAGTAAAGGTTGTCAGGGACTTAAATTTAGACTGGAATTGTTAATGTATCTAATAGTTTCATGCAGCAGAGCTGTGCAAATGAACTGTATGAAGTAAAAATGTGCCTCCTAGTGTAAAGAAGGGGGAAAATGCATTTTCATGAAGATGCTTGATAAATCACATTTTGATAGCTGCAAGCTGTGGATATGATTCATTTTTCTTCAAAGAGATAAAGAGGAATAGCATATATTTAGTGGAGTCTTAGAACTGCTCTAGGGAGAAAGCCTACTACACACTGTGGATGAATCTATGCAATAATTCCAATGGTTTAAAACCAGACAGAAATATAATATTTATGCCTTCTGATACATGTTTATGAAGCTAAGTAAATGCTTGCTTAATTTCTACACCTCATTAATAAGTAGTATCAATATATGTTACATAACACAAAGTAATAGCTTTACAGAAAAACAGAGCTATTGCAAAAAATGTGACAAACCCATTGGTTTGAAGACCATGTTTTTATTTTGTAAAATTGAGTAGAATATTCTATTATGTCCTATGTTTTTAATTACAACTTCCAAAGCAATCCCATATTCTTGGAAGTAATGTTATAATGCTGTCTTTCAATAAGAGTGTTTGTGGGTAGCTTTTTATTTCCAGTACAATAAAAATTGTGTGTTTAAATTTGGTTGCTAAATACCTGAGTTCCTGCTTTTTAATAAACCTAATACTGTGGCAGTTTAGTCAAGTAATGTCATAGGTATTAAATCATACTGTAATTCTGGTAATAAGTAGGAATAGCTCCGTGGCAGTGGTTTAATTATGATTAAAGTTCAGAGTAATGGCAAGACTGCCTTGTATTACACTTGCTCATATATATGATAGTGTCCCATGTGGGGAAGCCAAGCCTTTCATGCAAAAAGACTTGGTCTTACAGTGTCACTATCATTACACCCAGTGGGTGATGATGGTTTAACCTTGTGGGCATACCCTCTGCTTAATCCTGTCTTTCATTTTGCTGCCTCAAAAGTTTCTCATTTGGCAGTACTGGAGTAGTCCATAGCAGAACAGCCTAAGTTGTAGAAAGAAATGCTAGTCTATTAATGCTTAGGTCTAGATAATTTGCTGTCCATAGTTATTCCTGTATTTTCATAATATAAGACTATGTGAACTAAAATAGGAACATTTGCCTTTGAGTCATATCCTTCAGTTCATTAAACACAAGTTCATACCTCACACAAAATCTAACACTGTCACATTTAGCTACAGACAAGCAGGAGCAAGAAAAACTGAAGTCAGGTTGGTGAATTAGCCTACAGAAGAGCTATAAAATAGCCTGAAGTCTGAATTCAAGCTTAGCCCATGCACTTATTTCTTTAAAAAGATAAATAAAATCTGAGAGGCATAAGATGTATTGCCATCTCTTTACATCTCTTTGCTGCCTCATTACAGTGAGGATTTTAAAATTGTCTTGGTTTTGAAAAGCCACTGTACTACATCTGTTCTTATTCTGTTCTCTTTCTCCACACACCAAAGCTAATTGGCGTGTAAATCAGGAGGCCATAGTCATTGAATGGGCAGTGGACAGGGAACTTGTCCCATTGCTTTTCCAAGAGGAACACCTTACTTATCAAAACTTCCTAGCTGCTGCTGCCACTTGAGATGAGAATTTGCAGGTCCTCAGAAGTGAGCTGAAAAGGCTACATAGGACGCAGGATCTACGAGAAGGGTTAGAGGATTAAAGGAAAGGGAAGCTTGCACATGAGATGAAAGCTGGTGCCTTTGGCTGCCTTCACTGATGATACCTAAAACCACAGATGCTTTTGCCAGTGGTACAGGTTAAAATAAGAGATTGATAAATGGAATTAAGAGTTAGTTTTCTCGTCTAAGTATTTTCTACTCACAAAGCTTTTCTTCATATCACAGCAAGCCCAGATCTACTGTAGACATTCACAGACTTCCTAGTTTCAAAGTGATACCGTCACCTAGACTTCTTAGTTTCAAAGTCAAACCTCTATCACAGAACAATGCTTAGTATTTCATGTAACTTTTCTTAAAAGAAACCAATGCTTTAAAATTGTCCAGTGATTTATTTCCACTGTTTGATTACGTTTTATATGCATTTACATGGCACAGTTGTGGGGAGGAGGGCTGCAGATGGTGCTTCTTTGAGAAGAGACCAGAAGCTCGCGCCCATATTTGACAGAGCCAGTTCCTGGTGGCTCTAAAACAGACCCATTGCTGCCCAAAGCTGCACAGGCAGCTGGAGGGAAGGAGTAAGAAAATTGTGAGAGAAAAAAAGCTGCAGACACTAAGATCCATGAAGAAGGAGTGTACTGGTTTAGAAAGGACAGGTGTCTACCAAGGAAAGTGGGACTTTCCTTAGAATGGAGAATATGACCCCTCTCCCTCCAACTTGTTATAAACTTGAAATTATGGGGCTTTCAGACAAAGATATGGGTAAAGGAATAACAGTTCTTTACTAGACTATATATATCAGGATATGTATCTATCTCTCAGGATAAATTAACAATAACAGCAACAGACAGAAACCCAGTAACAGTCCTCTGTTGCTTCTGCCTTGGTAGCTACGGGCACACGCGGCAGGGGCACTGCTGGCAGAGCAGTTGTGGTGACTCCTCCATGGTTGCAGGGGGCGCTGTGGGCGCAAGTGCGGCAGCCCCTCCACGTGGTGAAAATGGTGGCCCTGGCAGCAGTGTGGGAGAGGGGAGAAGGTGGTTCCTGTGCAAACTCACAAGGAGCAGTCCTGGCCCTGAGCTGGACTGTAGCAGTACCCTTGGGGTGGCAACTGGAGCAGCAGGATGGGAGACCAGGAGATCAGAGGTAGGAGATACAGCGTATCAACAACCCCAGCCACGGCAGGGATGACGGGGCTGGCCGATCCCTGATTTGCCTTAGCTACGATGTAGCACTGCACCCTCAAGCTGCAGTGAGACTGGNACTGTAGCAGTACCCTTGGGGTGGCAACTGGAGCAGCAGGATGGGAGACCAGGAGATCAGAGGTAGGAGATACAGCGTATCAACAACCCCAGCCACGGCAGGGATGACGGGGCTGGCCGATCCCTGATTTGCCTTAGCTACGATGTAGCACTGCACCCTCAAGCTGCAGTGAGACTGGCAGGGGCAGCTGATAGGCGTGTAGCACTATTCTATGCAGGAGCTGCACCACGCTCGTCTGTCTTCTCTGAAAGTTGCACCAGAAAGAAAGCGAACTCTGTCTCCGCCCCCTCCAGCGCATCTGGGAGTCTCTCCCTTTCTCGCAGCGCTGTTACAGGTTTCCAGGAGCATGGCCTTCTCCCACCCCTCCCCCCCGCCCTGCCCTCTAGTTAGGTCTTTCTGTTAGGCAATACATGGGACGACAATTCCTTTAAACAAAAAATCAAAAACAAATTCAAACCCACAACAAGGAGGTAGAGAGCATGCTTCAGACATCAAACAAATTCCCTCTCAGCTTGTGGAGAAGACCACAGCAGCCCATGGAGGACCCCATGGAGCAGGTAAGTATGCCCTGAAAGAAGTTGCAGTCCATGAAGAGCCCATGCAGGAGCAGGAAATGTGCTCCCTGGGAAACCAAAGGCTTATACCCTATGGAACGGACCCATGCTGGAGCAGTTAGTGAAGGATTGTACTCCTTGTAAAAGATCTCATGTTGGAGCAGGGTATGAGTATTATGAGGTTGGAGCAGCAGATGAAAAGTTTTGCTGACTAACTGCAACTCACGTTGCACATCCCCAGCTGCTATCAGGGACAGGGTGGGGAGGAGTCAGAAGAGGACATTATGAAAGAGTGAAGTTGAGCCTGGGAAGAAGGAAGGGGTGGGGAGTGTGAAAGGTGTTTTTAGTTTTGTTTTTCCTGTTTCTTACAATCCTACTCTGTTTTTTTCTTGATAATAAATTAATCTTCCCCAGGCTGAGTCAGTTCTGCCAGTGATGGTAACTAGTGAGTGATCTCCCTGTCCTTATCTCAACCCATGAGCTTTTTCATCTCATTTTCTTCCTGTCTTGCTGAGAAGGGGGAGTGATAGAGCAGCTTGGTGAGCACCTGGCAGCAGTCAAGGTTAACCCACCAGAATATTAAAGCTGAAAGCATTTCTTTTCTGTTTCTAGCTCTTTTCTGCATGATTGTACTACCTTCTGTCAACGTGAAATCTGTGACTTCCAGAAGTGCAAGGATATTTTGAGGCCCAAGGGACTGCTTTGACTAGTACAGCATCCTGCACAATACAGATCAGAATTCTTAGCCAATAACATAAAAACGTGTGTCTGCTGCTGGTATCTACAGCATATGTTTCAGAATTATTCCTTGATTTAATGACCTTCAGTGGCAGAGGAAATATTACTACATGGCTTACTGACTTCAACAGAACCAGCCTTTTAGTTGATAGACAGGGTGTTTGGTGTCCATACTTCAGATGTTGTGCTCAAGTCTTCTTGAACCTGTAATAAACTGGTTAATTCTTAGTAGTATTTTGAATGTTGCATCATTTTGTTCTTAAGCATTTTTTCCTTTGGTTCAATATCTGTCCAGTACAAAAAAAAAAAAAAAAAACCAAAAAAAAACAAAACCAAAACAAAAAACCCAAAAAAAAAAAACCAAAAAAACAAAACCCCCAAAAAAGTGAATCCTCAGTCCTTTCTAATACTTAGATAAATGATAAATTCAAAAGTTTCAAGTTAAATATTCAGAATAAGAAAAATAAAAGGTCTTCTATATTGCAGACTTTTAAAATCAGTTATTATCTTTATCAGTCATTGTTCTGACCTGAGTGGGTTCTTTTCCTGCCTCATGAACAGTTCAACAGTACTTTTTTAGCAGTAGAACAGCGACAGATTTTTGTATTATTTGAAGACTTTCCTTGGGAAATTAAAGTAAAAAGCACAGCTGAACATATATATATCTGTAATCATAATGAAATATATTAGAAAGATTTTATTAGCATTCTAGATGGTTTATCACCTAACTGTATTTGAGACAATTCACCTTTTAAAGGTGTGATACTGTGATAATGGCAGCAATATTGGTTAGATATTTTTGAGGAAGCTATTTCTGAAATTCAGTGAAAGTTATTGTTGCAGCTATGACTGCTTGTTACCGTGATACTACAACTAATTTTGCAATGTGTCATATTCTCTAGTGAAGTCTTAGCAGTACAACTCCTATTCACAATGGCAAGTTGACTAGAAGAAAGATTATAGTCATGAAAACAAAAGTGTTGCATTTAGCATGGCATTGTTAGTTTCAGCATTTAAGTGGTTACAAATTTTAAGCAGAATTAGAATTGTTGATGGCTGCAATGAGAGGAATAAGTTCATGCAGGAAGACTTACCTCATTGCACCCCCACACACTTGGGCCTGCAGCTTTGCAATAAGAGAGTTGGGAGTCCTGGTGGACTGCAAAGTGACCAAGAAAGCCACCTTTAAGAAAAGAAAGTAAACTCCTAAACTGCATTAGGAAGGGTGTTGCCAGCAAGCTGATGGGAAAGATCCTTTCCCTCTGCTCAGCAATGGTGGGACACATTTGAAGTGCCAAGTCCAGTGTTGTTTTTTCCAGAATGGAAGGGAAATAGAAATATGGACTGAGTCCAGCCAAGGGCCAAAAAGATTATGAAGGTGTTAGAGCATCTGTCACATGGGGAGATGCTGAGATGACTGTGACTGTTCATCCTGGCGAGGGGAGGCTTAGGAAGGATCTAATTAATGTGTGCAAATACCTGATGTGATGAGGGAAGGAGAGTAGAGGGAGAGAGCCAGACCCTTCTCAGTAGTATACCAAATTAAAGAAGGAACACTGGGCACAAACTGAAATACAGAGATAATTTCCTTAAAGGAAAAGAAAAATGAAAAGAAACCCACCAGATTTTGTTGCTATCAGGAAAATAGAACTCTGCTGCAAGTTTTCCACAGAGATTGTGGAGTCTCCATGGATATTCTGAAAATTGAACAGGACATGACTCTTGCTGACCCTGAGATGAGCAGGGAGATTTGATTAAATAATCCCCAGACTTCCCTTCCAAGATTCCATTCTATGATTCTGCAATCCTATCAATTAATTAAATGTGTCTTGCATAGACTGTGCAATACAGATGTGAAGAAAAAGGAAAAGAAAAGTCTGTATTCTCTGAGGTAAACGAATTATAAACTTGTAAATTTATGATAGGATATCTGGTGTAGTACTATACACAAAATAGCAGAAACAAATAGGTATGATCCGAGTTACTGGTTTCTTTTCCAGTTTTGCTCCTGTGGTAGATATCTGAAATGGGTCAAGTAAATTTCATAAAGAAATGCCTGTATCCTACTGTAGGTTATTAATGAAGGCTAGGCTGTAGGAAGTAATCAAATGATGCCCATGTTAGTTCCAGAAATTAATGATGAACTCAGCTCTATATTACAGAATCTGAATTTGGATGCTTGCATGTAGAGATCTAAAACTTTATCCTAAGTGTTTCTAAGTTCCCTTTATAATTTACTGAGCACAAGAGCTTTCATTTAATTTAAAGTAGGTACCTAAACCACACTGAATAAATTTCATTCTAGAGTCCATTTACCATATTTCTGTTGAGTCTAAAAGTAGCTCAAATGCTAAATTCACACAAAGACATTTTGTATTAAGTTTAGCTTCAGAATGTACATGTACAGGACTCAAAAAATTTGTTGTATATAGGCATTTGGTGCTTCTTGAAATACCTTGATGTTACCTTCTTCTTGTTAATTGCAATCCTTTCTTTCCTGTTTGACAAGCACATGCAAACAACTTGGGTACCCAGGATTTATCTAAACTGGCATTGCATGCTAATGGTTAGACAGGAGAAGTGACATTTGATTAAGATTCATTCAAAAAGTATGAGTGCAGGTTCCATGTGTGTAACCTCGTGATGCATCTATGACTCATTCAGATGTGAACTGGAGGTAGATGTGAATTAGTCTGACTTCCAGGTATAGTCAGCAGAGACCTCAATTATCATAACTGAGCCTAGGGGCCCAGTCAGCTATTAAACTGAATAATGTGTAGTAGATATGTCTACTTTAATATAGTTTTCCAGACTATATTGACTGCACTGCCACTGTGTGTAGGGGAAGGTTAGACACCGAAATTTAGCTGATTCCCACAAATCCAACCTCTTCTGTGAGATGAATCTCAGCTGTTCTTGTTGCTAAGGAAATATTCATATCTTTTGTGAGATTTATTGTTGTGGTGCCTCTGGGCATGGCTTGTGACCGGGCCCGGCCCCACCGGGCCAGGACCACCGGTTCCTTCCCCCCCCNCCATGCCGGGTCCAGACAGCCGACTCACTGGCCGGCGTCACTGTCAATCATTGTGGTCCTCTGCAGTGATTGGCTCTCCCGACTGCCCTCCCCTCACCTCCATCTTATAACACGCCCTGAGCACCATTTTGGCCGTCTTCTCCACACCATGTTCCAGTAACAAAATGCTGCAGGTGATAAGCGGAAAAGAGCCCTTTCTCATCTCTTTACTTCCCTGCATAAATTAAACTGCTGTGCATGAGCTAAGCCTAGATCTGCGGGAGTCTTGATGCTCAGCTCGCCTCTGATCGGAGACTAGATAAGGCCTGAGTCGCGTTATTTGGAAAACGGGACCGATGCAAGAGACTCCAAGTTACTCGCGCTTTCTACCCGCGGCAAATTATCAATTTTTCTTATCTATCTGCACATAATATTTTTCAAAGGAGAAGGGTGTTTTTAAATTTTATGCCTCAGTTTTTACAGCACTAATTAAGTAAAAATACCAGTTGCATACCTTCCTCTTATTTTTTTTTTTTCTTTTTGGTATAACTGAAATTAAAACATTCTATCTTTTTAAAGCACGGTTCTAAAGAAAGATTTCTGATGAGGTTTCTGTTCTCTAATCAGTTTTCCTTCCTCCAAACGATCACCAAATATTGGCTGGAAGGTAGTATAAGTCTCATGCAATTTTGAAAATTAGCATGTCTTGAAGTGAAGTCATTGCATTTTGATGTTTCTTTAAGAATGTCCATATGGGATATTCATGGAATCTAGGAATTCCTTCCTTAAAGAGAATATTTTGATGCTTGCTGGGGAGGAAATCTAGTCTTTTGGAAAAAGTGTGTTATCTTAAGAAATAACCTTATACATAAGTGTCTTCAGGTTTGACCTAGACTTGTCCAGAGACTAGGTGTTCATTTTGTTATGCTTGTCTTATGGCTTTGTCTTTTTATTTTTCTCAGATTTAATGTTGGTTTGTTTGTTTGTTTGTTTGTTTTTTCCCCTAAGGAGAAATCCATGCATAATAAGGGAGGTTCTCTGAATAAAATTTGAAAATTATGAAATTATGTTGTGTAGGTAAAGAATATTCTCTTTTGTTTCAAATATTTGCCTTCCCAATGAATGCGTTATGATTTTGCACATACACTTAATCTGTTTGTCTTCAACAGGAGGAGAAGGGGGAGGAAAGATGAATTAAGTAGATTGGAAACAAGTAAGAATTTGAATTTACAGTCTAAAACATATGTTAGTAAAACTTCTAGAAATAAGAGTTGAGTCTTAGTGGAAAGCTTTATCTCCTTTCATATTAATCCAGGTAAATACAGGTTAAGATATGTAGGGAGAAGGAAAAGAATAATAGAATACTTCCTCCCCCTCCCCCCACAATGCATAGCATGTTAAATGTATTTGTTCTGTGGTTACAAGGTGAAGACATGTCTTCTACAAAGAATACATCCAGACATGGTAGTAACATAAGCAACCAAACTTAGGACATATTTACCTGTAGCAAGAAAAGGAAAATATATATAAAATCTTTTCCAAAACATTCAAAAACATTGGACTTTTTCCCATCTTCAAACAAACACATTGATAAAGATATAAAAAAACCCTTTATTTGGTACGGTTTGAAAATTTTGCAGCTTTGGCAAAAAGCTTTTCAAGATAAATCCCATGCTATACCAGCACAAAACAACAACAACAATAAAAAAAAAACAAACAACCAAAAAAAAAACCCAAAAAAGCAAAAAAAACCCAAACCAAACCAAAACAAAAAAACAACAACCAAAAAAAACCAAACAAAAAAACCCAAAAAAACCTCAAAACAAAACAAAAGCAAAAACTCCCAACAAAACAAATAAACAAATTAAAAAAACAACAATGAAAAAAACAATTAAAATGTTTATTTAGTAACATCTGGAAACCTTTGGGAGAAAGTGGAAGAATATTTTTTTGTGCATACCTATATATTGTTTTAATACTTTGATCGTAGCTCCATGATGAAGTATTACACAGCACACTAGGAACAGATCTGGATGTGAAACAGCTGGTGCTGAGAACACAGGGTTTACTGTGTACACTTCTATGGCAGTTGCTCTGTACTTTTATGGTCCCAGGGATTGAATGTCCATTAGTTACTGAAGAATAATTCCAATTTCATTCTATTCAAAGGGAATCCCATCCTTGTGCTCCAAAAGGTCTCCACAAGTTTGTAAAGTGGAGGTGACTAGGCAATTAGTGTCAGAAGTACATTCCTGCAAGTTAATGTAGACATACTATTTAGTAACATATATTTCTTTGTATGTGGAACAACTCAGCTATTATTTTAAAGAAATCTGCATTACTGAACCATCACGTAAATGCTTCATGCTCAAATATCCCCAGCCTATTTAAGGTGATTTTAAAGTTCTTCACTCTGAAAACCACACAAAAATGTCATTTTCAATACAAAACTTTACATGAAATTCTATGTGCCTACCATTTAGGAGAATGATTCTTTTTGCTCACTTGGTGATATGCTCGACTACTCTTTTAGATTAGATCTGTGTTATCTTCAAGATCTAAAGAGTTTAAGTTTGTTGAGAAAGATTGAATAACTTCTTTCTTTTACTTTATCCTTACTGTAGTGAACTATTTTAGTCCAAAGCTGCATTTATTAAATAATGTCACAGAGATAACTATTGAAGACATACTCATAGCAAATAAAAGCACCAGTTATAAATGATTCGTTAATCTAAAATAACTAGGAAAAAATAAAAACCTTCTCAACTTCATAATAATCAGGTTTTATAGTCCAAGAGCCTAATGGTGTGATGTTTCTCACTTTACATGTCCTTCCTTTTTGCTTTTGTAAAACATTTATATATATGACTGACATGAGAGTGTGATGGAATAATTGACCATTTTTTATGTTTAGCTCTTTATTTACAAATATTTTTCTCTTAAAGAGTAGTGGTCAGTTACTGAATTTAAGGGAAAACAATTTATTAGTCAAAACGTGTTAAGTTGCTGCAATTTAAAATGTACTTAAAATATGCAAGCACATATTTCAATATTGCCAAAGACTTACACTGTAACACAGCAAAGGCATACAAAATTGATTTTATTTTCAGTAGAAAAGCCTATACAATTTGAGTGTTTTGGGGTTTTCTTCTTTGTTTAAATGAATTGCTTTTGCAAAAATGTAACAAAAGAGGCTGGTTTTAATTGGTAGTGTTATTTCAATGTCCTTGAAACCCAGGCATTTATCGTTGCCGTGAGTGTGAATGTGGTCTGGCAAGCACAGCATACTCATTAACAAATGGATTGTAGCTACATTCTTTTAATAAAAATGTGTAGGTGGTTAGTAGTACTGTAGTGTTACCAGCAATTTTAAAGTCATTTGTAGGTTAGTTTGTGAAATTAAATGTGAAATCAAAAATTTCTCTCTGCTGCTGCCTTTTTCAGCTGATTTAAATGCAGATTCCTTGGATCATTCAGAAGAGAAACTAAATGACTCAAAAATAACCACTCACACTACAGTGGATTAGTTGTTTGAATTATAGTTTCACAGTTTTTATTTTTTTTCATGAGAAATGAAAGGTATAAGGTAGTTGCTTTGTGCCATTACTCCAGGTAATATTTAATTATTTTTTATATACTACACATACTTCCCCTTCATTATTACTTCATTATGAATGGAAATCATATATTTCCAATTGTAAACAGGCACTTAGCAATATGAATCCCTCTTGCATGAGCAGCTACACTGTTTGGAGACATATTAATTATACATTTTGCAGAAGACTGAAAATATCTAACATATGTTATAGATGAATATAGGTCACTGTGACAGCTGTAATAGATAAATATATGCATATCATACAGACATGCATAGATACAACACGTTCCTCTAGGGTACAGAGATATTCAGCTAATCTACATGTTAATGATACTGACCTTTGTGTATCCAACTTACCTTCACATTTAAAGATGCATCATGACATTTTAAAGAAGAACATCATTAAAAATCAGCTGATGCATCAATGGTTATGTTCTACAGTCTTACCAGACTCTCATGGCCACATTCTCAAGAAATTCTAGCTATGCTCACATTTTCTATTTCTGCATATATGGACTGCTCTGTTAGGCACAGGATGCCGGTCCAGTTCATCTTTGAGAATCCTAACTAAAATAGTCTCCTTGGGGCCATGAAGATGAGGAACGGTCTAGAGAGAAATCCATATGAGGAGTAGCTGAGGTCACTTGGTTTATTTAGCCTGGAGAAGAAGTGACTGTGGGGAGACCTCATTGCAGTCTACAACTTCCTTGTGAGGGGAGGCAGAGGGGCAGGTACCAATCTCATCACTCTCATGACCAATGAGCGACAGGACTCAAGGGAACGGCATAAAGCTGGAACAGGCTCCCCGGGGAAGTGGTCATAGTACCAAGTCTGTCTGGGTTCAAGAAGCATTTGCACAATGCTTTCAGGCATATGGTGTGACTCCTGGGGTTGTCTTGTGCAGGGCCAGGAGTTGGACTTAAATGGTCCTTGTGGATCCCTTTCAACTCAGAATATTCTATGTTTCTATGATTCTGTGATTCTTTAACCCCAAATATATAAACTATGCACACTTCAGTGTCTAGCCTATGAGTCATGCCTCCCAATAAAACAAAATACTTTGCTGTTAAAAAAAAAAAAAAAAGTTAATTAAAAAACTTTCTATCCTGGAAGTCAGACAGCATTTTTGAGCTACTCTGTGTAAATGGCAGCAGATGTCTTGCCAAAAGAGGGGAATAGGCCAAAAAAAAAGACAATTTTAGAGGCACTTGTGAGTTTATCCATGCTATATTGCAAACAATAGCAACGTTATTATAAAGAAATTACACTTTGAATGAAGTCAGGTTAAGCAAAAAGTAGTGAAGAATCCTAGAATCCAAACAGTAAATTGCTTTGCATGCTTAATTCTCTTTTGGGCTGACAAGTGATCCACAAGAACATGCATGAATATATTTTTAAAAGTCTTTATAAGAGCACAATAAAAGTTAAAGAACCATTTAAGAATTAGAATTAGCAATTTAGAAGACATCTTAGTACAAAAGAGACTCATGGTCAACAGTCTTTCATTTTTGGAGAAACATTTTCCATTACCTTTTGTAAGTCTGTACTTCTCGCTTGCTTGTTTGACAAAAAATATATTCTACTCTTCTGTCTAATTTGATTCAACTGCTGTAAGTATTTTTCTCCCTTCCTTCCTTCCTCCCTCCCTC
>VZRZ01002437.1:646609-717540 GCA_013398175.1 Climacteris rufus
TCCTTCCTTCCTTCCTTCCCCATTGAAAGAATAAATCCTGGTGGCACTGTATGTTGATATCTGTCCATATCTCATGTCCTTTATTTAGAAATCAATCTGTGTAGGTTGGTGGCAAGACAGAGTGTGTTTTTAAGTGAGTCAGGTCCAGAAGTGACTGCTGATGTTGCTTACTCTGTTTCACAAGTGGAGGGAAAGAAAAGTAGAGAAATTAGGTGAGTGCTATTGAAGCAGCAGAGAAAGGAATGGCTTGGAAGATGTCAAGTAAACTGCCAGCTGGATAGATTATGCAGGCCAGCATAGGCATTGTGAATGAAAAAATGGAGTGCTGTGGAACTGATATTGTATAGGTAGTGCTTCCATGTATGTTGAAACATTTTAGAACAGCTCAGTGCTGCTCAAAAGTTAGAAAGCTCTTTTTTTTTATGGCTCAAAAATGTCCATGAATCATTCTGTCAGCTGAACAAACTTGAAGGGAAGAATGACTGTCCTCAGAAGACTGTGAAGTTCCAGAACGATCTGCAAAAAAACCCCAAATTGAGAAAGAGAGTGCTTAGCTCGGGGAAAAGATGAGTGCCATATTGCTAATTCAGCCCACTTCCTTTTTGGTCTTGTCAAATGTTTGCCTGTTACAAGATGCCAGCCTACTCAGTGTTGTATTCTGCCACAAGATATATGGCATCTCACAAATCTGGCAGTACACTGACAGCAGTCTTACTTTTCTACCCTGGTTGCCCATTAAAAGCTGTATAATTAGTTTGAAGCTTTGAAATTGGAGTAGCATATCTAGACTAGCCAGTGGTGTTAAAACTGTCGTGGTGCCAGATGTATTGCTTAAGAGCACTTAACACTGACCTCTGAGAGGTATTGAGGAAATATTTGCATATTGCACATTTCTGCTAACATCCTGGTTTTGGTGGTTTTTTTTCTTTTCTTTTTTATATCACATGCAGTATTACTTCTTCAAATGTGTATAATTCTTATACATTCTGTTCAGTGCATCTGAAATTAGAGTAAGTGATATGCAAACAAACCTCATAACATATCAGACATAAAATGGTATGTTTAATCTTAGTAAAAAGATGACAAAATACTGTTTTGTTGTGGGATTTTTTCAAGTAAATTTGACAAATCTTGTACCTTAGTCAGATTAAAGAATTAGATCATTTCACAGAATCACAGAATCAATTAAGTTGGAAAAGACCTTTGAGGTCATCAAGTCCAACCTATGACCGAATAGCACCTTGTCAACTACACCATCTCACCAAGTGCTACATTCAGTCTTTTTGTAAACAGCTCCAGGGATGGTGATTCCACCACCTCCCTGGACAGCCAATTCTGTTGCCCAGTCACTCCTTCTGTGAAGAATTTCTTTCTAATGTCCAGCCTAAACCTCCCCCGGTGCAGCTTAAGATTGTGTCCTCTTGTCCTGTCGCTGGTTGCCTGGAAGAAGAGAACAACCCCCACCTGGTTACAATCTCCACTTGTAGAGAGTATTAAGGTCTCTCCTGAGCCTCCTCCTCTCCAGGCTAAACAGCCTCAGGTCCCTCAGCCACTACTCATAGGACTTATGTTCTACACCCTTCACCAATAATAATTTAATTTTATTTAAATTATTTTACTCAACGAAAATATGCAAATTTCTTTTTCACTGGAACACTTAAGTGACTTTAAACTTGGGTATAGTGCCTACCTCATTAGCACTGGTTTTGTTTTAATGGAATGTATTCCGCAGCTTCAATCATTTGAATTAGCCAGTCACTGTTAAAAAGGGTCAATCAGTGTGGCCAAGTGTATGTCTCTAGTTGATATTTCAGTAAAATCTCAGTTTCAAATAACTGAGAGATGACCAGTTGGAAAAAAAAAAAACAAAACACACAACAAAAACCCTCACAAAACAAAACATAACCCCTCACACAAACTAAAATAAATAATTGGAAATAAACTTATTTTTGTAGGTGAGGATTAGCTTTTCTGATAATCTGCCTTCTGAAATGCTCGTCCAACTAAACCATTAATCTGTGTATCAAAATGCCAAACTGCATGCAACTTGAAAATAGAACTTACTACTGTAAGAGTTGGTTGTGCCCCATAATAGGTACTGAACATTTTTAAAGGAGAAAAACCCCAATGATTTTCATTGTTTGAGTTTTGTTTGTTTGTCTTTCTGTTTATCCAAGGTTCTTTTCAGTCCAGACATTTGAGAAAAATTGTCCTTAATTATCATTGTAAACACATTTGTTTGATGATTATATAAAAAAAAAAAAAAGGTAATTAGCATAGAGATCTGAACTTCTAGCCTGTGTGCAAAGACATACATAGATTTTCCTCCTTAGCCAACAAAAGTGGGTTTAGGAAGCACCAGAATGATCAGCTAATTATGAAGCCCATGGTTATTTCTAGTTCCGCTTTACAAACTAGGTTCTTTGATGAACTGTACTAATCCAGTAATTTATATTCAGCCATTCAAAGTGTAATACAGAGCAAGTACCTTATCTATTGCCATGTCTTGTTTGCTCAATCTTTTCATATGCCTCTTACAAAACTTTGCCACTTGATGCCCTTTCAACTTTTCCCAAATAATGCTTAATTCGTAAGGGTAAAAAAGACCCACCAGTTTTATCTTTATTGGCATGTTTTGTGGTAAACAAATTTGGCATGCAAGAATTTCTCTACATTAAGATTAACTCAATCATTAGACTAATGTTTGCTGCTTTATAAAGACCCCTTTCAACCTATTGAATTTATTATCTAATATCTGTGGGCACTGATTAGCGATTTTGCTCATTATCACTCTGAACCTGCTAAATAAATCATGACCTTAAATTGTTAGTGTGATTGTTCCATGAATTTGTTTTAACCTTTCTAGCTCAAGAGTTTCAACTTGATTTTAAAAAGATAAATATTTCATTTTAACATTTAATCTTGACTGTAAATTAGAACAATATATGAAAAATTCTCTACAACTATACAGAAAGAGTCTCTGTCCCATTACTCAGCCTGGCTCTATGCAGGGAGACAAGAGTGTACATTTTGTTAAATGCTCATACTTTTCAACCTCATTCACCTAATATTTTTTACTGCCTCCCTCCTTTTATTTTTTTTTTAATACATATATATATAGATACGATGTAATTGTCCAGGATTATATAGGTAAGATTTGGGTGCAGGTGCCCTGGTGCTGGCAGTGGGGTCTGCAGGATGGCCTCTGTGAAGAGCAGATGGGACTGCCCCACGCTGGACACAGCCAGTTCCACCTGTCTTCAACCCACACCCTGCAAGGCACAGCTGAGCCTCTCAGCCAAGGGGATGGCATCTTGCAGAAGATATGCTTAAGAAAGGGTATATTGCCTGGCAGAAAGAAGTGAGGAAAAATGTGAGAAACATCCCTGAAAACACTCAAGTCAATGAAGGAGGGAAAAGAGATGCTCCAGGAACTGGACCACAGATTCCTCTGCAGTTCTGAAGAAAGACTCACTAGAGCAAGTGTATTCACATGTCAGGAAGGGCGGAGTGAAGTTGAGCCTAAGAAATGGGGGGAGTGAGTGGAAGGTGTTGCTTTTCTTAGCTTTTTCTTTATTTCTCACAACTCAGCTCTATTTTAATTAACAAATTAAATTTTACCAAAGTCATGCCCATTTTGCCTACAGTAGTAATTGGTAGTAAGTCTTCTCCTCTCAATCTCAACCCACAGGTATTTTTGTCTGACTTTCTATGCTGTTCTGCTGAGGGGAAGCGGTAAGAGAGAGCCTGGTTTGACATCTAGCAGCCAGGCAAGGCCAGCCCACCACAAGTGGTAATTTAAACCAGTTGCCTAGGAAAATAGCCTCAGACTTTAGACAAAAATATTATTCGATAGGTACTCATCTTTACCAGTGAAGATCACAGTTAAAACATTATAGTCGGTTTTTAATCAATCCTATACTTTTTGACTTTCTAGGTTTCCAGTGTCTCAGCTTCTGTCTTATCTTTCTGAGTCTGCTCTAGTCTATCTTCTTTAGTATATTTAGGCCATGCTTACGTATAAGACAAATTTGTCAGATACCAACTCTGTGACATTACCATACAGATATATGTGAGGAGTTGTGGCAGAAGAAGTCATAACTCTTCTTTATTATACATAACAAAGTTTTGAGAAACTAATTATGTTTTAAATGTATATATATTTGCGTTTCAGAGGATTCTGTCATGTCACTGAGGTAACTTTCATCAGTGTAGAACTTCAGAACAGGACCTATGATGAAAGAAGTACTGTTCTCCCCCTGCTTCTGCATGAAGTTTTGTTCAAGCCTTTGCTTCTGAACAAACTTTCCATGCGGAACAGCAAGCTTTCTCCTAAAAGAGCTGTATTGTTCTGTGTTTCCCACTCAGGAAGGCAAGCTTCCTTAGTGGCAAAAGAATATCATTGTAGTCATAAAGCCAAAGATAATAAGCTGTGTCTCATCTGTATTATGGTCAGTGGGGAGAGGTAGCAGCAAGAAACTACAATCTGTTAAACATAGATTGTTTTCCTGTTTACTTACGTGAAGAAGCTATAGAGAGTCTAAGTCAGTCTGCTATTTCAGCTCCTTACAAGGGCTGTAAATATACCATTCAAATAAAATGTTTCCATAATATAAGGTTTTGCTTTCCATATAAGTAAAAGGGAGCCTTGGAAGAAAAAGCACAGAATTTGCCAATCCACTTTGAGCAAAGCAGAAGTTCTTACAGGTTCCAAATGGCTCGCGCTGTGCTATCACTCACCTCATTTACACTGCTTCCTAGAGTTTTTGAAGACTACTTTACACAGTGATATAGTATAATAACAATGCTTTGAAATATTCGTATTAATTCTTTAAAGCATATTTTTTCCTTTGAGCTCTTAAAAAACAGCAGATATAAATAAAAATAGAAGTCCCTCATTACTGTCATAAACCAAAATTAAGAAGCCAAATGCTATCTGAAGCCATACTAGTTTTTGAATTGAATCTATCTTTGTCTTAAAGGCAGTACTGTAAGAATTACATTTTCTTGCTTTATCATAAAAAAAAATGTTGGATTTTCATACTTGTGTTTTTTTTTTTTTTTCTGGAAATGGACAAGGAGATATTGTAGGTGCTTTGTATTGTGTTCTATTTCCCCGCTCAAGTATCGTATATTGCCATTCTGAATGACTGATCCAGAAACTATGAAAATGAATTGTGACTTTTAAATAATGTATAACTAAACTTGAAAAATGCATTTCAGAAAACTCAGGGGTTGGAGTCTTTCAATTTGCAGTGCACAGACTTTTTTTTTTAACCAAAAAATACCATTATCATTTATTTTCAGGTGAGTGTATTTTTCTTGCATGCCTGTATCTGGAAAAGCATTCAGATCTTTATTTTTTTTCCTAAAATTACTGCTCTGACATACAACTGTGAACAGCTTAAAAGGAAAACCTGTAAACAGCTGTTACAGGATACACTGATATTTCACAAGGCTTTGCTTGCAATCATTTCTTCAAAGTACTGTAAGAGTCTCTGCTTATGTTTCCATTATAGAAAGCCTCATTCTCTGCTAAACAGTGTGTGGATCTTTTTTCCCTGGTGCTTTATTATTTCATCCTTTGGATTTATTTTTCTCTTGGCTGAATAGTCAACTATTTAACATGAGTTCAGATAACCTTTGAAAATGGCTTTTCCTGATGTTTGGTATGCAAGACCTGTTCTCCAAGTGCAAGCTACAACACTCTTGAGAAGGTTTTTTGGTTTCTTTTACTTTGGTTTTCTTTGATTATTTTTCAACTTTCTTTTTTTCCTAATCTGACTACAAGGCATATTTAGGAGTGTAAGCCTGCAATTGCTTACATCACTTCCACCTGTCTGTGCAGTGGGAAATCCAGATGTAGAATATAGGGGTGAAAAAAACCTTAGTAGTGAATAAGAGACAAATGAAGCAAATTGGTCAGTATGCCAGGTTCTGTGCCATTAAAAGAGAGCCTTGACTCATTTTAGTACATCCCATGGGTCTGTGTCTCAATTGTTATGCAGAGTCTCTTGGACCCTCGTCACCCTTGATTGGGAGTATCCTTTAAGCATTCATGTAGAAGATACTGAATTCCATCTAAATGTTTTCTTTATTATCGTAGGTTAGCTATACTGGAAGAGGCTTTCTGTCTCCCAAAAAAAATCTCTAGAGGTGGATTCCCAAATGTCTCACTTATAGAAAGATTCTGCTCAGCTGTTTGAGCTGTCCATATGAATTACGAACTCTGAAGATACCTCTCTTCCCATCAAATGAACCTGTTCTTGTTAAATAATTTCATATGCTATAATGATGTAACTGAAGGTAATATTGCAGCTGTCATAAAGGCAGATAAAAAATTCTAATTAGCTAGTGCCATCAGCGTTTGGCCACCATGTTGCCCGATTAGTATGGCAATTCTTATTTTGCAGGGAATATTTCTGAAGCCAAGGAGAGTTCTGCCATAGCAAGCTACCTTCTGACAGAAGAATGATTCCAGCTTTTGATTTTCATGGTATTCCTCAAATGGGATGAATTCTAAACCATACAGCAAAAATAGTATCTGACTCCCAGCAAGAAGTTAAAATGGGATTATAGTTTATCTAGACCTGATACATGATCATAACCACATAATTTCCCAATTAGAATTGCTTAGTGTGTTGGGCTTTACATGAAATTCAACATTCATTTCAGTGAAAACACCATTAAAATAAATCAGAATTTACAAGTCAGTGATTTGAAATTCGTGATTCTTCTAACTGTTTTTTAAACCTTTCAGTTTATTGCTTTGTCTGTTTGAAATTTAACTCCAAATGAATGGCACTGGATTTCTAGTTAAATGAATCTTTTTCATGTGCTACTCCATTACAGTATTTTCAAGATACAGTGTTGTCTTCACTGAGACCAAAGACATTCTAATCACTGAAGAAGGATCAGTTGAGTTGTGGTGCATGAGAAAAAAAGTGCTTCTTTAACCAGTGACAACTGTTCTTTAAAAATATAGCTCATGATGATAAGAAATAGCATGCTTACCTTTGTGGTGAGTGCTGATGATCAAAACAAGAGTCCTGAAGAAGAAAAAGTTACTATATCTGTGGCTACACATCATTTGAGATTTCTGTATTCATAATATGTTGAAGAGAATGTCACATGTTTTATTTGGTTCTGATTTAGGTTTTTCCTGCTTTCCCCCTCAACCCCAACATTGTGTGTGTGTGTGTGTGTGTGTGTGTGTATGTATGTATTCCTAAGGTTCTCTCCTTTGAGTGTAAAATAAAATAAAAAGTAATAACACTGCAAAGCCGATGGGCAAAAATTGATTCATAAATGAGAAGGTGGCATTCATCTTGGAATTCTTATTGGAAACCTAAATCTCAGTAAATTTGTAGCCTAAGGATACAATGGGCTTAAAGGATTTCTGTCGCTGAAGAAAAATTAGAACGCCTTTGAGGTAAGGTAAATGGAAAAGGTTGTTTGGGCAAATGTGGAGCTCTAGCACTATTAAATGTTAAGCACCATCAGGGGGTATCTCAGTCATTAACAAGAGTGGCATGTTGAAGATTGTTTCAAGCAGGAAAAGTTATGGATGGCTATGTGGAGGTGGCAGAATGCCACAGGGAAATTATGTCAAGCAAAAAGATCTTTTTAAATGTATTGTGGGAAAAATCCTACTGAAATAGCATCCTTTCTTTACATACTTTAGAATATTTTGCCCAAAATAACCCTATGTTTTCTTTTAGATGCAGCAAATCTGGGACACTAACTTTGAAGTCCACTGTACAACCTTGTGCAGTCCCCCTTGATCTTTGGCATATTTTGTCTTCACTTGCAGTGTAAACAGAAGTACCAACTTACAAAAAAACCATAAGCACGTTCATTTCAAATCCAAGTGGTTAGCAGTCTTGACTTGGAAGTGTTTTATGGACCCTGTGTGTTAGTTTTGTATATAATTAAAAGAGATCTCAGGGGTTCTGTAGGCAGCCAGTAAGTTAAGCTATCTGGTGTGAGAATAATGTGTTGCTATCTAGGGAAGGAAAGATTTAGGAGCCAAGCTAGGATCCCTTTTTCAAGCCAACAGAGTCTGAAAAGTGAGCAGACATGAAGTGTTATATCTCTAGGCAGTAGTTACCAGATTTCTTTTTACACTAGCACATCCTCCTGGCTGCTCTGCAAAATGGCCCTGAGATTAGAAACTCTGCAGGAAGCTATCTGTGTTCTCACAGTTAGAAATACATTTTTACGATGACAGCAGCTACATGGAAAATGGGTATTAAGATAGCTTTCAGCATCAAGAATATTTTGCTTTCCCAGTTTGCCTTAAGGTATTGCTTAGAGAGAATAGCAGGTAGTGTGGTCTATGCTGTAATCCTATTTGAGAGTAAATAGTGAGAAACAGCATAAGTTCATCTTCTAATGTATAGTGTACAGTAAATTGTAGTGCAGAACAATGAATTGTACTGTGGGAGAGCCTTAATATTTTACTCATAGAGTGATCTTTAATGCAGCAATACACTTCCATATCTTCATCACTTCCTATATTATTTTTTATCACGGAATACCCTTGCAGCTACGTGCACTGGGTTTATGTGGAAAGGTTTACTAGTGGGAGGACTGCAAGGATGGCTTCTGTGAGAAGGTGCCAGAGGCTTCCCCTGTGTTAGGCAAAGCAAGTTTCACCTGGTTCCAAGAGAGATTTACTGCTGGCTAAATCTGAGCCAGTCAGCGACATTAGTGGCACCTCTATGAAAAAAATTAAGAAAGGCTAAAAAATGCTGTGCAGCCACATCTGGAGAGAGTAGCGAGAATATGTGAGAGAACCACAGATTGGTGAATAAGGAGGGAGAGGAGGGGTTTCAGGCCCCAGAGCAGAGATTTCCCTGCAACCCATGGAGGTCCATGGTGGAGCAGATACCCACACTGTGGTCCATGGAGGCCTCCGTGCCAGATCAAGTGGATGTGCCCTTGATCTTGAAGTGGAAGCTGCAGCCTGTGAAGAGCCCTTGCTGGAGCAGGTTTCTGGCAGGACTTGTGATCCTGTGGGGGACCCTTCAGTTAATTCCTGAAGGATTTCAGCCCATGGAAAGGACCCATACTGGAAAGTTTTTTGAAGAACTGCAATCTGAGGGAAGAATCCATGCTAGAGAAGTTCATGAAGGACTGGATCCCATGGGAGGGATCCCACACTGGAGCAAAAGAGTGTAAGGAGTTCTCCTTCTGAGTAGGAATGAGTGGCAGAGACTTGTGATGAACTGACTGCAGCCCCCATTCTCCATCCCCTGCACTGCTGGAGGGGAGGTAAAAAAATAGTGTAGCTGAGCCTGAGAAGAAGAGAGGGGAGGAGGAAAGGTGGTTTTAGATTTGTTCTTGCTTGTAGTTGCTCTACTGTGTTTAAATGGCAGTAAATTAAATTAATTTCCATAAATTGAGTCTGCTTTGTCTGTGATGGTAATTGCTAAGTAATCTTCCTGTCCTTATCTTGACCCATGAACTTTCCATTGTACTTTTCTCTGTGTTCTGTTGAGGCGGGGGAGTGATAGAGTGTCTTGGTAGGCACTTGGTGACCAGCCAAGGTCAACCCTCCACACTACGAAAATCAAAGGTTGATTCTTTATAGGAGAGCTTACAACAATGCAACCTTTCAGTTTGCTTTGAACTGCCATTAACAGCTGTGCAGCCCACAGATTACAAGGTCTTATTTATCTTGCTGTTACTGTACACTGGGATTTTAACTGTTTTTTTTTTAATTCGGCTTCTTTACTTTGGACCCTATTAAAAATGTAGTTTTGGTCCCCTTTATAGTGTTCTGGGGTATGTTTTATCCCTTTAAAATGATCCAGAGGATGGAAGATTTCATTAGACCATTTAACTTTTGTCTATCCTTCTCCATAATTTTTAATCTCAGCAGAATAGAAAGTTCTTCCTGTTTTTTTTGTCTTTGATCCAATCATACAAATGACAGTCACTTTTGACCAGATTATACACACAATTTTAGGTACAGTTTCTTAGGTTACCTTTATTCGATGAAGGCTTTCATAAGTATATATATATGTAAGAAGTATTGTGTCTCATTATTTTTTTTCTCCAATGATAACGCCATTTGACAAAAAGAGAGATATTAATAGAAACAAAATGACACTGATATGCCAGCTGAAATATAACCTGTCGTAAAGCACTAATGTAGCAGTTTCAGGTCTGTCAGACACTTACTAATGTCAACAGTGAAATCATTAGTCCTGAAGGAGTTTATGGGCAAAGGGGGTAAAGGGCTGGACTGTGACCCAGATTATCACAAATTGTCAGTTTTCACAGATGAGGTTCACCTACATATATCTTGATACCTTCTCTACTTAAATAAACATCCTATTATTGATAGCTGTTATTGAGAGGTTTAACTGATGTAATTTTGTTTGCTAACTAATACTGTAGAAATGAATGTAAATTCATGTTGAGAAATGTGAATAATTGAATTTTTTAGAAATTACTTCATCTAATATTGTTCAGAAGAAATTCTGCTTCAAGGAATGAACACATTTTCAGAAACTCATAACATAGCAAATATATATAATCATGCATATAGAAAACTAATGTGGTACTTTACTGGATTTGCTAAGCTCTTTTTAGTGACAAAGTCGCTCTGTAATTCTTAACCAGCTTGTTCAGGGTATTTAATGTCTTTAAAAATTAAAACTCATTATACCTATTTCATATTTAATACAAGCCTTGGAGTTTAGGGACTAAAATGCTGTGAAAGAAAAAGATCTGTTTCAGACTAAGATGTTACTTCACTAATCTTGCTGAAACAGATCCAGGTGATGTGAACTTTTATATAGTTTGCACTGAAACATTCACTTGGCAAGAGGAATTAAAGATAAAGAAATGCGTGTAAATCCCTGAAGTGCTGGGCTCATTCCTTAACTAGAAGTTTTAGGCTACAGATTGAATGCATAGCTTCTGAAAATGTTAAATATCATACATATTAAGGCTACTTAATTCAGATTTAACAGTAGGAGTTTTGGAGGCCTGCCATGTACAAAGTAAAGTGAGAGAGGTAAGCACTCCCCTGATGTCAAGAGAAGCCATCACTCAAAATAATTTCTGCCTAATTTAAAACTGTAGATTTGCACACTGAAATCCTATGGAAGATTTGTGTCTCTATCAAAAGTTTATATTAAATCCAGAAGAAATTTTTCTGATTACAGTATCTATGTATCAGCATGAGCTTTTTGCCTTATCTTTTCAGGATTTGAATAAAAATGCCTGCTAAAAACAATTGAGGCTATTGCCTGTTATTGGATTTTGTTAAACTGTGATTATTGAATGTAAAGAATGGCAATATCAAAACATTGTTATTAATAATAACATATTATCTGTTTATTCTGAGCATGTGTGATATTGATTGACAAGGAATAGCTGTAGAGCAAACTTTAAATTACAGTATTTATTATGATTGTGACTTGCAATTAATTATTTTAGGGATACATTTTGTCCTCATTTACAGTATTGAAGTTCTCTGGAGTTGGACATGCTCATTAACAGCAAAATGAAACACTCAATTTAAAAGTTTCACATGATTCATGTTTTGAATAAAGATGTTATTCTTATGAATAGAGTTTAAAACATAGAGTATATGTACAGAAATGAGACACCACATCTTTTTGAACAGTTACACTGAGATAAATTTTTAGTTATTTGATTTATGAAGAAAGAAAGAGAATTCATGCATCTGTATTTGATGTGAGAGTACATGATTATGCCACTTACAGTATAGTTTTCCCAGGTTTTGATATAGACACCCATTAGTGTTCTACAGCCCTGTTACTCTCTCTTGTTTTGTATATCATAGTTTCTTTGATGTTTCCAACCATTAGTTAACATCACTGATGCCCTGCTGAGGAGTTGAAGGTCAGGTAAGCCATATACTTGATCCCAGGAAGATGAAAATTTAGAAAATTAGTTTCTGCAATCTCCATATAGCTCTCACTACAAAAGTGTATCGAAGAAGTCAGAAGAAAAATAATCTAAGTTCAGGAGTTAGAAAAGGACAAAGATTGTCTAAATCTAAGTAGACAAACTTGTCTATTTGTGATTACATTTCCTCATTGAGGCCGTGATTCACAATTAAAAATCCATTTATAAGATTAAATGTAAATAGCTTCTGTGGACCTGAATTTGTAGCTGAGATATTAATAATGCTGGAGAAACAAAATAAGAAGTGCTTGGTTTTACATAATAACCTATTAAATGGAGCATCACCCAAGAGTGTGGGATATTGCACACAGGATTGCCTTCAGGAAGGAATGCAAAACTCATTGCAGATGAATAGTGAAAGATTCCTTGAAATAGGAGGGATGCTGGAGGCTTGTCCTATCTCATGAAACTACCTGTGCCTCCTGTGTTCTTACAGGGAACACTGGACACATTATAGCCATAATGATATAAGGCATAAAGAAAAGCTGTGAGAGAAGTACCAGCCTATCCTAGTCCTGCTTCTGAGGGATTTTCTTGGGTTACTATTTTTCACTATGTGTGAAAATCTGGAAGCAAAATAGAGAAGAAGAAGAATGGAAGGAACTGGCTATGTGTAGTAGAGAATAAATTCTTATAACAAGCTAATAAATGGAGACAATCAGTACAATCTTCCCTGAGTGCAGAGAAGAGGCAGCAATTGCAAAAAAGTATTTCTTTATAGTGTAACTTCATGGAACATAGATGGGACAGCATGCTGACAGCAGTTCCATAGTTTCACGACAGGTGTATGGTAAAGCTTAGTTGTTAGTCTCGGTCTAAAAATAACCCATGGGCAGATTTGGTGCACCAGATAGAGTGATAAAGTAAAAAAGGGTTCAAGGATGCAGACTGAAGAGGAATGATTCAGAATCAAGAACAAGAACCAAAAAATGAAATAGGCAGAAAATTGCAAGGCACTTTTCAGCTTTCAAGATATGCTTTCATGCAGCTCTTACTTGGAGGCACACAACTGGTTATGAGGCATAACCAGGCACGAGCGGACCAAAATTAATGTCCTATGTGTTCAGCATCCAGGTAGTATCTGGGGAATGACTGTGCCCTCTAGCCTTCCATCGCAGGGAGGCAACGATTTTTTTAGGTAGTCACACATTAAATAGTTTTGGTAAACAGAATTGAAACATTTTTTCATTTGTTTCAACTTATTTAAGTTCTAAACACACCAAACTCCTCTGTGGGCTTCACTACAGTGAAAAGGAACAGTGAGGATGAAAGAAACTCTAGATGTTCACTATTGCCTTTGTAAATATCTCTTTTAGGATAAAAGAAAGCTTTGCAGAGTAGAAACCTGCCAAGGTCAGAAATAGAACTCAAAATCATCCAACACCCTGTTTTTGCTTTTTACAGCTGGTGATGGAAGAGGGTTTAGTCATCAAAGTGCAGTCTAATTAAGGAATTATATAAAAATTCCAGGTGGAAATTCTTAATGTTTTCATTGTTCCTCTTGATTTTGTATAGTTTCCCTTGGGAAAGGTCAGAACTATGATGCCATCACATTATAGTTGTGTAATTTTGTTTGCCTTTGGTTTCTTTTTCTGTTTCATTTTGGGAAGGGGTTATTGGTTGGGGTTTGGTTGATTGGTTGGTTAGTTGGTTTGGGTTTGTTTTTTTGTTTGCTTTTGTTTCTTTGTTGTTTTTTTTTTTTTATGTTCCCCTTCTCTTGTTTAGATTCATGCTCACTCTTCCTCTTTCACTTCAATTTAATTCTTAAAGCTTGTTAATTTAATATGCAATCATATAATCTTTTGATTATTGACTGGGAATCAGATACCTTACTGGGAATCAGCAAAGTTTGCTGAACTTCATAAATCTAAGTTTATAAAGAGGCAAAACTTTTACTCTGTAAACATTTTTATTTTTTTTAAACCAGTAAGTCATCCACTACTATACAACTCAAGCGGAACACCCAATCTTAGTAAAATATGAAAGCAATCTCCTGTTGCTAGAACAGGTTGCTTCTATTTCAGTTGCTGTGGAGCTCTACAAGCAATCAAAGCACAGACATGAGCTATGACACCACACCTGATGTGTTCCATTGATAGGTACTGGGGAACCAAGTCAGTGAAACTTCTGGACAGGGTTGTTATATTCCCACACAGCCAAACCCTGACCTTCAAGCAAGGATTAAAGTTAACCTTAAAAAAGTGGTTGCATTGAATTTTCATGCTACGGGCAATATACTTTTATGCTTATGAAGTAAATTTAATATCAGTTCAGTAAAACCAATCCCAACAGTGCTTGCAGTGTTTTCTCCTCAGTGAGATTTAGTTGCAGAAGATCAAATATTACAGAAGAACCAATGACACAAAGGTACCTAATTATACACTTTTATGATATTCATATGATTAGATGCAAATTCACCAGGTTATTTCTGTATTTCATCATGTTCTTTATGTAACAGGAGGTTTCTACTGAAGTTTTCTCTTTTTCTTAGAAAGTTAAAGATTTTTGTTGCATGTTGTGAGTACCTAGGTAGGTGTGTATTTTTCTATTTATTTTTGTTGAACCTGGTGTATTTGATAATTTTCTTTGACTTTTGCTTAGAAATTTAAGTAAAAAAATTGGCAGCAAGGTTTTTTAAATCATGTAAATAATAGGTATAACATAGATAACATTTATTACTTCTTTATAGGTATGTTCTTGAAATTAAACAAAACATACAAGTAAAGACTAGACACAATATGAACACAAGAAGGATATGCATCATATGCATAATTTCGAATCTAAAAAAATTATCTTATAAAAAGTGGGTTTTACAGTGTCTTAAGATGGAATAATTTAGTTATTCCCGAACATGTACAATATATTTTTACATGTAAAACACATTTTACATTTCAATTTTGCCATATTAAGAGCTTATAGGAAAAAAAATTATCTTTGAATGATATCTTTCCTCACTATATGTTATTCATAAACTCCATTTTATCAACTAGTGAATGACTGGAAAACATTCTGACTAATAATTTTATGAGTAATTTTTCATTAAATTAAATCTTTCTTAAAGGTTTTTGGTAAGGATTTAGAAACATAATCAAAGCTATTTAAGATGGGAGAAAAACCTAAACTAAGAAAAATAATTAATAAGAAAAAAGAGATATTTTTTAATAATAAAAATGTTTTTCATTGAATATTTTCCTGTAAAACAGCTGTCTTAATTATATGTTGCAGCTCTTTCTGACAACCATGCTACATTTGCGTTGCATTTTTTTATTTCAGTAGTTCCTTTTCTCCAAGTATTTAATGCCACTCAGGATAGTAAAATTGAAAAGGAGTTAGGGTGTGGAAAAATAATTGATGTCCCCTGAAGTTTGCCCCATGAGGATGCTCACATAATAACCCAAATCCCCTTGATTTAGGTCTCAGTTTAACTTGTCAATATGTAATTATGGTTCCAAAACAAATTATTTCTCAGTTTTAGTGTGGTTTCAACCGTGCAGAATGGGGAGGAAATACCCAAGGGTGGTAAAAGGGATTGTCCCATTAGTAGTTTTTTATATCATGACCTCAGGGGACTTAGACTATACTTGTGTGTATCAGTTCAGCTATCTGAAAGAAGAATCCTTTTCTGATGCCATAGTTAATCTAAAAGGACTGGAACTTTGATTTTGATTACCACTAAGAATTTTTAAAAACAATGGCACATTTTTTGCATGCTTATTTTTTGTCTTTCTTTAACAATTGTTGGAAGTATCTTCTCAGGCAGACTGACTAAATAACTCTTTACAGATAACATTTTTTGTCACACCAAAGCATTTTCTGTTACAGATGGTAATTGATTTTTTAAAAACGGTTTTATGATGCCTTAACATTAGTATGGATTATCAGTAGCAGTGCAATTCCCCTCACGAAGAAAAGGAGATCAGTTAAGGTAACACCTCTTCCATTAATATATTTTTAGCAACTCAGCAAACAATGTGGAAAGTGTTCATGCTTTTTGAGTTGCTATCGCTCTATCAGCTGTTCATCCTCCCCTCCAGTTTGGCAAGTGGAGCTCTTTAATCCCAGCAAAGAGGAATTGTTAAAATGATTATACATAGTGAAGTTGTTAAGGGCTTCTCTTTACTGTACTTTGATAGATAACATGAGTCTGTGGGCCTTCTATTAAACCAGTCTATTTTGAGAAATGAGAACCCCAACAGTGAATGGCAATCGCACATGCACTTTTTTTTTTTCTATGCAGTATCTATCAATGCAATTCCTATAGCTTCATTTTAATTCAGCTGGAAAGTCTTGTGGCTCAATGGGACTCTATTCTCTCCTCCGGTCTCTGCCAACTGAACCACAGCTTTTAATGCTGAGGAATCCAGGAGCTTCTGATAAGAGGAAAATTTCTGCTATTATCCTCTAACTTGAACACCAGTGACAAGCATCAGTCATACACTTCAGAAATCGAGAACGTGTGTCATTAAAATTATAATTGTGTCATTGCCATTGCTGAGATTGACTCATGAGAAGTTGTCTTCAGGCATCTTGACAAGCAACAACTTCAACTTGCAAATGGCTGGTTAGCAGAATATGCTCAAGGAACATCTATCAGAGCAGGTAGACTGTAAAGGGAATTGGGCTAGGCATATCCAACTCTGTTTTGACCAACTTTCATTAAAGGCAAGCAAGCCATCATCTTCTAGGTCCATAAATTCACATTAATAACTGCTCAGATGTTTCTGGTTTTCATTTCCAAATGCTGTTTTCCTTGAAAGTTTAATGATTTTTACATACCCTACAAATTCCTGTGATCCTGAAATTAGTAGAGGACAATTTCAGACCTGCTGCCACTTACATTAAACAGCAATAATATATAATCAACTAAAGCATTAAATAACAGAGATGACAAGCATCTCTACTACTTTTTAATTGAATACGTTGGCATGCAGGCCAAAAAAAGGTTTGGTGAATACTGTATTTTAAATAATTACTTTTATTTATGGACTATATTGGTTTTATGTAAGTAAAAACATTAGAACCAGGACCAGAGGTTTTTTCAGTGGCTTTCTACTAATTAAGTGAATTATGCAAGCAATTCAGTTTAACCAGGTGTTGCTGTGTTTTTTGCTTGAATGGAAAAGCTTTCTATTTATTGATATTCTGTAAGCACTTACTTTTAAAAAATCTCATATTGTGTTTAAGTTGCATTTTTCCCTGTGCATACAGCTCAGTAGTTTTCATTTATACAAACATAATTATATGTGCACTGAAGCCAGATTAATTTGAAGACTCAAGGAAATATGAAGCAAAATATCTTCTTTAAAATATAAGTCTCATAATAAGTTGGTAAATGTGATTTTTTTAATAAGAAAATACTGAAGTTTAATAGACAAAGTATAACAAACACTGCGTTGTGTTTGGTTGCCTTGGTAATAGCTTTATTCCTGCAGCATATCAAAACGTACTTTGGTTACTTGGAAGCTATGAAACTTGCTAGGGAGTGCATGACAGTAAATCTTCAGATATAAATGATAAATTCACTTTAATAAAATCTGTTCTACGTCCTTCTCAAGTTCTTTGAAAATGTTGCATTCATGTTTCCCTCTTGTACTTTTTCTCTAAGCTGGCTATCTCCAGTTCCCAGGGTTTTTGAAAGAGATGACATATACTAATATTTTTCTTTCTTTTATTATGCAGAAAAAAAAAAAAAAAGCCACATTAGGGGGATTTGGAGAAAAAATAGACATTTGAAATTAAGGTTTATTTCCTCAATTATCATCAGCTTTATTGTTTGGTTGCTGTTATGGTCTTTAAGCAAACTGATTATGTCTTAACAATGACTTCAAACACAGTGTTAATACCAATAAATTTTGAAATTGGATATTATGTTGAATAGAACTGTACTTCATGGAAATTCGTTATATTTTCGGGAGAAGATAAAAATGAAATTTTGAAAGTCTGTGAAGAAAATGTTACCTGAACAGGGTTTTCATCTGCAATTATCAGTCTTTTCAAAGAGGGAATAAGTATTTCTATTCAAATAACTATTTGATCACAATATAGTTATTTACTTTAAAAGTTTTAGGACACTTTTTAAAGAAATAAACTCATAAGAAATTGGTATTTCAATGGATTTCTGGATTTAAATATGGTTTCAGGAAATACACTTGAAAGCTCCTGTTATATTTCATTGGATTAAGTTCCTTTAAAATTCTTAATTTTTGACTGGAAAGCTATCAGACTTTTCTTGTATAACTAGTGCTCTGTAAACCATTTACTGCTTGTGCTTCCATGAGTGCTTTTCTTCTCAGGATTTTCATACTGGCTTGCTAGGGATCTCCACCAGTATCACCCCTTCCAAAATTATCCCTTTCTGGAGTTTGTATCACACACTGTGTTTTCATATAATTCCTCCTCCTGTCTTCTCTCTAAATTACAACACAAATGTGTTTTGATTAAGTCACTAGATTGTAAGTGTTCCATATTTGTCAGAGTACTTGAATAGTAGTTTAGATCTTTGTATCCTTGAGATATGGCAAAAAATGAAAAAGATGCATAATTGGTAAAATAAATCCTAATAACCTCTGATTTGATCCCATTTTTTTGCTTTCTGCACAGTTTCTGTCTTGGGGCAACCATAGATATTAAATACCTACTTTGTTTAAGAAATCTAGTAATGTGCACTGCAGTTAATTTATTTGGGAACAATTGCTCACAGGGATATGGAGGAGACCATTACTACTCCTGTCCTCTTGCTGGAGGCACACAAAGGGAATGTGAGTGACAGCATGCTTAGTGGAGGTGAGAGGTTTCAGTTTGACCTCAGAACTGGTGCTCTTCAAAACTCAGTGGGTGCAGAACAGGCACAGAGATACACAACTACTGACTGTCCCTGGTAGTGTTTATGTCTTGGAAATGTCTTATGAGAGCTGCTTTGGTGAAGGTGATTTTATAGTAATACAAAAAGTATTATAAAATTATATTAATTTCAAGTGTTTCTGTTGACTCTGATTTTGGGGTGTTTTGGAGAAAAGACTTGTACTTTTGCAATTAAATGTCTGGTCTTATGTACCAGTTCTGTTCACCTAGAATTGTCTTTTCTGTAAGATATCTAGGAGTTTGAAACAGCCAGACATTAACACTCTCAGAAAATTAAAATCTAGATAGTCTGTTTGAACAAAATATAAGTTTATTTTGCTTTCAATTTTATAATTTACTTAGGAATTTTTTCATTAGATACTGAGAGTTGCTTTTCAACTGCCTTCAAATGTTTTCTGTACCATTGTCTTATTGACAGATTTCTCTGTAATCCCTAACACAAAATTAAAATCGGCCTGTAAACTGAAACACGTGTTAAGTGCTCAATTCGCCCTTTACTAACAGAATTTTTTTCTCCCTATGCTTTATTAGAATACAAATATTCCTTCCTAAGTACTTCAGTAAAATTTTAAAATTCTTCAACTTTAGGCTGCAAAGATTGGTCCTTTTATAACTTGGTGTCTTCATAGATAACCCCTACCCTAATATGTAACTCTGCAGTAGAGAAAGAGACCTGTTGATTTGCAGCACTGCAATAAGGTTCTGCGTCTATAACAGCTGCAGGATATAACATTTGTAGACTGCAACAGTCTCATCTCTGCTGGCAGACCTTAATTTCTGTTAACTACAGCTTGAATTCTTTCAGAAATCTTCTTCCCACATGAATACTGTAATCCATGATCAAAGTGCTGGGTAGTCTTCTCACATAGGGTAGTCTTTTCTCATATCTCTCATTTTAAAAGCAACTTTAAACTGTTGCTTCATTCCTTTAAAAATTTCCTTTTTTTTTTTTCCTTCCCTCCTCAGTTTTCATTTTTTCAGCACTGTAGTGAGAGAAGGAATTCCAGAACTAGATGCATCTTTCCAGTACCATACTCACTGCTTATATCTCTAATGGCCCTGTTTAAGTTCTAGAACCTTTCTGCTGCCTAATTAACCATATCC
This sequence comes from Climacteris rufus, assembly GCA_013398175.1. Classification (NCBI taxonomy): domain Eukaryota; kingdom Metazoa; phylum Chordata; class Aves; order Passeriformes; family Climacteridae; genus Climacteris; species Climacteris rufus. Next base: position 666,524 of record VZRZ01002437.1, read on the forward strand.
ATATTGGTGCTCTGTAAGAAAGAAAAAAAAAGGAAGAATGAGAGAATCATGCAAGTAATTAAAAAAAGGATAATTCAATAGTGGACACTGCTGGGCAAGCACTGAAAAGTGAGACAAACCTATGGTGCAGAGAGATCTGTAAATATAAAATTGTGGCAGTCATTAATGCTTTGCAATGAACACTCTCTCAAGAGAAGACAACCTTGTGGCGCACAAGCTTCAAAAATTGGAAGGTGGTTGTGCAATTCAGTCATGATTATCTTACCATGTGGACATGATGATCTAGCCTAGGGACCAGACATAAAAGTGCAGATTAATTTTAATTCTTTTATTTCTCTAAGAAATTTGATGTAATAGGATAATATTTCAGCTAACGATACAAGATGGAGTTCCTTAATTTTTCTTTTAGTCTGAAAACGAAAAGCAATAAAAAAATGTCCTGTCTGTAGTATTTTTTACCACAGTAGAACTGTGATTTTGAAGTTCTATATTTAAATTTTTTTTCATTACTCCTTAAAAGGAAAAGGATTTTCTTTCAACACATAACCACATCTTTGTTGGTGGGTGGATAACTTATTCTATTTTTATATAGAAAATTATATAAAATTGTGGTCAGTTGCATTTTAGAGGATATTAGCGTTTAGATCAATGGTTGGTACAAACCATGGTGAAATTTCTGACAGATCCAAGCAGAACACCTTTAGAGAATAGCTTTTTATTATTGTTTTTGATCAGATAATTAACTTAGGAAATATTAGCCCATGCAACAAGACAATAAATGCTTGAGTAAAATCACATTTTTTATATAATCCCTGGGATTTATCATTATGCAATAATACATCTAGTGAATTTCATTCCTTACCATGATAGAGTAAATAATGAGAAAATGATGGTTTAATGAAATCCAGATGGAAGCTTTTTGACTCATTGGAATTTTCTCCCATTCCCTCTGCTATGTTACCCTATCTTTCTAGCAATTTCAATTTACAAAGGATGTTGAGAATAGTATAGGGAGTTTAACTTAGTAAACCACCTAAAATGACCTAATTTTTTTCCAGAGGAAAAAGTCTTTCAATATTTTATGTGTTCTTTTGTCTTCAGAAAAAAAGTTGAGCCTTTAAATCTAAGGTAAAATATTTTTAAAAGTTATCTACAGATTCCAAATACTCATTTTCCTAGTGTAAAATCCTACCGGACTTTTATGTTTTTATGTGGTTTTTGCTTCCTCTCAGCATCTGGGTTTCTGATACAGATAGATGTGTAATGGTATGCTGAACTGAAAAAATATTAGACCTGGCAAAGGCTTTCACTGAGCTGCCTGTAATTTGTACCCATTTATCCCTCACCCTCAAGTTTTGTATTAAGAACTTTTCCTTGGAAAAGTAATCCTTTATTTCCTCTTCCCCCCTCTACTCAGCACTGCTCAGTACTCTTAAATAAAACAAATAAATTATGCAGGTAGTCATAAAATTCCTATTGAAAGTATCCTCCAGGATTTTGATATTAGGGGTGAAAAAGGGAAGTATCGATACTTTATTTAGGGGATAGTACTGTCAGCCTAATAATTAGACTGCATCCCATGGTGGAAGAAGTTACAGTGATTAGTCATCACATCAACTTGAACACAGGAAAAATGTACAAGAAGGAAATCTCTGGTGCTGGCTGTCTTACTATTAGAAAGAAGTAAGGATTTAAAGAGAAATTGGTCATATTTGTTGATAGATATAGGTACTTTCATATTCTCAAATACAGGAATACATCACATTTTTAAAAATATATAGCTTTATATATATATATGGCATCAGAATTAAGATTGTACTTTAGTAAGGCAATGGACAACTATAGTGATGAAGCAAAGACAAATGGTGTTGTGCAGTTTGGTTGGGTCTTTTTTGCTTTTTCCTTTTAAGGCATTATATTTTATGTTACTGTGTGTGGTTGCAGCGGATTGAGCAATTAATGAATGAAAGTTCCATCCTCTGTTAGCATTATTATTTTCTGTGTTTCAAAAAGTCATTAATATTCCAAGCCCTTTGTTCTGTCTTCCTTCTAGTACTACTTAGAAAAAGCAGTGGAGAATTTAAAATATTAAGAAGGGAAAAATCCTTAGGAAGTTTTATTAAAAACATCCAGAAAGATTCACCTCTTCTTGTCATCAGTCCCTAATCTTCTGTTTTGGCAAAGCTTTCCCATCAAGCCGGAACAGAGTATATTCCTTCTGCCATAAAAATGAAATTCATGCTCGTTAGGAAAGTTTTCTAGAATGCCTGGAACAAAGTTTCACATGGTTTTGAAATATACCTCATTGCAACAGATTATAGGTCCCAATGAGTCATAGGATATAACAAACAGTAGTAATAATGTAGACCCATTTGTTGTGAAAGCCGAAAAATGTTAATGAAAGAAACAGTGTTTCAAGCTTATGCAGGGTACAGTAGCAGTTCCAGAGGCCCATGGCTTATTAGAACTTCTGTTCTTCTGCTTTTGGTTAAATAGGTTTGAAAAAACTGTTCCTGATATGTCCATAATGTGAATGAGTATTACACTCTATTCTGAATACATAATTCTGCATGTTTATAGACAGTTTCACTTTCTAAAATGACCACTTAAATGATATGTTACCTTAGGTAGCTTAAACAGAGCAACGTAAAGCAAATTACTTACACATATTGATAGATCCATTGCAGAAGTGAATTCAACAGATTTGGCTGTTTTTTTCTCAGTCTTTCTGTCCTATTACAATCGTCCTCTTAGTGGTCTGCTGTGGGAGTAACTTCTCTATCTTAAAGACTCATAACTTTTTTCTTCAATCCAATTAAACTATTTTGTGTTCTATTTTATTCCCATTTGATGGTGTATTGTACTGAATAAATGTATACAGAACTTTCCAGGTGTTTAAGAATTTAACATTTCATGCATACTTACAGACAGATAGATAGACAGACAGACAAACATAAAACATTACTGGAATTTTAGCAGAAATTTGCATTTACTTCAGGAGAATCTAGATTTCAATTGCCACAAGGATGCTGAGAATGTGTAGCAAAAATAAGGCTACCAAACAGGTATTTCCCTAATACTTTTTATTTTCAATAAAAATTTATTTTCTTATTTTTATGTTGCCTTTATATTAGCTACTTGGAAAATACTTTAACACTAATATTTGAAAGCTTTTATATATTTAGATAGTTCACTATTTCAACTGTCTGCCTGCCTAGTTACAGAAAAGAAAAATTATCTTGACTCATCTATTTGGATGTTTGGTGTAAAAACTTGTATTAAGCTGAACAAAAATCCCAGAAGTGGTATTTACTTACCTTGGTGGTTATTTATCATAAAATATGTAAATTAATAAGGAAGTATTGCACAAAAGGTTGTTTTGAGGTATAGAGTTTTGTTTTGTTTGGGTACTTTTCCCTCAGTTTCGGTAATGAAAACTTTTTACTATATAAATTCTCTTCGGACCTGCATGCGAAATTAGACTGTTTTCAATAACATAATTTGGCAGTAAAATAGCTGTTCCCATAACTGTTTTAACTCATGTTTGAGCTGAATAAAATTTTAAAAAGTAATTAGTTTAAAAAAAAAAGCGCCAGATTTTTAAATTTGTTTCATTAGTTTCATTAGAGTTTCTTGCTTATTCAACAAAAATTTCATTGTGAAGACCTTTATGACTGAAACAGTGCTAGACACCCAGGGGTAGGAGCCTTTCCCACTTTGTTCCTGTAAGGATTAGTATGATAACAACATACAATGAATGGTTTTTATATATAAGTTAATGCTTTGGAAATGTGGCCTTAAACTGATGGACCAGAGTAATTTTTTGAATGACTGTACGTTCATTCAACATTTGAATGTAGCAGCACTTCTGTTGCAGGAATAATTTCACTGTAGTGGATGTTTTCTTCATGTGTGTAAAAAATACACAATCTATTTATTTCAGGATGAGGCACTCAAGGGGTTAACTAAACCTTGTTTCTATGGTGAGAAAAATAATTGGTATCGATTAGCAGTTTGTGCAACATTGCTGGAAGGGCTATTAAAGCCCTAAAGTACAGTACAAAATGGTACTGAAAGCATCATGTACTCCCTAGACTGTCCTATACTAGCCATTCCTGTGTTTGAGATGTCCCCCTGACTTTCCTTATGATTCTCAGGAGCTTTGTTAAACTCAGTGATTTCAAATTCTGAAGAAAATTTAATTAGTAAAATGGGGGCTAGGGTGAAGGGGAATTACCCAGATGTAGAGGCAGCTGTCTTTCTCCTCGAACAAAATTTGAGAGCTATTTCATTAAGAAAGAAATCATTAAAGAATTGGATCTTACAGCAATATCTTTTATGCAGCTTCACTGTATGCAATAACAAAGTGACAGCAAGGGACTGGAAAGTGCATGTTTCTTTCCTTGTACAGCTATTTTATATTCTCAGACAATATATCCTCACAGTGAGCCAAGAATACACTGGACTTTGCATAAGTGGTACCGCAGTGGTATATTTGTCACTTGTATTTTAAGAGAATTACTTGTCAAGAAATTATTTTAAAATTAAGCTAAACATAGAATAGCTCAAGGAAAACTTGTGTTAAAATTAGAACAGCAGTTGCATATCATGAGCTTAAATCTCCTTTCACTTAGATGGATCCATTTTTTCTGTATATCAAACTGAATATACTCATCATGACATTTTCTGACTCTTTCAACAAAAAAAATATGTTGCTCAGTAAAAATGTTAAGCACAGTTAAGTGCTTTAGGGCATTATTTAGACACTAGATAGTGCCTAAATAGTGTGGTTCAACTGTCTTTTGCTTGGCTCTGACTCAAGAGATTCTTCTTCTGCACTGCCAGGTGGTTGTGACAGGTCAAGGATCATTGAAGGAGGAAACTGGGGGGGGAGTCTGCGGGTGACATTGCATAGTCCATGCAGTGTCCCAAAACAGGGTTCCAATCCCTGTGGCTTCTCTCTTAGATTACCTTTGTTTAGAAAATTTGCAATTCCGGAAAGATAAACAACTATTTCTTTAAAAGGTTTAGTGATTTGGTGTTTTTTTTCATTCAAGCTCTCTGGTGGTAAACTATTGTAATCCCCTAGCAATACCTTTGTTCCAACCTCAATAAATTGTTTCCATGACTTAACAGAAGCAACTGCTAAAATGGGCTTTTCTAGCAGAAGCTGAGCAAGCAAAGAGATGCTGTGGCAAAGCTCCACAATTTTCTTCTGCTATTTCTCCTTAACTTCAGTGTATTGTCTCCCAGCCTGCATGCAGTGGGTGGGATTAGAAAACTATGGTCCAATATGTAAATTTTTACAAGTAGATATAAATTTAGTAATATAATGTGCACACGTGCTATTTATGTTAAAATATGTACATTGTTGCCCTTAGTAAAAATAGTATGTTTTTCTCATTAGGATGAAACTGCACATCTTTTGTTTATTAGTAGTGCTAATATAAAACAATCTTAAATATTAATTTTGTTTAAAGGAAATAAAGGGGCTTTATAATAACAGTATCTTTGCTTAATCTAAATGAACTGTCATTCAGATTAAAACTTGTATTATTTAGGAGATACGGAACAGAACACTAACCTTTCTAGACAAATGAATGTTACCTCATAATGCCTCAGAATAGCTAAGTAATTTAATTCTTTTTTGCGAGATATCTTGGGAGTCACTTGACTGTGTATTGTAACACACTACCAGACTTCCAAGATTAACTAGTTCACCTGTCCCAAAATTTTAATGAGATAAAATTTGAAAAAGCCAATCTACAATGAAAAGCCCTATCATGTCAAATTAAATCCTTCCAAGTTAGACTTCCATAAGTGAGAATAAATGAAACATCAGCTGTCTATTATGAAAGACAGCTTCACAAACACAGAAATCCAGTTGTGTTGGTGGCTTTGTGAGGCTACACTTAAGTTTTAAGTTACTGTATGAAAGTAATTGTGATTTGCAAAAACTTACTCCAAAATCATGCTGTCATTTCTGATTCAACTGGTAAAGCAATGCTTATTCTGTCTTTTGAAACTAGTACTACTGCCTGCTTAATGTTTCTTTTTTCAAACATACTTTTTGTGGTGACACGCTGCAATGCTTTCATTATCACAGTGATATAATCCTTCAATTTTAGGATACGACATGACAAAACATATGCTATGATTGCTGGGTAGTCACAGTCTATTGGGACTAATATATGAATAATGCACAAAGGAATCTTTTGTAAATACTGTGTGAGGCACTGAAATGTTAATGGTTAATGGCTTAACCGATTGGCCATTTGCAAAAGCAGCGAGTGTTTTGCTGACAATATGCAAGGTAACAGCCCACTGCAGAGGGCATGAGCACCAGACAATGACTAAGAAAAAAAAAACCTTGGTTTTTTTACCATGATCTGGGTTTTGAGCCAGATAAGGGAAGGGGCCAATAAGAAGCTGATCCTATGAGGTGAGATAGTGCTTTTTATCATACCAGTGTCCTCCCTTACAGAACTGGGTCAGTTGTAAAACTCCTCCCCAGGGAAGGTATTGGGACATTCACTCATATACCTGATGGTTTTTGTCCCTTCTGATGGGGCATAACTGGCTCAATGTGACAGGCTGACGTAAGAGGCAGCTCTCCTGTCTTAGAAGGTGTGAAAAACCATCAAAGACCCTTGTAGCAGCGTACTTGGTAGAAGCTGCTGGTTTTGAGCTTCAGGACTGGTGGGAAGAAAGCCAAGGCAATGCCCACAACCTTCTCCCTCCAATATCTGAACTCCCTGCCTGAGCTGTGGTGAAACCCCATATTTCTCTTGTGTTGCCTGTATCCATACCTTGGGTCCCATATATGGCTGTACCCTGGGAAGCTCTCCCCTCCACTGGTCACTTTGAACTATGCGGTTTTCCATTGGGTGTTTCCTGGTTCCACCTCCCTCTAAAAGACCCCTGCAGGGCTTCCTCGTGCTCTTTCTTCTGGGTTACTCCAGCCACCTGGATGTCTCTGGACTTCCTCCCTGGACCCTCATAACACAACACTGGATTTATAATAAAAAGGCTGTTATCCCAGAGAAGAGCCCTCTGTGTAGCCTTTCATTCTCGCCAGCTCTAGAACACCACGCCTGGGGAAACTCTCATTTCTAGAGGAGCCAGCAGAAACAGGTCATCTGCGGTAGCTAGAACTCTGTACTTTGGGAGAGTCGTAAAACCTTTGCAACTCGTCCCAGCAGGGATTTCGCTCACATAAAGGACGCTGAAGCTACCTCGAGAGCACCGGGTTAAGCGTCTTTAGACCCTTGAAATGCCCCACAGGGTTCCATCAGACATTGTAAAAACTACCCACCTCAGGGTAGGTATCTGGGCATTCCCACCTCAACCTCAGTGTGTTAACCCACTCAACTTCGTATTTCATGGGCTTCCCCCCACTGCCACGGATCATGACTGCAACCATTGCTGCAACCAACAGGCATCAAAATTGCAACAATCAAGTCTTGTTGCTGGATCCACAGGTGGTGATATCTTTCATCTCCACTTTTTTCTCTTATATTTTCTTTCTCTTCCTTTCTTTTCCTTATATTATTTCTTCAGTGATATTTTTATGCTTTTGTATTGCTATATTTATTTCTTCAGTGATATTTTTATGCTTTTGTATTGCTATATTTCTACAGAAAATAACCATACTTCTTTTCCATTGCAAACAAATTGCTCTAAAATAAACACTACATATGCACAAATATTTATAAACACTGATCATTCAGTATAATTTGACTCTAATCTGCCTCAAGGGGTCTAGTAACAAGAATCTGAGTTACCCTCTCCTTCAGGGACCTAGGTCCTGGGTTACCCTCTTATTAAGGACCAGTTGTAACATACTGGTTTACTGCTATTTTCTCAGCCCCTTCTCTTCAGCTCTACTACCTAATATTCATTTATTGCAACTTACTTTTCCAAATATTCCCAGAGTTCCCTCTATTTTATAAATCAACCCAAATATAATACTTTACGCATGATCTAAACTTACATTCAGTGATGAAAGAAATTACCGAAAAATTTGAAAGAACTTAGGAGTAACTTGAACAACAGAGTTCCACTCTACAAGTTATATGGTGACAAATCTCACTGAGTAATGAGGCAAAGTACTTCAAAAACATCTGCTAAACATAGGCACAGGTAATGATAAACTAATCAAATGCTTTTGTGGATGACTGTCATCCAGCTTTACCTAAGAACAGACAAGCTGTCAAATCAAGCTAGTCATTGTTAGGATTCACTCAAGAAAGACTCAAGAAAACAGTTCATTTGAATCTCTTTCACATAAATAATGTCTTTTCTAACAATTATTTGATCTGAAAAACACATAAATAGAAATGCATCAATCCTGTATTCATCTTTTTCATTTCTATGTAAATTGTCCTATAAAATTTATCGAGAAAATTGCAGTCTTCCTTCACGATGTTCATCAGTTTACACAGAAACCCTTACTGTTACCTTTGGTGAAAGAAAAATATGCCACATTAGTGTATTTATAAAACTTCTTGTGTGTCCTTTCCTTAGTGAACGGTGATTTTCAGGTCTGTAGTTCCTGCAGTCTTTTTGAAATAATGTGAAGAAGAATGGTTTACTTTGCATTTCAGTGGGGAATTTAACAGAGTCTACAAATCTATGTGAATAGACATCTCTTTTCTGGTCAAGATGATTATTAGGCTGTTACACTGCCTGAAACGTCACTGAAGCCAAGGGTACACATAGTCTCATTACAAAAGGGTGCAAGTCACTCTCATGTCAGTGTGTACGTCCTATGGGTAATGTCTTTGACCATTTAAATGTAGTGTTAGGCACACAATATAAAAGTGGGAGAAAACACTAAAAACAACCTACTGCACCTTATTGATTTGCATTAAATAGAGGACTTTATTTCATTTTCCTTTGGGCCTTCTTTGCCCTATTTCTTCTTACAAAATGAAATGCACAAATCCAGCATCTTAAAAGTAGTAAAAAAAACATATTGAAATGGAATCCAAATAGACTGTATTTATTACAGCTTATCAGAGAATCTTGCAAGACTTAATAAAATCAGGAGACTTTCCTTGCTTCACTGATGCCCAGCACCTGGTTTCAATAGAACCTTAATGCTACAATAATTAAAATAATAAACCAAGGCATACATAAACTCATTCAAAATAGATTTATCCTCTAGTCTATAATTTTGTGTTGGAAGAGAGATTATTATGTCTGTTGAAACTCTACTTTTGCTCAGGAGTAAGTTGGATTAATGTGTGCTCTTTAGCTGGACTGTTCAAATGACTAAGTCCACAACTGTAATGGTGATATTCTTTATATACATTAAATCTTTCCATGGTGAATTCTTTTTTTTTCCTTTGTAACTTATGACTTCTGAAAGATATGAAATACTTTAATCAAATAGATAGAAGGAAAGATAGGAGAAAAATGTTATAAGCATGAAATCCAATGCAAGAAGTAATTTTCCACCAATTTAGTGTCTACCTTCAAAAGATATAGTTGAGTAGGGGTTGGGGTTGTCTGTTGTTTGCAGGGTGAATTGGGACATGGTCTGAACAAATGATGTTTCTTGTGAAACTGTATTAAAGCAATTTCTAGAAGAAAATTTTGGAAAAGCAAGACATTTTGCTATTGGTACACAGGTCTCAGGAATTTACAGCTGAAAATATTCATGATTTTTGAATTAGTCTTAACTCCAGGAGATGAAGTCCTTTTTGACTGAGAAATGAAATGGCAAACTGTGACTTCTTAAATCATACTAATGAGATTTGTATAGCTTTCTGTACTTTTATCTGGGTTTTTTATTTTTCTCCCTAAGATCTGCAAGCCAGCTCTTAATCATTAAAGGACATTTGTAGAAATATTGTGTTAGTAATTACCAGTTCTTTTTGTTTTCCCTTTTAATGGGGAAATTGATCTTGTGTAGTCTCTGCCTAGTGTCACAGCAAAGAGAGTGAAATAAATAAGAACACAGTGATATTACCAGGACAGGGAAGGGGTTATTGATATCCCTTAGGTAATGCAAACAAAGCAATAAAAATACATTTTTTGTTTGGTTGGGGGTTTATTTTGTATTTTTAGAAAAGGAGACCATATTCCTGTCTATGAATTTTCATAATTTCAGAAGCATATGCAGGACCCTTTTCATCCTTGTCCTTATTCTTCTATCTGAAAAGCCAGTTTTCATTTTAAAGAGATGAGTCTTAAATTAAAGACAGCCTCCAAATATGGTTGGTCTGCCTCCTGCTGCTGCCCGGGAAAGGTAGATGTGAGGCACCACATGTGGTAGAGAAAATTCTGCATTATGTCTGGATTGAAGGAACAGAGTGACAGGGACAGTACCAGAACACTGAGTATTACTATTGCTATTTTATTGCTTTGTGTTTGTCTCTTGATGTTTGTCTAGTGCTGAAAGAAGATAGGGACATTTGAAGTGATGTGACCTATCACCTCTTATGTGCTGTGACAGTTCTCTCTGTGTGCTATGGACCAAATCACTCCCTGGGTAGTATAACATAATTTCAATTGATTTTGGTGGGAGTTGAAGTGAGGCAAGTAAGGGCAAAATTTTGCCTTTTGGCTGCTGTCATTCTGTGCTTGAAGATTGCAAGGCAAATAAGGGTCTGTGTGACTCCATTCCTTCTGAGTAAACTACTGTTTGAAAAAGATTAAAAACCCAGAAACTTGCTGCAATGTCATGATCAGTTTGAAGCCCCAGCTTGTGTCACTGTAAAAAGAAGGGGAACATAAGCCAAGTTTTTTGAAAATGTCAAGAATTATCTCTGCTTTGTCAGATTTGAGAGTGGCATCATGGGGCTTAATTAGACATCGTGTAATAGAAAATGCAGGGGTGTTAGTCAGTAGTGAGTGTCTTTCACAGAGATATAAACATTCATGCTGCTACATTATTTGACATCTTTGCAGTGAGCGTGTGAATGACCTAAAATATAAAGAAAGATTATTCTGCTATGTAATGTCAGGCTCATGCTCATCCTTATTTGTTTCTAACAGGTCTCTCTAAATCTACTTAAAAATCAGCTACAATTATTAGGATTTTTAAAAATAAAACCTGGAATTCTCTAACTAGAGTTTGGTTATAGGAAAACTAAAAAATCCACTGTAATTCCAACAATATTTTTTTTGCCATGGAGAGGCTTTAAATTTGCAGGAGGTTGAAAGTATTGCATTGACAGAGTTCAGCTACGCTTTCCTGAAAGTGTATGTGCACGAGCTTCAAAAAGCTCTGATAAAATTAAATAAAAAAGTTTTTCAGTCCCTTGAGTTTTGGGCATATATTTGAAGAAACTTTGCTTTATGGAAATGCCATCTCTGAATATTATATGAAATACTAAATTTTAAAAAGTCAGTAAGTCCAAGATAAGCCCTATTACCAGTTTTTTTATGCATAATTTCAGATTTTTTCCCATCCAAATTATTAGAGCTTTATATCATACCAGAAGACTGAAATTTAAATAATTCCACAGGAGACATGCATACCTAATCATACTGCATTATGTGGCTGTAAATGTAAGGTAACAAGAGATGTTTACAAAATGCTGCCTACAATTCATGGTTCTAATAATACACTTTCCTTTCTGTGATGCTTGAATGGATACTAAACTGTGAGAGAATGGACAGATTATGATAAGATGCATAGTGAGTGAGTTGTTTACATTTTTGCAATAATCATAGAAATAATAATTAATGAAATAAGAGTTTTCCACTCCAGAGGTGGGATTGTATTGTTGTAAAACTAGAATGTGAAAGAAGCCTTTCATAGGACTTGAAAATCTGTATGCCCCTCAATTGCATCAGTTTACAGAATGGTACATTTTCTGTATCTGTGTATCAGCAGTTGCTCTTTTCATTCAGAAATTTCTAGTATTCTGTGTTCCATTTATGAGATTTTTTTCATACTTATGCTTCTCAAACCTGAGATCACACTGTTTTATTCACCAGGTTGGTGTAATAAAAATGTCTTGTATTTTCACTAATATCAAGGGACTAGGACAGTCTTTATAGAGTGTAGTTGTCACATTAAGGGGTGGTTACCTTGAATCCTTTATGTTTGATCAGTCTGTCAATGTCCCAGAAAAGCTGAGAGCCTTGTGCCTGACCAGTCTGTCAGCGTCCAGCTATGGGAACGACACCAAACAGTCTGATGGACCAAAGAGTTGTTCAGGGACATGTGCTGACAGCATATCAGAGTTGAATCCTTTACTATAATTTATAAAGAGGGACCCCCCTTCTGGATCTTCCCCCTTTTGTCAGGTATCTTATCCACTGTTGGCAACTGCTAGCATCCTTGAGGGACTAATGCTAAACAGTCTACAGAATAACACCCTATATTAACAAATGCACTGATGATAGAAAATTGTGACAGATTAAGGTTCAAAGATTGCTGGTGATTGTTGCCCATTTTTCACTGTAAAATAGCTAGTTTTCTCTGTTAGACAGTCTCAAGGACGGTTTCTGTAAACATAGCTATGTTGTTGTAAAAATTATCTTTTTACATTCCTTTCCCATGGACACAGATCCTTTTGACGGACACTTCTTGTAACCAATATAGTTAGAGACGGAAGTGTTAACTTTCTCCAATGATCTGTGATTTCTAAAAGTGTATATAAGAATTAAACGAAAGGGGTTTCCCCCCTTTTTTCCGCCCTTGCTCTGAACACAGCCCGAACTCCGGCTCTCATTAATTCTGCGTCTCGACTGATTACCGGGATAAGCCGTAATAACAGGCATCGCGGTAATAACTGGTGGCCCGTACGGGGATGACGTGGAGGATCATTTCGATGGTCCTTCCACTAGCAGAGTCTGAACTTCGTTTGTTCATTTTTTTTTCTTTTTTTTAAATGAAAAAGGGTGAGATGTTGCCCATTTTTCACTGTAAAATAGCTAGTTTTCTCTGTTAGACAGTCTCAAGGACGATTTCTGTAAACATAGCTATGTTGTTGTAAAAATTATCTTTTTACATTCCTTTCCCATGGACACAGATCCTTTTGACGGACACTTCTTGTAACCAATATAGTTAGAGACGGAAGTGTTAACTTTCTCCAATGATCTGTGATTTCTAAAAGTGTATATAAGAATTAAACGAAAGGGGTTTCCCCCCTTTTTTCCGCCCTTGCTCTGAACACAGCCCGAGCTCCGGCTCTCATTAATTCTGTGTCTCGACTGATTACCGGGATAAGCCGTAATAACAGGCATCGCGGTAATAGGTGATAGTAACTGACTGCAAAAAAAAATTTGAAGCAACATACAGACAAGCTCAAATCACCATCATAAACTAGCTTGAGACAATAATTAAGCTCATGAAGTTCTTTCCCAATAGACGTCTAGATGGGGTAGAAGACAGGCTCAGCCCATTGACTGATCCCAGAAGTTAAGATGGAGTCTTTCCTAACTTCTCCCCATCACTAGCTGACCTTTATGCTATTTCTTTACATTTAGATGGAGCTTGAGTGACTCTATTCATAGATGCTTTTGTTACTGATTGGTGTAAAATTGTCTCACTTTGCTTTTAAAGGTATAGTCAATAAAATATGGAGCTCTTGCTCAGTGAGGGGTGGTCGTACTGTGGGGATGGGTAAGTTTGGGATGGAAGTGTGTGTTAGTTACAGTTAGGTTATAACAAACCAAGTTCATCCAAGGGAAGCAATTTCAGCACAGTTGCTGGTTCAACAGTCAGAGTTCCCCTCTCTCCCACTGTCAAGAGCTGCCATGTGGTTTATTCATTACATGGTACTATCAACTTCCCATCCCTGCAAGGATTACAACAGAGCCTGGCCATGGTGTCTTCGCTCCACCCTCTGCACGTGCTTAAGATGCAGGCTCTGTTGTGTGGGGAACTACAATGGAATGGATTCTGTGCATGCCAGCTGCATTCCATCTAAGAAGTTGCAACTGCATTTCACCCTATAATTTTTGAACTGTTTTAAATTCTGTAAGAATGTGAATATAGCTTCCCAATTTTTTCAATCTTACCCCCAGTGGTTTTCCTATAGTAGTGTTCTGAAGATTAATTAGAGTATGAGTAAATCTCTTCCCCTGGGCTCATGTATTTGCATACTGCATATGTCCCTTGATATATGGAAATATAAATGGTAACAATATAGAAATTTATGGTGATGGGCACCATTTCAACTCTATGGAGAAATGCATGACAGTATCTGTTATGAAATCTACTTCTGGGTTAGTAAACCCAAAATAAATACTTCTGAAAATCTGGAAAACTACAGTTTAAACCTCTTTTTATTATCTTTGACCTATCCAACAGATAATGCAGTCATGCATTAATTATGGAAATATTTTTACTAATATAGCATCATGTCACATTTTGCTATCAAAACAGCAAGAACAGTAGTTGTATCCTTTCAAAGTAGTTGAACATAGATTTAATTTCATTTTATTTCCTGTTTTGTAAATACAGAGATATACTTTTGCCTAGCTGAAGTTTTTCATATTAGGAAAATGGAGAAAACACCACTACTCCAGCATGTACAAGTTTCCCTTTTGCTGGCTCATTGGAGGCAATGCTACTTAGTGACTCTGTCTCTAATAATTTACATTGTTGAAATATGTGCTGCATGTGGAGGAATCCTTAGATCTTATATTAGAGATAAATTATGCTTTTTAAATAAAAATTATCATCCTAGGGTTTTCTTTTGTATGGCTTAAAAAAAAAAAAAAGAGCAAACCAAAACCAATGAAAAAAACACATGCAGACTAAAACAAACCCAAAAGAAATAAAAACTAACCCAAAAATAAACCACACGCCAAACAAACCTAAACATCTTTAACAATCAATTTCATAACAACTGTCCTTTTTTTCCCTAATTTTCCAAATAATGTGCTACATTGTAACCTGTCACATTAGATTATATCCATCATGTAGCACTATAGCACCTGATTTGATATAAAGGGATGTGAAGGCAAATATTAGACATGAAGAGAGGGTTTTATAAATGCCGAGGATGCATTTGTGTTTGTATATCCTTACTTACTTCATTATTAACATACAGAAACCACATTTTGCTCACATTAAGGGTTTGACTTAAACCCCCTGTACCAAAGACGTTCTGAGTACAGAAGGAAAGTGTATCCTTAGCTCACCCTGCCACCCTACAACACATTACTGTGTCTGTTATGTAACATCACTCATTCAAAGACTTATCTGCTGACATGTGAGTGATGTAAAGGGATTCCAGCGAAAAAAAAAGGTGGATTTTACCCCCTCTTTATATCATCTAGGCTTCTCTTGTGTGTGTGCTTATAAACTGAGTGGTTTTTCAGCAACAAGAAAAGCTTGTAAGTCTTTGAAGTATTTTAATTTATTTTCATTCTCCATTATTTGTTATAAGTAATAGTAGACTAGCAGCATAATTTGTGTCCAAAGGGTTCAAAACTCCAAAGTTCATCTAGCCTAGCCTCTTCGAAACAGTGCAAAATTCAGAGCTAGATCTGGTAATATGTCGAACTCTTTCATGTGTAAGCACTGTGTTACCATAGCTGGCAGCTATGTTCTCATACAGAACAGGTAACAATATCCAAATTTTTCACTTTATAATGGTTTCTTTCTTTTTTCTAAACTAGGAGCTTGTATTTTTGTTTTGTGCAACATAAGTGAAATGTTATTCTTAACCAAATAATGTATTAATAATATGGAGTAATTGAAATCATTAATAAAATTACTCATGAAAGTAATGTACTGTGTTGTCAAAAAGTAACAGTTTGATTTATGAGTAATAACTAAAAAAGGTCATTTTTGTCTTAAAGTCAACTTTGGATCAAATTGAAAATTGAACTCATTCTGGCTTTGTTGCTAGGATTCTGTTGTTTAGGATCTCTTGAGAACTGTTCCCAGTCGTAGGTAAGGCTGAAGGAAAGTGGTTCAGAAAGTTAGCCAGATGCTTTTATTTTAGCAGTACAGGACATGGAGTCCCTGCTTTACTTAAAATGCAGCTTACATGGCCAGATAGCTTCAGCACCTGTTTTAGTATTTATTCCTACTATTCTCTAAGAAACATTACTCATATTTCCATCTGTGTTTTCTGCATTAGAGAGCTATAGGTTGGAAGAGACCTCAGGAGGTTGTGTAGTTCAGCCTTCCCAATGCAGTCAAGAAGCAGGACTCTTGAATAGTGACTACCTTAGGCTACCCATGGTTTTCCATAACTGAATCTTGAAAATCTCCAAAGATGGTGATTTCTCAATGACTCTGTGTGATCTGATTCAGTGCTGTACAAAATCTTTTCCTTATGCTGAGTAAACATCATCAGTCACCGCTTATAGCAGTTGCTCCTTGTTTTACAGTTTGGCATTGCCAAGAGTTTGACACTTGCGATTGTAGATGTCCAAGCAGTTGCAGGCTTATTTTCCTCTTAGCCTTCTCTTCAACAGACTGAAAAATACAGTGCCTTCAATTTTGTCAGGCATGTATCTCATGATCTTGCATGTCTTCCACTGAATACTTCACAGTTTCCCAGCATGTCCCTTGAGCTGGGGCACAAAACTGAACACATATTCCTAGTGCAGCCTCACTGGGATTGAGTTGAAAATAATAATTTATCCCTGAAGCTGACCACAGTTTGTCTAATGTAGTCCTGTGTGGGGTTTGCCACAGTTTGATCCTACTTGACCTTCCGTTCACTGTAACATCCCTGATCATTTTCAGGCTCTCTGGTAGTCATCCATCTGCTTCCCAGTTTGTATCAGTGCATGGGTTTATTCTTTCCTAGGTACATAGTTCTGCACTTTGCTGAACTTCATGAGATTTCTGTTAGCCAAATCCTCAGCCTTGCAGTCAGTCATATCAGCAAGCTCTTTTAATATCCTCTGAATACCATCAAGTCTCATGTATTAGGGCTATATTTGTGAGCTCTAGGATATATATAAAAAACCTGAGGATAAATGTAAACACAAAGTAAGGGTTTCAGAGTGTGAGTAATACGGCTGCTTTTCTCATCAATAAGCAATAGCTTTTCACTTTCCTTGGCCTCATATTCCTCTGGTGAGCTACCATCTCAAATTTTATGCTTTGATCCTCATCTGGTACTCATGAATAAAACAGGTCCAGGCAATACTAGTTTCATATATGAACAACAAGGAAAGTTTCATTCCTCATGGATAATGTAAACCCCAAAACTAACAATAAGTATTTGTTGTTTGTGTTTGGATTTTTTCCTTTTCTTTTACTTTCTTTCCACAAGTGTTATGGACTTGCCCTGCTTAAAATCCAAAGACAAAACTTTTTCCTTAAATGGTTTTGACTAGACAAGAATTCAAAACTGTAGAAAGAACAGAAACAGATCACCCTGGAAATGCCATCAGATTTATTTAATTTTTAATCAGAGTATGAGAATTGAATCTGTAAAAATACTTCTGCTTCAGAAAAAAAAAATTAAGTATATGTAGTTTTCTGTGAATAGGGGGAAGATTGCTGAAATATTCTCTGATTTGTATTTGTGGTACATATGACAATCAATGCCAAATTTTACAATGGATAGTGTATTTTCATTGTATAACATTATCCATTCTTACATGGAGAATAAAGTATTACAAAAACTAGTAAAAAATATATGAAAGAATAATTAAATAATGGTAAATTGCCCACTTTCTATTGATACCAGTTATGACAGAGGATCTCTAAAAAATAAACCACACTAACCTAATAAGTAGCAACACAGCAAATTCAGTTTATTCATTACTAAATAAACAAATTTGTATTTTTGATGTGTCACAGATTATGCAGTTATATAGATACATTTTCTTCCAAGGAACCAATTCTTTATTCACTTATTATCACTCCATTACTTTTTCTATTTCATATAATCCTTTTTTCTATCATTCAGTCCATCCTTTTGTGGGACTTTTTTTGTTGTTCATTTAACCTCTAATAACCACCAGGAAAATCATGAGGAAAAAAAGAATGACAGGATTAAGCAGATTTTTCTCCTCAGTGAAACCAGATTTTAACTTATGTTGCACTATTTTTATCCCTCTAGAAATTTGGCTTGGTGAAGTTCTGTTAGCAAGACAGATACAAAATTTTAGTACCCAATGTGATTAGAATTGTTGCAAGTTAATGAATTGTCAGATAATATTTTGACAAATTCTGATGGACAAATTATGTACACTTTTCACTTACTGCCTGATAACGTCAGTGATCTAGGGGAATGTGTAAGTGTTTCTACAATTTGCTGGACAATTGATTTCCTCATTCCCTCATGCCATTCCCATTCCCTTAGGAAAAGCATTATGTAAAATAAGAAAATAAAAAGGAGGAACGGGGTTTTTTCCCTCAAAACTTGGTCATATAAATTGTTTCTAGCACTTCATAAATAATGCCATTGACATGGAAATTGACTCTTTCTATAGCTTATGTTCAGGAATGTCTTCAAGATAAGCTACCAATGAAACACACTGGGAACTGAGTGTTGAATAAATAACTAAATGTACCACCTAACAACCACTGAATTTTCTCCTATCTGTTTACTGCCTGAAATAGAGACCATTTCCACTATTGAGCTGTTATGGCATTTTCCTTGGACTATTCATTTTTGCTAATGAGAATTGTGATGGCCATTTCCAAATTGTTCTTCTTCTACATGTTTTTATCACATGGCAAAAACTAAAAAAAAAACCCAACTATTATTGTTTTAAGAAAAAAAAGAACATTAACATATATTTGTAAGAGATTCATTACTTAATTGTCAAATACTTAGACAATATGGGATTATAACTGGAGGGATATTCTAATAACCCAGCAATAGTCCATTATCAATAAATTGGGTTCATTTTTTAATGTTGCTAATGTCCTTACAGCACAACAGTTGCTATTTCTCTGACAGGTTGTTAACAGAAGTAATTATACATAGCAAAGTGAAATATTGCCGCAGCTCAAATATTCAATAAAACATGATGCAAGGAAAAAAATAATGGGTTTTTTCTTTTGGGAAAACTGCGGCAATGAGATTGAGTTCAGGTCTTGTATTTGGTCTTTTCACCTTTGTTTTAAACATCCATATAAATAGTCAGAAAATAAAGAGCAGTTAGGTAGATATATTTGCAGATGACATACTTAACTTCAAAGAGATGTTCATTCAGGATCAGAGAACTATAGGTGGGGGGGGGGGTGTAGCTATCCAAGGGAGCTGAAACAAATGGTAAATGAAACATAATACAATATATTAAAATTATAGGAAAAAAATAGCTTAGTATTGAATTCAATAACACAATTTATACTCTTTTGGACTTAAATTGGATGTACAAACTTAAAAATCCACAACTGTATTTGTATAATTTCTTATGTTACAGAACTTAAGGAGCATTTCAGCTTAAAAGGCAAGCTTTTAATATGCGTAAGAAAAGGGATAGCAAAGAATAAAAAAGATATCATAATGCTTTACAAACCTCTTCTTGAACATTATGCACTATACTGTCTGTCCTGTACCTTAGAGGATATCACAGAACAAAAAGAGATTCAATGGTATGTCATGCAATAATGAAATATGTAAAAAAGTTCTGTTAAAAGAAACAGACACTACTGCAAAAGAGAAGAAAAACGAGGAGCATTATAAAAGTTTTTCTGATTTGCATTATAAATCACGTATTTCCACATACCAAATTCTACACAACTCTGAACACAAGGAAACAAGGACAGTAAACTGAAACTAAATCTGAAATCCAGAAATGCTTATATGTTTGCTTGGTTTTCATGTATGTGTAAATGATTTATGGAGCTCATTAAGGCATGACATGGTTTAGATAAAATATTGAGGAGGTTTTTAAAAAAAAGAAATATTGACATTGACAACATATTTAACTTTTCTTAACAAATTATAAACATTTTTTAAAATTAATTTTTCAATCTAAAGGTCAAAGTCTGCTCTCTCTTTTTGATTGAATAACCCTACATCTGCGTGTTGTAGGTTTCTTATATCTTCCTTTGTCGGAGACAGTATATTGAACTAAACCACTCTTGGCCACATTCCAAAGTATCAGTTCTCTCTTTGTGCTTAGTGCACCATGTGTTTGCAGTAAAGCTCTATTAATATTAAACTAAATGCAGGTCCCCTTTAGTGATGCACAGTCCTTATTTCCAAAATTGAGAAGGAAAAAAGAGATGATGATGCCAAGGGCGTTATTGATGAAGGGAAATAGAGGAAACTATGTAGATAGTCGATATGCAGAATTTATCGGTATAAGCCACGGCAGAGGAACAGTACAGGAGGTTCAACTTTGATTTAGCTTGCTCTGGTCTTCAGTTAAATACACAATAACTAAAGTAAGACTGTCTCAGCTTTGAGTCATATTTGCTTCCTTCTACATAGGGACGAGGGTGTACCTAGCTGGAGGCTCAGCATGTGAAAACTTTAGGAGCAAAGCTAATTCCTGGCCCAAAATTCACTTGGTTATACATGTTACAGGTATTTGCCATTGCATGAAAAGTAGCTTGTTTGAACTCTTTTCCTATTCTAGGTAGTTTTGCCAAAGTCAGTCCCCAAGATCGCATTGGTCAGTGCGTAGAATTTATCATCCACAAATAGTCTCTCTATCTGATATAGATAGACCGATGTGCATTTCACATATTTTCAGAAGATACTGTATTGGCACCTTTATATTTCAGACTGCTCCAAGCCTTCAGTTTTCAGAGTCTGGCACAAACTCACAGTCTGAAAAATGTTCATAAACATTTCTAATCAATTTTAATTGCATTGCTAATAGCTGTCATTGAATTTGGTGTCCTCTGAATTTTAATTTTGATATTTATTCTGCTGTAAGTTTCTGGGCATTATGGGGGTAATCAGTTAGGAGATTATCTGCCTGTTACTCAGCCATCAGCATGTGCTGAAGAGACACTGTCTTCCTGACAAGAGAATGGCTTCATCCTTCATGCACAGTTAAAAATTTGTGGCTGACTTGGCTACATTTGGGGCTCAATGGATAAAGAGTCCATTAAATCATTAACTTTCTTTCTGGATATAAGTTTTTTAATAACATGTTTACAAGGATCAATGACTAAGAATATGTGGCTATACCAATGTGGAAACAAATCTATGCCAGAAGTTGCTGGATATAATCTTTGAATCTCGTAGCAGACCTGACACCAAGATATACACTCCCACCTCTTCTTTCTGGGCCCTTTTGTTCTTTTGAGTCATCTCCAAATATTTCAATATAAAGAATTATTTGTTTTCATAGCGAAAATATTTGTCTTTTCCAAAGTACTAGGAGAAGCATCCTTGATATCTCTAACAGAAATTTGATAGACCTGAAAGTAACAAAAATGTTGATGAACTATAGTTTGTTCCATTATTTCAAAAAATGTTAGTTATGTGAGCTTTGTGGTAGCCTCTCCCCATGCTTCATGTCCCTTAACTTCATCCTTCAGCAAATCCTGAATGTAACTAGTAGATTCATATGGATTCCTAGTGTCCTTAAAGATTCCAAACCACTGTGCACCAGGCTACCTATCAGCTTACCAGTATACTTGTCTAATATGTGCACCACATGTGCTGCAAATTATTCTAATATTAATTATGTGAATTTCATTAAGTCTGATTTAAGCCTTAGCTGTATTCATTTTATTCTAGGCCCCGATGACGCTAGTTCTCTTCCTAGTATTTTATGTGCCTTAAAAGCACTCAGTTCACAGGAAATTTTGTGTCTTGGTTTTATTAGTTTTTACATTGTGAAAGTCTGTGTTTTCTGGTGCACTGAGAAAGGGAACCCCCTTTTGCTTATGTTTTTCGTGAAGTCTTGATTATTTTTTCAAGACTTTTAAGGACAGGGTAATTTTCTTTTCATTCTGTTACGGAAGACAGAGGATCTGAGAAAAAGATGAAAGAGAATCTACTGTTCCCCTACCTATGCTTGCATCACAAGCCTTTTTTTCCTCAGTTCTTTCATTCTTACAGATGCTCTGTTTAATTATTATTTGTTTGATTAACTACCCCTCTAATTGAAGCAGTAAGGAAAAAACACACTGCACTGAGATTCAGTCATCCTTGTGATTAATTGACTGCTAGACAAAGTTTAGGAAAAAGTAGTAGAGTTAAATAAACTATTAGTCTTTATGTTTTTAAAGGAAAGAAAAATAAACCTTTAAAGCAAAATGTAAATATTTAATTAAAAAATTGCAAAAAAAAAAGTTTTTTGTTTGGAAAGTGCTTGAAGGTCTTAGATCTCTATTGTGGAAATATTTATCGGAAGTTTAGATAAAAAACTGTGATTTAAATTAATTTTTGACATGGTATTTCCATGTTTTGACTGAATAATTTGTGTTTCAAAACACTGAGTAGAACACAAAGACTTGAAATACCCTGACATGGTCAGTACAATAGACGGTACCTATTGAGAACTACGATTTTTGACTTTGAGAGAATTTTACCAATGCAACTAAAGTAATAGGCAGCACTGAAATACTACCACCAAATAATGAGCTCACTCATCTCACCATTTCCAGTAGAACCTCTAATGCTGACTTTGGTAAATAAAGTTGTAACATGCTCTTACATAGAATCTCCTCCAGTTTTACCTAGAATCTTATTGATGAACTTGTGGAAGCTACCTGCTAAGGGGAAGTTTTATAGCTGAGCCTCTAACTTAATAAATGATGCCCAATAATCTAGGTTGCCAGACATCTATAACCAAAGATTCATGAAGTCGAGCTAATTAAATAAAAACAGTAAGCCAAATAATTAAGATGAGAGTCATGGCCTGTAATGACCTCAAGTCCTGTCTATGACACAGAATTAATCTTTAATCATGCCTAATGGCTGCTTGCATATTTAATGCCTGCTGCAGTTACTATGCTGCCCAAAGGGAATCTTCAGTTTCTCCTTCTTTCCGTAATTCCTTTGGGAATATGTGCTAATTACTCTTACAGAGAAGAAATAGTGCAGATTTTCTGAGTTTATCCTTTTCTCTGTTTTTTTTTTTTTCTTTCATAACTCTCAGAAGTGCAAGTGCACATAATCTTTTAGTTGTGTCCTCAGTGGGATCACATGTAGGGGTAACCTCAAGAGTTCCAAAGGCATAAGTTGCATTTAATTTGGGTGAATGAAAGTGACATTTTGATACGTGTTTCAGATCAAATTGAATTTCTTACTGAAATTACTAAATTGGCAAAACTGGCACGGACATATCAAATATGCTATGATAATCCAACAGATGTTTTTTAATAATCTTAGGGGAAATTAGGAATCTGGTTGCCAATCTTGTTGTTTTCTCCTGCTCTGAGCAGGAGAAGCTGGATCAAGAGTTTTTATGTTCATTTTTACCTTTATTAAGTTCTTTGATTCTATTTAGTTTTGGGAGGAAGAAAGGTGTTTCTCTTAGAGTTGTAGATCCCTCCCTCTAACTGAGAATATGCCCTGTCAGATTTTCATAGGCTTTCACACCGTCAAGGAAATTTCTATTCTAAGTTCACAGAACGATTCTCCTCTTCACTGCTGAAGAGAAAGTATCATAAACATAGTTTAACTAGACTTCAGCCTTTCCAGGGTAATACACATTTAAAGAAACTGATAAAGTTGTCCTTTACTGCAATCAGTTCCACCTTTTGAAGGCCTGATGTTTCAATGAAAAAAGTGCTAGCGAATTAGGAAAAAGAGGTTACCTTTTTTTTTTTCTTGTACAAGAGAAACCTTTTTTAGAGAAAGAACTTCTATTCTACTTCCAGTTACCAGAAAAATAGTCCCAAACAAACCAAACTTCTGAATTACCATTGCCAAGCACCTGTGGCCATTAACATTGTTCTGTATCCTCCTGTTTATGTGATTTGCCATTCAGCTATTTATCTTCTCAGTCTCTGCAAGAGCCATGAGATTTCCTTTGTCTGCATGTCTGAAATCAGCTAAGCATACTTTTTATTTGTGGTGATGGGTTTTTTCCCAAGTCTGACAATGGGAAGGTACTTCAACAATAAGTAAATTACATTATCATCCTAATTCTGTAAATCATTGAAGTATGTGCTTAGTCTTCTGTGTCTTGTGGACTTCACATATCAGATATTCAGCCAGTGTAAATTAGCATAATTTCACTCATAACTGAAGTAATTTTGATTTACACCAGCTTTAGAATTGACTTAGCTTCAGTATCAAGAGCTGCAGGTGGTTCCAGAAGAGACTTAAATTTGTTACTTATAAAGTGTGAGAGTTCAATACTCTCTGATCAAGTTCCTTTAGATACTCCACATGTGAATGGCTAATGTTTGTATCAAATTTACTTATTTGAAGACAACTGATGTTACATGGGATTTCTGATTTAGTGGAGTGATAGAAAATATGCTGACAACACAATATGAATGTAACTTAGGCTTAGCAAAATATAGTAAATTGCAATATATAATTCAATCACAATGCCAATGTGATTCCCATTATCAGTCTCCATAATATGCTCAGTGGAGTGAGGTTTACATCTTGTGTGAACACCTTTTTCATTTTTTTCCTGTATTTTCAAATTTTCATATATCTTCAGATTTAGGAAGGTGAAGCACCATTTGGACCTTTGAATCCAGCAACTTCCTAGTTTTTTGATGTAGTTATTCTCCCAAGCCATTATATTAATAGTCATAGATTATTTAAATCTGGAAAGAAAGGAAAAGTCAATTTTCTTACTTTTACAAGACAGAAGCATGAGGCTGTGTCTCAGCCCATTACAGAAAGACTGCATAAGCATAGCACCAGCACAGAGTTAAACATGGATAAACATGATGAAACTAAAACAGATCAGAAGATCTGCACATCATTATGTATACAAAAAGAAAAAATATGTTCAAACCATCCCCTTTCATTATTTTAGAGTACTTACTGCTTTATCTGAATGACTTCCAGTCCCCCTTTTTCAGGCAGTGCACAGAAATTACTGATGGCATGAGCAAACATTGGATGTGTATGAGGCTAGTCAAAACATTCCAGTGATCCAGCAGAAACACAGTGATTGCACTGTTACTGTGGGTGAATTCCTACCACATAAATATTTTTCTACCTCTGGATCAGAAGATACCCTTCCAAAAGACAAATAATCCTTAAGTGGTAATGGTGAGTTATGGTGACAACACATATACAGAACATGGTATAAATCCTTAGCATGATCCTGTCATCCAAAGACTACTCACCCACACAGGTAGAAAAATAAAGTCTTCTTTCAAGGCTGAATTTGTCTAAATTCAGATTCAAGCCAGTTGATACTGTTTTTCAGACAGGAAGACTTAAACTTATTGCTATCTGACCTCTCACTCTGGATGTCCAAGTACTTGCAGACAGTGGCCAAGTCGCACACTCAGTTTTCTCGTAGATGAGCTCTGATCTGGTTCCTCTGCTTTCTTGCTATTTACTGAAGTATGCCTGCCTGGTTGAGTTTTTATCATTTCAGATGGTGTCAAGTCTGTAAAATTTACAATATTTTTTCTGCTTATAGCACTAAGAGCAATTATTTATGTTAATTTCTGAATACTTGTTGAGGTACCAATTGTCTCTCTGGGAACAGATTAGCTGGAGCTCTGCATGGGTTCCATCAGGGTGGGGGTCTCGCAGCACTCGTTCCATTGTCCCCACCACAGGCAAGGCAGCCAGGGAGCACCTCCACAGGAATGGGAACAGGCCAAGGCCAGGCTATGGGCCCATAGTGCCTATGACCAGGCAGGGCAGGGTGATGAGGAGCTGGAGACTGGCCCTGCTGTGGAGTTGATGGAGCTGGGGCTGGTGGCCCCACGGGACTGACATGGGGTCCTGGGCCATGGGCAGGGTACAGGGAAGTCCTTGGGGGCCTAGTCAGTTAGAGTGAGTCCTGTGAATGTCCTCAGGGCCCTAACAATCCTTTTTCAAAGTCACTGCCTTCCCAGACTCCTAATTTTTAAGTACAACATTAATTGTTAATTCCCACTAATATTAGCTTTTATTTGCTCTATTAAAATACGTCTTGTTCAATAAGGCCTTTGGTATCAGTGATCCACATAATTCTGTAAAAGTATTGTGTCCTTAGTATTTATTACTCCATCAAACTTTGTGTCATCTGTAAACTCCACTAATGAAAAAACCTACATCTTTTAAACTACTGGTAAAATGTACAGAAATTGTGTTGGATTTACAAACCCTCTCTGAGGACCACAACAGGACCTGAGTCAGTAGGCCAGCATTAGCAACAAGAGAAGTACAGGGAGAAAAGAAAACCTTTCTCTTTCCTTTGTGTTTCCAGTAAGATATTGTTCTGTATTCACAGAGAGGACTCCTTTGGCCACAGATTCCTCTGTCAGCTTTTGGAGTATTTAAGGATGTGGGACCCCATTGTGTTAAATGGAGACTGAAAGCAAGCAATTGTAACACTGGGTGGTGCCAATGCATGCCTGTGTTTCGAGACAGTGTGTCAAAACCAGTGATCTTGTGGGGCTGGTAAAGAAATGAAGATGATGATGATGATGATGATGACGATGAAAACGATGATGATTATGATGATGATGAAGCAGTGTCAAGGATGTCACTCTGCAAATTTACAGTTCTGTATGACTGTGCTTGCAAGGTCAAATTGTGGCATGTTTTAACCATTCTGTATAATGATGCAGGAGATTTTTTTTTTTTTAATCATTAGATAGAAAGTTTTATTATACTTTTTTGAACTCCTCTGTCAGATGCCTGGCACCTGCTCACTGCAAGTCATTCTGTTTCCAGCATTTTTTAAAACCTATAGGGGTTTTGAAGGATGATAGGATTTCCTTTTTTAGTTTTTTTTAAGCTATTAAAGCTGCTTTAAACTACTGGCCTTATTTGATAAGAAGTCCTGCTGTCACATGTTTTTGGCTTTTCGAAATCAAATAGAACACACAGAGATGAGCTGTACTTGGGGACTGAAAGAACAAACAGTTCATCTTGTGAACTGAAATGTCTGCTATG
Source organism: Climacteris rufus (assembly GCA_013398175.1). Lineage (NCBI taxonomy): Eukaryota > Metazoa > Chordata > Aves > Passeriformes > Climacteridae > Climacteris > Climacteris rufus. The sequence goes on from VZRZ01002437.1 coordinate 693,415, forward strand.
AAAATATGAGCATCTTCAAGACAAAATAAAGTGCTAGCAGCAGAGGAGCATTAAAATGTATGTGAGTTTGTATAGCTGTTTGCCTCTGTCTTTCTCTATTCTCTCTCTTTGAAGGTAGATAGGAAAGTAAGCACATAAAAGTGAGCTAAATTAATGAAAAGCATGAGGAGTAGAATATCTGCATTTCCACTCACGTGTCATTGGGATGGAAAGCTTTATTTAAGTGCACCTTTTTCTCTTACCTAGACAAGTAGGATAAGTCTAATGAGTGTGAGCAGACGTTGCTTGGATCTGTATAAACCCTATCAGTGCCTTTTGTCAGGCAGAAAAATAATGATAAAAAGGAAAGAAGATTAGCCTTTGACAGTGACAATTCTCTATAAAAGGCTTAACAGTCATTGATGGTGTTTAATGTGTAACGTACTGGATAACATTTACCTTTATGATGAAACTTCATAAAAAAAGAAAAGCATTGGCTTAGTGGGTTTTAACTGTATTTGGACATTATGTGCTACAGAAATCCCAGCAGAGCCTGCTGTTCGAATAATTCATTGTTATTCAGTTTGTTAACATGACAATGATCAAAGATATGCAGGTTAAACCACTCATTTATTCTAATTAAAATAACTGTTCCAATCTGTTATAGGTTTTATCCTTATATTGTGTATATCTAGTAAAAGAGTAATTGGTAACCTTAAAATGTTACAGCAAACGGCATAGTGCATTCTGTCTCCAGGGACACTGTGATTTGATGCAGAAGGGTAAGTATTTAAAGAGCAGTCCATTTTTTGCTCTATCTCATTTATAAAAGCATTGGTCATGTACTGAGAGGTGGTCTCCTGGCAGCTGACCAGGTAGCTCAATACTTTATTTTGCATTACAGTTGAAAATATGACAATAAGAAAAGGCACTAAGTTGACTGATGTATACCTACTTTAAGGTTTCTTTCATTTCAAAAAAGCATGCAAAGGCTGGCTTTATGTGAGATCAGAAATAACTCTGTGGTAGTTGGAGGAGTAGGTAGGTTGATAGGTGGAGTTACTGAATGCCTTCTTTGCTTTGGTCTTTACTGTTAAGGCCAGGCTTCAGGAATCCCAGATCCTGAAGGCTAGAGGAAAAGTCTGGAGAAAGGCAGAAGTTTTCATGGCCGAGGAGGATTGGGTTAGGGATCACTTAGGCAAACTTGACACCCACAGATCCATGGACCCCAATGGGGTGCACCCACGAGTGCTGAGGGAGATGTCAGATGTTACTGCTCAGCCACTCTCCATCGCCTTTGAAAGGAAGGCCAATGGTACCCTGGGGTGCATTAGGAAGAGTGTGGCCAGTACATCAGGGGACGTGATCCTGGCCCTCTTTTCAGCCCTGGTGAGGCCACATCTGGAGTTTTGTGCCCAGTTCTGACCTCCCCAGTTCAAAAAAGACAAAGAATTACTACAGCAAGTTCAGAGGAGGGCTAAGAAGAGTAAGGGGACTGGGCCATCTCTCTAATGAGGTAAGGCTGAAGGAACTGGGACCACTTAGGCTGAACAAGAGAAAACTGAGATGTATTGATGATGATCTCATCAATACATACAAATATTTCAAGGGCGGGTGTCAAGAGAATGGAGCTAGACTCTTCTCAGTTCTTGCCAGCAACAAGACAAGGGCCAAGGAGTGCAAACTTAAAGATAGGAAGTTGCATTTGGATGTGAGGAATAACTTTAATGTGTGGGTGACTGGAAGAGCCTACCCTGAGATATTGTGGAGTCTCCATCCCTGGAGATATTCACAACCCACTTGGACGCAATCCTCTGCAACCTGATTTAGGTTAACCTGCTTTAGCAAGGAGATTGGACTAGTTATCCAATCCATCTAGGATCTCCAGATGTCCTTTCCTACCCCAACGATTTTGAGATTCTGTGATTCTGTGTATTGATTCTTGAACATTTTATTTGCTGTGTGTCATGTCCCGCAAATGAGTTGCATTTAATTTGAATTATTTGAACTTTTAGAATTGCAAATTTTTTTCTTCCTTACAGTGAGAGAGGGGCTGGCACTGAACTGATCAGCTTGCTCAGCAGTTTGAACATCATCAAAATATTCAACCAATTGCTTAAAAATAAAGAAATGATTGATGAATGTGCATTTTCTTTTCCATTTTATATCAGCTCTTACACTGCTCTCATCTCAGAACCAACCTCAGAAGCGGTAATTAAATTTGAGAATGATAAGTGATACAGTATGCCTTCTTTAAGAACCTAAATTAAGTTGTATGATTAAAGTTCTGTGCTGTTAAATGTTCTGATTGTAAATCTTTACCTTTGGTTTGCTAAGACTGCTGTTTTATCTTCTGTATCCAAATGGCAGTTACTGGACAGCAAAAAGGACAATTTGTGGTGTTGATACTTTCAGTGGGAAAGTAGCAACTGAAACTACCACTGCCATTGGGAAAGTTTTCTAGATTTCTTGCTTTCACTACACAGGAATCAGACCAAGTGTGCTCTCAGAGGCAATGTGATTCTTTGCAACTTATAGTGAAAGCAACACTACTATAGTATTTATGATCAGTTAACAATGGTGGTTTGCACCTGAGCCTGTATCTCACCTAGGTGGGTACATGCATTACTTAGGAAGTGCAGTTGGTCATCAGGCTCAGCTGGGAATTCATACGTTTAGTTGCCATCTCCAATGCATGAAGAAAATGAGGAATACTCATATACTTGAGCTCTGGACTCAGCTGTGAAACAGCAATTACAAGCTGAGGTAGCTATGAGCAGATTTCTGACTGCTACTGACTGTAACCTGATCTTCCTACTTGACATATTGGAACTCAGAAGGCTTTCCCTTATGCCTGGGAAGCCGAGTGAGTATCGAGACATGATACCTATAGTCCGTAATTAAAATGTTCAGTTGGTGAATTAGGGTGCAGACTTGAGACAAATACTAAGCCATGGCCTATTTCATGTCCTTGGCTGCATCTGAGAATCGGAGATGAATAATAGTCATAATTGCAATAACTGTTGTGATAGCAGTCTAAAATAAAAATGTCACAGTGACTGAATTGGAAGTATGAATTATTTAATTGATCTTTGTTAATGCACTTTTTTCCTTTTTTTTTTTTTTTTTAACAAAGTACTGATGATTTTTTCTCCTTTCTTCAGGAAGAAAATGCTGGTTGATATGTTACTGTTCTGCTGAGATTATGTGTCTTTCCTCACAATGACTTGTCTAAATACCAAAGTACATTTACACATCTATAAAATCAAAGTCAAAGCAGCTGCTTACTGTATTTGTAATAATGAGATTTGTAGGCAAAAAAAATGTGTCTAACAACCTTAACAGTGTAAATTTCCTTTTGTTTCTGAAATCTCAATTATTTTTAGTTTATCCCTTTCCTGCACTCTCAAACCTCACATGGTTTTATAATCACTTAAAGTGAATTTTTTTTTTCTTAAGGGCAAAGTATAAATAATACTTGTATTACATATATGATGTTCCACTGAGGATTGACTAACTATATAAAACTCAGATTTACTTCAATGGCAGAGATAAGCTGAGTTCCTTATTTTAGCTAATACTGTGAAACAAGAAAAATTTTCTTTGTGACAGGGACTCTTGTTCTTCAAACCTTATCTCTCTGTCCATATTCCTACACAGAACATAGCTGTGAAATAGTATTTATAGTCAATTTCCTCCTGCAGTGGCTTACTTCTCTCTTGTAGTTTTGTCACAACAGGTGGTGGAAAAAAATTCAACCAAATAAGTATTCAAAGACAAGAAAAGCCTGAAAAACTGAAAATAAGCCAGAATACAAATATACCAATGTTATTTATTTTTACAATGTACTGTGATATAAATAAGCAGTAAGAATGAATGGTGGGAATAGGAAAAATATATTAAGTAAGGACAGGAACACTTTAAAAGTATTGCTTCTTTCTCCTAGAAGCAAATCAGTCTTACTTTTCCTTGACTTTTTCATCATTTCCCTTTCTTCTTTTCCTCCTTCAACACAGCTTTCCACCCCGTCAGTTAGGCCAACAGCTGAATCAGCTGTTGATGGAAATAAACATTAAGTGAGAGAATAAAATTTAGCAGTCAGCAAGAACTCACTGGCTGGGCATTGAGAGATAAGTAGATAGAAATACAGTAACAATCTCTTAAAATGATAATGAGGGATAAAGTGTTCATAAGTCATGAAATGATAATTGGGAGATGCTTATGGTTTTACAGCTCCTGATGACAGCTTGGTGTTCAGCTCTCTGCTTGGAACATATTATGCCAGAGTACCTCAGAACTGTTCAGCCTGAGGTCTTGCTTTAGCAGTTTCTCTACATTGTCTTGCACTGTTACACTTAAGATGTAAAATCAGACACCCAGTTGTCAAAGGGAAAGGAGTAACACAGTCACAGAAAATTATCGACTTTCTTTTCCTTATATCATTGACTTGCCACTACTCAATCAGCACCATATCTGCATAGGCATATGAGGAACTTAGGCTCCTATTTTTATTTTCTAACTAACAAAGAGTGTGGGCCAATGTATGTAAAATCTCAAAGGGTACAGCATTCATATTGTGTTCATTTTATTCTGGAATGGTTTTACTTTCATCTTTTAGATTTAATACCTGTTTGTGCTTACAGTGCATTGGGAATAGGTCTGTGGTAATAAGTGAAGTGGCCCGGTAAAAGCTGATGCATAGAGTGAAACAGGTGGTGTTGAGGAGACTGCTCCTCACTGAATATGTTTTGGGGTGTGTATGTGCGCTCTTGAGAGTAGCTCTGGTTTGATCCTGTGGACTGAGTACCTATTACTGGTGTCTTAATCTGAAAAAAATTCTGTTTGTGTGCTCTAGTAATTCTCTGTGCTGTGAGCCAGAGCAGCAAATGGGAATTTCAACAGATTCTCTTCAAAAATGCACTTCATATAAAAAGTAAAATGCTAATGTAGATGTTAATTACTTAAAATACCTAATTAGACTACATGAATAGATACTTAATAGTTAAATCTTGACTAATAGTGAAAACTACTCAAGTTAATAAATAGACCTATTAAAACCAATAACAAGACTCCTCCACAGTGAAGTGCTACCCAATATAAGAACTTTAAAATCTATCTTAAAGTAGTAAATTTTAGTAAATGTTCAGGATCCATAATTGACAGGCTCATTTACAGATCAGAATTAATATATGAACATTTGTCATACTAAAAAAATTTAAATTTAAGCTGTTTCAATGTGTTCTTTATGGCTTTTATTCATAGATTCACAGGTTTTCTGGACTGTAATTGTTTACTTACCTACGGTTAATACAAACTTTAGTAAAAAACAGTCATCACAACATTAAACATTAATGAAAACTGCTGGTTACTGACAGCTGTTAATATAGTGGTGATCAAAGAGCACTTTGAAGGTATGTTCTCCAAAGCAGAATGTTTAGGCCATTAAGCTTAAAGGAAATGGCCAATGGCAAATAAAAGATTTGTCTTATAGCAGTATTTCTAGAGTCACTAGTCAATGCTAAGCAAAGCTGGCAAGAATAATAATATATAATTCCTTTTTTTAAATTTAACCCCAAAACTCAGGTGTTTAATTATTGATCCAAGTAATATTTTCCTTTCAAACTCATCCAGGGGCTAAAAGCCATTCGTCAAAGTATCTGACAGAAACTTTTCCTAAAGGATTAATGAAATGAACTCTTCAGCAGTTTGTGAAAAAGGAATTTTACACTAGCAGATTAAAGAAAACATACATGTAAAGCATACTGACTCGCTTAGAAAGAATAATAATTACACTAAGGTTTCTGCCATTCCTCCTTTCTCTGTACACCGCTTCTGAGTGATAAGTGGTACATAATTGTAATCCAGAAGATAATTAATGTCGCATGTGAAAACAAAACAATTTTCAGGCTAAGTTTGCTACCTTTATAATACTTTCTTACTTCACGACCCAATGTATGTAAAAATTTATTAATAAGATATTGCTCATTCTAGGGAAAAATATAATAATTACAGACCTGTTTGTTACTTTCTTTCTATTCTTCTGACTGTTGAGGTGTTCATTAATTATTTGTACAGAAATATTTCACAGTGTCTATGAGGCACGTGTAAGGTAGGAATGTTCTGTTATGGCTATTTCTGTTAGAAATCTCTGTCTTTCCCCCCATTCTCTAAAGTCAGCATAAAAGTTAAAGAAAATTAGATACCCTAAATGATTTTTGAAAATCTATTCTGGTTCCCATCTGTATTTCTGGAAGCCTAACACCTTTAAAAATTGAGTCCAAACTGACTTTGCCAAGATATTAGTGGAAGACAAAGGATTAACACAGATGCTAGGTTTATGCCCCAGCCCTTAGATCACTTCTTTACAATAGTTTTTTCAGTCTTTGTCTGTTCACAATTCTTGTAAATATCAGTGGGAGCAAAATTACTAATATTGGAATTAAAAGCCACAAGTGGGGAAAAGCCAACTTAGATAAATTTTATTTTGCACTCTTGCAAGCCAATTTCAATAATCCACTTTATGATCCTCTACACTCTGTTGAATTGTGGTATAAAAATGCAACTGACTTAATTCACCATCTTGCATCTAAAGGCAAACTCTCATTTGGAGAGTGGTGAAGTAGAAAGTCAAAATTAAATTGGTTTGGTTTATTTTAAGCCTCAGAACTGTAATGATATAGGCCATTTCACCTAAACAGGTATTTTTAGTGTTTCATATAGAATCAAAAAGTACTCATTGAAATTCCTATCTATTGTAAAATTAAATAGACGTTTTCACTTGGGTATACTCCAGGAGTGAAATTATGGCCCCATTCAATCTGATGGAACTTTTTGCAATTGACTTCAAGAGAGACTAGGACTTCACCCCAGGAGTGTACTTTCAGGCTAGCTAACATCTTTTTTTAATGTACCCCCTACACAGCCTATTAAATATTCTTGTCATTACAGAATACAGAAGAGCCCATTTTCCAATTTGTCTCGCTCTGACGAGCACTGTTTCACAGAACTCCTCTCAACCCCTGTTGTTTCCTACTTACTAGTTAGAGCATGAAAAAGCCAGTGGGTCAGAGGTTGCTTTCTCAGTCATCACGTATGCCTTCTACCAGTTAACAGAGCATGAAGGCTTCCTAACAGGCAACCTGAATTTAGTTACAGGCTTTTGACATACCTGGTCCATCTTTTATTTGAAAATTTTTATTATAGACATGGTTTAGTAAAAAAAAACCAAAAAAACCCCATAATTTCTAACAGCTGGCCTATGGAAGTCATAGGAAGAGAAGGCACAGTGGGAAAAAAACAGGAAAAAAAGAATTCTTAGTATCTCTTATGCAACCACATGAGAAAGAAAAATTATCCCGTGTTTTAATTACTATATCTTTTGTAACTCCTTACAAAAAACAAAACAAAACAAAACAAAAGACTTTAAAATGTATAATGCATTTGAATAACCCTGAAAACAGATTATCTTGGTACATTCACAGAAGCACACCAGAGTCTGTGTGTGCTGCCATCTCTGCAACAGTGCTCTGGCTGCTGCTGTTCCACAACACTGCCTACAGCTAAATGGAAGACAGAGCTGAAAGAAAGACACATAAAACCAGTTATTTTCACCCAACCATGTTTACTAAGGGATACAGGAGGGCTGGACTTCATCATGGTTGAGGATAGTTGAGAGGATAAAATATGACTACTGAAGAAACACTGAAGCTGACTGAGTTTTTCATGTGAAGGATCTAATCTTCCAAGAACTCAAAGAGATTTTCTTTGGATTTGATGCAAAAACTTATGAGTTTCACACCTGATCTCACATGATGTAGTTAGTTTAGTGAGCTTTTATCTTCTACCTAGATATTTATATAAAGAAATGTGCTCATTTCCTTGTGTTAATAGAGTGAAAACCAAAATCTTAATGATAAATTCAGGGTTGCCCAAAATCTGAATTAACTACCTGATTACTTAATTGCAGCTGAGCAAATGTATGATCATCTGTTCTTCTAATGTTCTGATCATACAAAATACATCAAGAACCATATAAATTAACAAAAATACTAATGGATGCACTCATGAGGACAGAATTATTTGCTTGATTTTTATGCAGACATTCAGAAATAGAATACTATGTGATCAAATACCAGGAATTAGATTAAGTTATATAATTTTCCTTTCAAAAATATTAATGATAGCACATTTTCAGGTGTTAAAAGTTGTATAGTTTGAAAGAAGACAAATAGAAAACAGTTGTGCATTTAGAACTCAGAACTTCTTTTGTCTCTTAGAACTTTTTTGTTATTTACTTTTCAGAACACTACATTAAGCATATATTTTTCTTCAGAATCGCTCACAATTTTCTCTGATACAACTATGTGCATGCCTGCACTTTATTTTACTGCTTGGGTATATTAAAGCTCTGCTTAGGACTTATCTTCAAAGCATTTTACAAACCAAGCATTCTCCTAACTGTATTCAAGTATGCAATCATTTTTAGAGCTTGAAGTGATTATTGCTTAATTTTATAAGGTTTAGGGACTTTTTATATATAATGCAGATGGTTAATATAAAGCATTAGTATGGGCCTGATCCAACAAGAGAATAAAAAACCCTCCTTGCCCTGCATATCTAATGCACTCGACAGTTTTTAAGCTGACTTACTCAACATACTGTTTTGTTGCTATGGTTACTCTACATTACACTGTCTCACACATGGCCTATATATATATGTAGGTATGTAAGATAAAAACCACTATGTCCTTATATCAGAGGATTTCATACAGTTTATCTTTTCGGATGTTCTAATTCACTGCTTGAAAGCTTTTTAAATGTATGTGTACAGTATTCATGAGGAAAATAAAAGCCTTTCTTTCCTTTATTTGTATTAGAGAAACACCAGAAACCTCAAATTCTGTTGCAATCCCACTGTGTGAATGCCTATAAAAATACATATAGTTAATATATTTATTATTTTTAAACAGTTAACCAAAGGGGGGGGAGGGGAAAGAAAGGATTGTAAAAGAAAAGTGTTTGTATGCCCCTTTTACACCCGGGTTGAAAGACTAAGTCATTCAATCAAATACCATGTTCAAAATGTGTTATCTCATTCTAGTTCACTTTTGTTCCTAAATACAGCTACCAGAAAAGTGGACTACTGAACTGGGTGTGTGACTGTGTGTGTTTGGGATTTTTAAAATCTAGTTTATTTCTAGACCCCTATCTAGTAGACGTGCTGTTACACTTATTTTTATAGTACAAATCAAACATGTTTATGTCTTTCCTCTAAAAGTCAAAATTAGAACAAAATCTTTCAGAATGTCTGGGAACAAGGTCTTGATAAGCTTCAGTCTGAGCACTTTTCAAGAACATCATTTTAGCAACTTCAGTTCCTTTGGTTTTCATTATTTATCACATTTTAGATAAATGCAAAGGTGAGATAAATTAAATATAACATCACAGTGATTCTCCACCCAAAGGATTATGATTGGATACTTGGAACTGAAATACATTATTGGCAATGACAACAGGTCAGGCTTTGGCTGTGTTGGTCTGTCTAGTGTCTATGTAATTAACTGTTTCTATCATAATTTAAAAGACACAAGACTATTTCTATTGCTGTTGTTGAAGTGAAAGAAAACTGGCCATGTAGAATATATGGATGGGTGATTATCTCACAGTGCTGAAAGCCAGATTGGACCAGAAAGGTACAGGACAGTATTTATAAGCAATGCAAAGCTATTCTTTTGCACTAAGATCTAAAGCAGGGATTTGCCTCTCCAGTAGGCGGTCATCCATCACCTTTTGTAGAGGTTCTTTTTTGTACATATCCACATTTTCAAGATTTAATGTGAGTGTAAAGAATTGGGTAGGAAAGAGAATGTAATTAGCCTGTTCTTTGGATATGCAAATTTTAGTCATAGATTTAAAAGGACTCTGAATAATTTCCAAAGACTTTCACTTACCTTTCAGTGCTACAGAAACATATTTGCAGTCAGAGCTTAGGCAGGTCTTAATTGCACGACCTTCTGTAGTAGTTATCATTGGTTTAAATCAAATAAAAATATTTTTCTGTACAATCTACAGAGCTAGTTTTATGCATTCTTTGGTTTACCAGTACGTTTACAGTGAGCTTTTCATTATGGCTAACTAGGTGGTAGAAACATTAGTTAATGGGATAAAAACAGTGAATCAGTTAAAAAATCAGCAGTCTCAGAGGGATTTGGATATCATCCTACTTAAAAACATCTTCAATGTGTATCCTTGAGAGGTTTCTATTGGTGGCGTAAGCTGCAGCCAATCAATTTCTCATTCTGAAAGCATTTCTTGTACACCTTAAGCACACAAAAGGGAAGAGTAAGTATTTTCCATCCATCCCTAGCTCTTTTTGATGCTAGATTACCTCTGTTGTCCCTTAAAAACCTCTGCAATCATTAAAATGAAGACATGGCAAGTAATGAGGTGTGAACCATGAAGAGTAGGATACTCAGCCTTTTCAGGGAGGAGTCCAGTTCCCAGTTTGAGAAATTAGAATGTGCTTGGAGGCCTAGAAATGTTTTTAGTAGGTTGTGGAACAGTAACTGCAAAAGAATAATTGAATATTCTTATAAAGATTTTAGTCACTTTCTGCTTAATCAAAGTGGTTCATCTACTTTTCTTCCTGTATTGCATTACTATCTGTCTCTCTAATATGAACATTTAACGAATGAAAAGTAAAAAGGGTGACTAGATTTTGGGTCATGCCAAATGAGATGTTTTTTCCAACCTTGACTGGTATATGGTGAGAAAAGAGATGTTACTTGTCATTGTCTTGTTTTCCCAGGGGTAAGATGACAGTACTAACAAAATTATCAAGATTTAAGAATGAAAAGACAAGAATCATTATTGTTAACAAAGTACATTTTTGCGTAATTTTTTTGTTGCAAGGTGAAATATAAATATCTTGCTGTTTTAAGGATAGGGTGATAGCCTCATACATCTAGCATTCAAAACATGCTTATAATTTTTATTTCTTTAATGATGTTCCTGAAAAATATTTAGCATTGCATATGGACTAAATTTTTTTGGGTTAAAATATAATCAAATTTAACATTATGATTACAATGTTCAAGTCTGCAGTCAAAAATGTAACTCAGTTTCTCCTTTTGAAACTTAGGATTCAAGACAGAAATCATATAACAAGTATTTCTTTTCCATATCCAGGTGTACAGGAATATCTTAAGGAAGAGTGACCAGTGTTTGCTGTTCTGTTGGCATTAGGAAGTAGTTTCAATTGTATAAATATGTTCTATGGCCTAATCCACCCCAAATATCATGTTACTCTGGATATGTAATAAAAACCTCCTTCAGGAACTGGGCATTTGCATTTAATTGTCATTAACCTCCTGTCATCTACTCCCCTAAGATTAAGTCTCACCAACCTCATGCTAAGGTTAGATACATTTATACCTCTGAGTGACTATACCTGTGTCTCTGCCTGTATATATTACAGGCTGAAGAGAGGGCTTTACTTCACCAACTTTGCTTCATAGTGAGCATCCACTATTTCTGACCATATTGTTTCCTATTGCACAGCTGTGGCAAAATCTGGCACCTCCATAATACTTAGGATTTACTGTACAGCCTGGGCGGTTCTGTGCTTGGCTGTGGTCATCCTTGGTCAACACAATTACAGAAACATGCTTACATGCTCAGGATGTTAAGGAACTTGGACAATGGTCATATCTGAACATATCCTTGAGCTTTTCTGATGTAAGTAGTAGGGAAGTCTAGCCTTAAAAGCTGGCATGTATGCTCATCAAAATATTGGCAGGCACCCTGTGTCTTACTTCCCCTCCATGAACACTGTATGATGAAGAAAGGAAAGAATATCAATACTTAGAATTGCAACAAAAATCATAGATGAGCTCTTCGTAGAATTTTCACCTAAAAATGTGGGTAAAAAAACTTTCTGGCTTATTTGCTTTGTCTTGAAAGTGGTTTGGTCCAGACAAAGCATCTACACTAGACAAGGACAGCATTGAGAGGAAGGATAACCAAGGACATTCTGTCTATTATGATATTATACTGAACTGTCAGGAAAAATTAAATCAAAAGGTTGTCTGATCTCAGAGGAGAATCATACAGAACTTTAGCTAACATATATGCTATTCTGCCTTATTTTTTACTTTAATCAACTCTCTTTTCTGTGCTCTCAATTTTCACTGTTGTTCAGGACTGAAAAATGGGCAAACATGACAGATGCTATTTGAAAGGATGTGAGGCAGGCTAAAATATTTTCAGAAGGTTATTACACATCGTATTTTGTTCAACATTGGTTTAACTCCCTGATGAAGTTCAACAAGGGTAAATACAAGGTACTGCATGTGAGTCAGGGCAATCCCAAGCACAAATACAGGCTGGGCAGAGAATGGATTAAGAGCACTCCTGAGGAGAAAGACTTGGGCATGTTGGAGGATGAGAAGCTTGTCACAATCTGTAAGTGTGAGCTTGCAGCCCAGAAAGTCAACCATATATCAAAAGAAGTATGGCTGGCACATGAAGGGAGGTGATTCTCTCCATCTACCCCTCTCTTGTGAGACCCCCACCTGGAGTACTGCATCCATTTCTGGGGCCCCCAATATAAGAAAGATCTTGATCTCTTGGAGTAAGTCAAGAGAAGGGCCAAAAAGATGGTCCAATGGCTAAAACACCTTTCCTACAAAGACAGGCAGAGAGTTGGGGTAGTTCAGCCTGGAGAAGGGAAGGCTCCAGAGAGACTTTACAGCACCTTCCTGGACCTGAAGGGGGCCTACAAGAAAGCTGGAGAGGGATGCTGGACAAGGGCATATGGTGATAAGAGAAGGGGCAATGTCTTTAAACTGAAAAATGATAGACTTAGATTAGATATAAGGAAGAAATTCTTTACTGTGAAGGTGATGAGACACTGGAACATGTTGTGTGGTGAAGCTGTGGATGCCCCATCCTTGGAAGTGTTCAAGACCAGGTTGGATGGGGCATTGAGCAGCCTGGTCTAGTGGAAGGTGTCCCTGCCCATGGAGGGGGGCTGGAACTAGATGATCTTTAAGGTCCATTCCAACCCAAACCATTCCATAGTTCTGTGATGATTCTATGCTATAATGACTGAACTATTGTCAGAGTACAAATATTAGTGAGGGCATGTTCCAGTACAAAATGCTAGTGTGAATTTTTAAATGTTTCTTTAATCCAGTAAAAACCACAGCATGTACCTTGTTTAGTGTTAGGCATACAGATAGCCTTTCAATATACTTAATAGACATAACTGAGTGCTATCAATAATTGCTGTAGAACTTCAGAAAGTCAAAATCTGATAAACAGCAAATACCTATCTAGTGAAGCTTTTTTAGGTTTTGTAGTGTCAGCAAAGGTGACCTCTTCAAAGTCAGGAAATTTTGAATGGCTATTTCAGGATGGAGGCAATGGCATTTGAAAATGTACATGACTGCTCTCTGAGTTTTATGCAACCCTTCTGTGTCTTAAATAACATTGCTATATCTTTCAACTGGTACCATCCTCATTCTGTATTCTCAGTTATGTTGCAGCATTATTATGTACTTTGCTGATGTCCGATTGCAAGCAACCATTGCTAATCGGCTTACTCGAGCTTCCATATATAACTTTTAAAGAGCTTATGAAGGTAACCCATTGAGATTAAGGCGGCATAAGGCCTGTTGTTTTCAGGTACCTGACAGGGAGATGGAAATGAACCCACCTTCCCATACAGTGCAGGAAAAGTAGAGCAGCTTTCTATCAGTAATTCTCATTTATCTTTACTGTGTCAGATTCAGCACTTTATCATCAAACTTACTGTCTTATCACTGTGCAGTCTTGTAACAGGGATAAACCAAAAACTGAGTTGCAAGAGGTTCAGAGGTTTAATATTTGGCTCAATATGTAGCAGTGTTTTTTTCCATAGTGATTTAAAGTAGTGCTTTATGCAGTTTAAAAAAGACTATTGGTATAGTAATAAGTATTTAGGAAACAAATATGACATTAAAAAGATAATCAGTGTTTACTTTAGAAACATAGTGTGGAAATACCAAGGTGAGTGAGGAGAAAACAAAATTCTCTTCTGAAAATCAGAGTTTCCACAACGATTATACAAATGGTACAACAGAAACAGAGATTACATTTCAAATATTTCAGTAAACATGTTGGATACTTGATACTTTTCACCCACTCTTTTGGATTACAGTGCAAGAAACAGCACTGAGATTATATCATTTAACTGCATAAGATATGCAACATTCTTTTTTGGGCTTATTGCTGAGAAAAGAATGAAAAGGTTTGTTAGTTTAACAAAAAGGTAATGTAAAAAAAATTATGCTTATTACCGCGATGCCCCGTTATTACGGCTTATCCCGGTAATCAGTCGAAGACGCAGAATTAATGAGAGCTGGAGTCTGAAAGTTCTTGTTCAGAGCAAGGGCGGAAAGGGGGGAAACCCCTTTCGTTTAATTCTTATATACACTTTTAGAAATCACAGATCATTGGAGAAAGTTAACACTTCCGTCTCTAACTATATTGGTTACAAGAAGTGTCCGTCAAAGGGATCTGTGTCCATGGGAAAGGAATGTAAAAAGATAATTTTTACAACAACATAGCTATGTTTACAGAAATTGTCCTTGAGACTGTCTAACAGAGAAAACTAGCTATTTTACAGTGAAAAATGGGCAACAATGCTGAAGTGACAATTGGTACTGTTTAGAACACAAACACTTTTCTGAAAATAGACAAATTTCTTTGTTCCTTTATCTTATTCCAAATTGTGCATTTTCTCTGCAGAGGGGTATTCTTTAAGAAGCTATTATGTTTACTGCATTTATTATCATTTTCTTGGTGGCAAGATATTTTCTCAGAAAAATGTTTATATATGTAAATATAAAAATATGTTTAGGTCTTAATAAGACATTTCTGGGCTTTGATCATGTAAATATATGTAATTGTGTAGATGTCCATCTTCAGTATAATTAAGAGGAAATACTCATTTTCAGAAATTTTAAACTGGAGAATTTGGGAATAAAAAAGGGCTGTTTTGTACAGCATTAAAATTTTTCAGCATAAATTAGAAATCAAAGCATTTCCCCCACATGCATAGTCTTTCAGTGACACTAATATATTGCCTCATCGACTGCCTGTGTTGTTTCTATGTTTCTGTCTCGTATATGTGTAATCAGGCTAACTGAAGTGCTAGCCATGTCAGCACAAAGCTCAGAGCAAACTCATTTACCTTCTTCTTTTGAGTGTCCTTTTGCTGTCTAACCAATTACCACCAGAGTAAAACATAATTTTTCCTCCAACCCATGAGGCATATGAATGCATCAAAGTAGGTTATTCTTATCTTTCCTGTCATCTCAACTTTGATGTGTGGACAGTGACATTCAGGTGCTCTGAAATTATGCCAGAAATTTGGGTTTGAAAGGCCAAATGAACTGAATTAGAGCTACGTTGAAAAAGCAGTTGTTAAAAAGAGGAAAGAGGAAGCAGTAATCTCCTTTCTAGCACACACTTATACACACATATGTGGTATAATTTACACTGAATATGCCCATCTGTCTATTCACCTTGTAGTACTGATTGGTGCAAACTTTCCAAGTTTAATATCTTTGCTGCAATAACTGTAATAGTACCTGTGTTATCCATTATGTGTCAACATGTGACATGTGCCAACAAGTGACATGTCACTTGTTTTGCTGTGTTAAAAGGAAAATGTGTCTACTTTACATAAGGAAATGCTTTCGACTAACAAAATTAAACTTTTTGAAGAGAATTTAAGGAAAAATAGATAGCAGGATTGAAGTTTTAATTTCTGAGTATCTCCAACTCATCCGTGCATGTTGATTAAGCCTAAGGAGACAATAAAACATGGCTGCATGAAAGTAATGTTTGATGTCCGATTCTTTCTAAGATATCATGAAAGGGAGATTATTTTTCCTCTGTGGGTTTTTTTTGTTGTTATGTAAATAATTGCCTTCCTCTTTATCTGATCAAATCCAATTACCTCAGATCTTCCAATGCCCAAGAGCCTTTTGCTGTTTGTTTTTAAGTATTTCTCTGTATTAAAACATTTTATCTCTTGGCCAAATGTCTCCTCTACTTCTAACAAATCTTGAAGTTCTGCTGCTGAATTAAAATCTTTAGTACAACCCTTTTGAGTCTAAACATGCTTTATTTCAGGTAGCTAAAGAAACTATAGGTAAGGTATTTCAGTTCCCCTCTTTCTCTCTCATGGTATTATCTCCCCTTTTATAACTAGCCTTGTAGCCCCCACTGGGAAATCTTACTGATAAAAAGAAGCATAGAGATCCAAATTTAATTTCCAAAAATCATTGCAATATGTTTAATGTTGTATTTTTAAAAAACTAAGTTTTTGATTTCGAGCTTTTTCCCCTGTCACTAAAAAGAACTCATGAGCTGATCAACTGTATCCTGCTGATGGTGTCTTGAACTGTTGGCCCTGTAGCTATATGAGATGAAAGTAACAGCTATGAGAGCATCTAGGAAATAAGCAAAAATGTATGTATCACATTAAACATATTAGGCTTGTCAGGTTTTGTAACTATTTAGGCTGAAATTTTCCATTCTGGCTAGTAGTCTCAGGACCATGACTTGAAAAATGTCTGCCAAAATCGTTCAGCTGTTTCCAGTCTGCAGAAAAATGTGTTGCTTTTCAAAGCTAGTAAGTGACCTTGAAACTTGGCAGAGGAGTGGCATTTGTGTCATGAATGTTTCTTTTGCTGTCCTGTGACAATCCAAGCAAATTTAGCCAAGTTGAAAAAGCACATATGCTCACTATATACTTACCAGAAGTTCACTACTGTTACCTCTAAAAAAGTCACTGAGCATGTTTTCATCTCTTACAGTTCCTATTGCTGTCCAGATGATGAGATGCTATGCTTAAATGTATCAAAAATGCTTCATTCAGGTCAGAGCTGCAAGGGTGAAACTAATCAGACCTGCTGTGATCTGCTTTGAGAAAAGACTGGCTAGGAGCTCAAATGGGAGCGAGGGAATTTTTCTTTCACCGGCTTTGTCCTAGTGCCTTTTCTCCTCTCCCTTCACATTGCAGCTGAGAAAGCCAACAAGCTCAGGTACATGACATTTAAGGAGCCAGAGTGCTACACTGGTAATGGGAGTTTGGGGAGGGTTTCACTGGATAAAGAGCAATCAGGAGTGCAGCTGGGGAGAGAGGCAGCAAGTGAACTGAATTAAATTGAATGAGGAATTATGGGACTCAGAAGTACACAGTTGCAGAGTAGATGTAAAGAAGGAGGATATTAAAAAATAAAAAAAGAGGAGGTTACTTTAAATAACGTGTAATAATGATATCTGACATAAGAAGCTGCAGCCCCATGATATTTTTCTCCAGAGAGTGGTTGCTTTTGGTACAGTGTTTCCTCTAAATCACTCCTGCTGTTACTGTAGAGTTAAACTATGTAGCTAGAATTTTCCATTTCCCTTAAGCAGCATATCAGTTTCTTTGAAGAAATAGTGCATTTCAATCCCTCTCAGTCTGACAGTATCTGAGGAGTTATTAACTTAGTTTACTTTTTCTCTGCCTTTCGAAATCTGACATGGATTTGTCCCACATCTCCCAGAGGCTTCTGTGCGCAATTAGCCATTGGATTCACTGAGTAATTACTTCATTTTTCATGTAAAATGTGCTTGATTTATTGTATACTTGGGAGTGGAGAGCAGAGCTAGGTCAACAACAGTTAGAGGAGATTAGCACAGAGAATCTCTGCTGCTGTGGTAGCAATCAATCCCTCGGGAAGCTGGCTGTGTAGAAGCAGTGCCACTCAAGCCTTGGCAGTGGTGCACCATTTGACTTTGCCACTCCTCGGTGGAATTAATATGAGTGACTGCCAGGCGGATTTTAATCCTTACCTAACTACAGAAGCCAGCAGTTTGTGGAAATGGTGGAGGTGTTTAGACCATGTGTTTGTAAAAAAAGCAGATACCTTTTTCTCAATGGGAGCTATCATCTGTTTTAGAAGCTATCTGCCAGGCAGAGTATTTTCAGTGTACTGGGGGGAAAATGTACACTGCCATATCTTTTCGGACAGGTCTTATTTGTACTCACTGTTCTGGGTTAATGGTCTTTTACATAGTGGTTTCAAAATAGTTATGCTATAAAAACTATATGGAATAATGTGACTTCATTTTTCACTGAAAAACAAAAAGCACGGAGGGACTTCTTTATGAGGAAACATGAACTGCTGAATATATATATATATGTACTAGATACTGATAAATAATATAATGAAAATATTTATATAATGAACTCTCCAAAAATTTCAGTTGTTGTGGAACACACCATACTGTACTTTTATATCAAATGTATCGGTGTTAGTAATGATTATTCCTTAGCTTTTGCAATTATTCTTTTTTTTTTATTTTTAAATCCTTCTAAGACCCAGATTTTTAGAACTGAATTTCAGAAGTTAAAGTAGAATTATAAGGAAAATTCAATGATACATGAAGATGAGGTTATTTAACCATAAGCACAATTTACCAACAAGCAATATTAACCACTCCTTGTGATATGTTATTGGAATTAATATTATTTAAAGATAGTAAGTTGTTTTACATACAGAAATATGAAAAAAGAGATTGTGTGGTGAATGTCTTTTGCTTTTATATATGAGATCAAATAATTAATGTATATTGGATGATGCTTCTCTGCTAAGCTTATGCTGTCAAGTCTGTGTCTCAGCATTCCTTTTATGAGAAACTATTCTGAAATATTAGGTTATGGTGGTAGATACTTACTAGCTTTCCAAATATAATGAAGATAATTTGTAACAGGATTTGTTTTTGTCCTACATTGGAACATAGTTAATTTTTTGCTTTTATTCTATCAGCTTAGTAATTCTAATCAATGTCATGATATAAAAAGGTCATTTCACTGAGAAGGCTTTTTGTTATCACATGATATTTGTGATACACAAAAATCTTGGTGCGTACATATAAACTCCATATTCCACAAAAGCTCAATGTAAGCATTAAGAAATGAGAAATATATACATACTGACTGTAAAAATGCAGTAAGATGATATGATTTTAAAAGTGAGAACAGTTCAACACTGTCTATTCCTGTATTTGACTAGTTTATACTCCACCAAGCAAGGGCAACTTCCTGTTCTGAGGACCATCCCCAGCTCCTCTCCCTGAGAAGTAACCAGTAATTGCAGCATTTGTGTAAGTAAAGAGGAGGACCAACTAAATCTCTCACCAACACCAACTTACAGTATTCTGGGAGTGATTACAAGTGGTACAGGATTCATAGAATTGCACAACAGAACTTTTAAGTACACATACTTCCTGAAACTTAGCCAGTTCTGTGAAGGAGTTTTGTCAGGAAACTTTATTGAGCATTAATGGGTGTCTATGCTGGTATGTAGACATGAAGCAGTCCTGTCTTGGACTGAGTAAATCTAGTGCATATCTACAGTCAAATAAGTATATCTGGAATTTTCAGTGCATAACTTTATTTTCTAAATACTTTTTTTTTTTGCTTGTTTTTATCTAGTGGTATTGTACAGTATTTTTTCCTTTAATGATTTTGGTTTTTATAACTGTCTGTGATAATACATTTTTTTTCCCCTACAAATCACAAAGTTAAAGATCCTTTTTATTTTTTCTTCTTCCCTTTACTTAACCTCAAACTTTGAAAAAAAAAAAAAAAGGAATTAAAAAAGACACCATAAACCAGATTCCATAAATTTCGGTGACATAAAACACATAACATATAAGATTTTTAAATTATATTATTGAGAGTCTGTGAGTGTAATTTCTGATATGCTGATGGGGTTTGACTGTCTGATTTATGTGCACCAAATCCAGACAAGTGACTAAAGTGCAAATGTACTCTTTTCTTCTAATTTTATAACTTTTTACATTTTCCTGTGCAGTAGAAAAGAAAGACAAAAACTGAATTCCTGTGTTAGTAGTGAAATATCAGTAAAAAGTTTTCAAACTCCAAAGAGTGAATCATGTGTAGAAAAACTTGCTTGGTTCTTGCCATTGTAAGGTTTGAAGAAAGTCCATCAAGAAAATAATGTCCCTTAAAATAATTTTAAAAATCAGCACTGTTCAGTAGTTGTGACTGTGTGGTATCAAAGTTAGCAATATCATGACTTTCCCATCTGATTATAGTGGGCATAATCTGTGGTGTCAACTAAGCAATGTAATACCCTTTCTTAAATACCATTTTTTCCTCATGCTTTTGCTTTCATTCAGGAAATGTAAGGTATTTGCTTGGCTGATATGGAGAGGAGAGAGAAAGGAATAAAAAATCCAAAATTCAAATAATAGTCAATATTGTAGGCCTAATCTTTTTGACAGTTTTAAGTCAGCTTTTCTTGAAATACACTGTCTTCAAATGCACTCCTAACCTTGGCCAGGATGCCTTAAAATTGATACCAATTTTTTGGCTGATATTCTAAGTTTGCCTGGTTTGGTCTTATTTAGATGCCCACAGTCTCTATTTTATAACAAAAGACCGAATATTATTCTGGCAGCTGATATGAAATACTAATAGTAAATGTGTGTATCAGAGACAGTACTGGATATTTGTAACTTTTATGGAGGATTTGTATTAGGCCAGTTTTGAACTATATGTTTCTAAAGTTCCCTATTCAATAACTGGCAAAATAAGTTTAGCTTTAACTACTCAGTCTTTTCTTGTAACATTTTTCAGAAATAAGAAGTCAATCAAAAGAATCCCATGTCAAAAAAACCACAAACAAACTATTATCTATAAGGGAATTAAGAACCAAAGAAAAGCAAAATCCGAACACTCATCCTCCTCCCCGGTACTTTAGAGGTTAATTGTCTTCCATATTTTATATTTCCTTGATTAAATTGTTTGGTTTTATTTTCCCTTTAGTGTCACTGGAAATAAGTGCAGTTTAGGGGGAAAGTGAGATGCAGAGTATATCTGTTTCCTCCCCTTTGTGATCCTTCACCAGCTGTTTGATGGGTAAGTGGCTATCAAGTATTAGTGCCCATTGGAGAGGCACCAGAGGACAACAAATGATGCAGTTTGCAAGGGTATAGCCATTTCAGAGACCTGATCTTACTGACGCTCTATTCCTTCACAATAAAACTGGTTGAGAAATATTATTACTACAGTACCTGAAAATGGGATAGCCAGCCAAATGCCTTCTAATTCATCTTTATTCCATCACCAATACAATGTTTGCTGCAGGATAACTTCAGAGAATAATCTGAGATTTCCCCTTTCATTTGTGTTTTCTCAGATTGCCTTCTCTGTAGCTGATTTTTTTTTCAATTATTATTATGTTCAAAACTTGTGTTTCCACTTTTGTTGAACTTGAACTGGAAAGGATGCTATGACTTCCATTTTACACAAAGTTTCAGGGACTAAACTTTCAACAAGGAACAGAGAGCAAGATCTATTCAGTGTCTGAGGAGCTTTAAATGATTATTTTTTATTTTTCAGTACAGGTTCCTAAATATTAGAGTCTAATACTTTTAGACTTGGATTTTATTCAGTATATCTTGCTGCAGACATTCTGTTCAATGTGGGAAGTTATTCAAATACTTATAGGACCCAAGAGTGAAAATATTGCTATTGCCTGATGATTAGAGCATCTACCCAGGAGATAAATATGCAGCTTTCTGTTTCTCTTTCCATTAATTTTTTATTGTTTCTATGGAGTAAATAGACAGAACCTCCCAGAAATGTTTCTGTCATATCCTTTTGCAAAGAAGAAGCAAAAAGGATCACATCTGTTCAGGCAAACAAAAAGCTAAACCTGTGTTCTTTTAAGACAGAGCAGTTTCCTTCCTCCTTTTGTCAATTTTGAAAATACTGTGATTTATGACTTAATCTGTTTTTCTTAAAATTTTCCTATATAAACATTTAATTTTACATGTTTTTAAGATTTTATATCAAAGAATATAAAATGTATTGCATCTGTCAGTAACACAGACATGCATTGGCTGATTTATTTATTTTAATTCTTTGTTTCCTACATATTCTGATTTATAATCCTGTGCAAAATCTCAGCATATCTACAATTACTAGGTGTCCAGTGTCTTGATTTACACTGTTTCAAGCTAAGATTTGCCAGCTATTTTCAGGGTTGATTACTCACTTTCACCATCTATTTAGAATATTATTCTGTGTAATATATTTTTTTTATTTCCTAAATATAGCTTTTTGTACTTTTTCTTTTCTTTAGCCTGATGTCAAATTGATTAGACACTAATGCCCTAGTATGTCCCTAGACTGTTTTCATCTGAGAAACAGAGGTAAGATAGTCACTTTACAGCCCTCAGAGATTTACAGCTGAAATGAGTTAACATCTGAAAACACTACTAAAATGTCCCTACTTTCTATCCACTCTGCTCAGTCATAAAAACTATTAACCTTTGATTAACCTTTGTGTTAACTATATATTTTCAAATTTCTTATATGTTCCCATGAGAACTGAAGGCTAAATGTGAGCCAATGTTCACAAAGTGTTTAATTTTCATGTAAGTAAACTAATTTTCAGCAATCATACCCAAAATGTTGGGCCATAAACATTCAGGATAGCAGTGTGTTAAAATATAACTAATTAATCCTGTGGATGTTAAGTGTATTCATTAAAATATGATTCAGCATTAGCTGAATGATCACACTTTACAAAGGAAAATAAGTGTAGGCTCTGATCAAGTTTCTCAGTGGTGCAGGCAAATTGCAGTTTGCCTTCTCTGAGTAAAGTGACGTATAATTTATTTGGTCTTTACTGCAAATGACATTGGAATTATATTTTGAAGGTGATGTCCTAGTCTATTGGGATAAACTATACTCCAATGTGTTTAACCAGTAATTTACATTTCCACATAAATTTCTCATTTAGTATTTTATTACCAAGTCCTTCCTTCTTTATGCTCACCACTTATTTTATCCTTCCCATTTTTGACAAGTTTCTTTTAATTTTAGTCTAGGGCTATTCTAATATACTTTGAAAGGTTTTGCTCATTTTATTCACCTCTCCTCTCTCCTTTTTTTTTCTTGTTGACCTGTCTCTCTATCTGTTCCATGAAAATAGCTAATATTATGCCTTATGCCTCATCTGCTCAAATTAATCTGTTCTGACACATTCTCCTAATCTCTTCTTAGTTCACACATTTGCTCAGTCTTTTTGTGTCCTTTCCTCTAGCAGTGTCCCTGGTTCTTCTGGTTTTTTTATCCTTGTGTGTTTCATCTGTGACTTCTCTGGAGACTTGTGGCTGATCTGCCCTTCAGACCTGACCATTAGTAGACAGAGATGATGAATGGGACAGAGGGCTGGCAAGGAAGTGCCAATTAAAGAAGCACAGCACTTGCTGTTCTTGTGGAAACTACAGTGGGACAGTGAGGTAGTTAGAGCAGTAAGTGACTAAATGTCTTGAGCTTGCAATCACAGTATATGAGAGAAACAGACTACATTTCTGGAAACTCTCTGTAATACTGGAACCAATCTTGTAAAATGGTATATTCTTGACATGCTTGGATAGCCAATCACCCAGAGTAAATAAACATCAACAAGTAATGAAAAACAGAATCCAAACTATAATCTAATGTCTGTGAGAAAAGGGCATACTTGGTTCTAAAGGAAATTAACAACCATTGTACAACACCATTGCTTATTAAAGTCTGAATCTCTATCACAGACAATTCACTTTTTCATTTGCCTCTCCTTTTCATTTATTTGAATATAGCACATTAATTTCTCTAACATAATGGTGATAAAATAATGTGAACATGAGGTTTTTAAGGACAAGAATTTATTTATGACTGTCTCCTTATTTATGACTCATATTTCTTGTTTATGTAACTAGTGATGAATAAATAAATTGCTTACACTAGCTTTTGATGGGAAAACCTAAGCTACTAGTAATAAAGATTTCATGTGGTGAGCTATATGAAAATGTCTTCAGGAAAATTTATACTGGTATTCCAGCATGTGGTGTTTTCCAAGAAAACACTCAAAGACTATGTAATACAGAGACCTTTTTTCTTCTCTTTGTTTAGCATTTACATACTGAAACTAGACATGTACAGAAAGCTATCAAGATATCAGATACAGTCTCTTGGCCTATCTTTGGCAATGACTGCAGATAAGTCTTTTTTTTTTTTTTTTT